>QLTV01000392.1:438072-452143 GCA_003457575.1 Thermophis baileyi
TATAGCATCTTTCAGGTATGTTGAGACCCAGCTTCTAAAATCCTCTACTTTGAGCTGTATTCTCTTGAAATTCTGAGGAAATTCAATCCTCATAACTTTGGAGGGTACTTTAATGCTTTATACATATATCACTGTCTTTACTATCCTAGAACCATCTTTAATACCAACCTTCAACCTGAGGGCCTGTTTAATATAATTCCATTCACATGTCCATCATTCCCTTCTAGAATGAACCGATGGAGGGGAAGTTTCCTGCATCAGTCACAGTTTTGCAGAAGATGTATTTTGATGGGGACAGTTTGGTACTCTGACAATTCTCAGTCTTCATTTGTTTTTGCTATTAAAAACTGGCTCACTGATACAAACCTATAAAGAGCCAAATGCAAATTACTTATTTGTATTCTGCCTTTATTATTTTTGTAAATAACTCAAGGTAGCAATCATACCTAGTACTGCTTCTCCCTTCTCCCTTCTCCCTGTAGGATGGATTGGACTGAGAGAGTGGGACTGGTCCAAAGACACCCAGCTTGCTTTCATGCCGCAGGTAGGACTAGAACTCACAGTCTGTTGGTTTCTAGCCTGGTGCCTTAACCACTAGACCAGACTGGCTCTTCCAGTTTATAAACTAAAGTTAAACCTCCCAACTTATAAACTAAACATCATTTGAGGGCTTGGAAGACATGACACTGTCAACATTTAACGTGCATGGAAGCAGGTCCCAAGTGCAAATGCAAGAAAGCTGCTACTTTTCAATAAAATATATGGATGCTAATCCTGGCTGCCATGTAGAATCTATCAACCAGGTATTAAACCTTCTAGGAAAGGCTTGGCCCCTTTTCTTCAACCTTGCAAATACCACTTTGCAATACATGCAGAGAGCATCAGCCTGAAAAAGGCTTTGCTGGTGTGTCTGTCAAGTAAGTAGAGAGATGGGTGAGTCACACCCATACACTGACCCAAATCAGAAGCTGAAATAGGGTCATATCAAAGCCTCGTGGGACTTAATTCCTACTGAGCTGCGCTGCTCACGCGAACTGGTTGTCTGAAGAGTAACAGAAGGTCAGATGTTTATCAATAATGGATAAACAATAATGGACCTCTGGCATGATCTGATTGCTGACTATAATAGAATAAATGAATTCATCATTCTTAGGCTCTGGGAAAGTCAGAATCTGAATTCGCATAAGCCGTGGCTGCAAATACAGTACAAAAGGAGCAAGTGAGAAAGGGCCCACTGCTTGATGCTAGAGCACATTTCTCCAATTTAACTGTCATCCAGTGCTCCAGTGGAACTCATGAAGGGCAATCTCACTTTTACAGATGTGACAGACCAACTTTGCAAGCGCGAGTTCCAAGTGTCAAAAAGGATCCGTCACTACCTAGCAAAAAGTGTTGCGTGCTTGCTCTATTCTAGTGTTTTTTTTCTTTACTACTTCACACATCCCAAGGTTGTTGTCCTGCAGCCCATCAAATCTCCATCCTGGAGCTCTCATCTGGACACTCACAGGGCAAGGCTCATTCGCATCCAGAATATAGATGGTCCTCGACTTATGACCACAATTGAGCCCAAAATTTATGTTGCTAAGTGAGAAATTTGTTAAGTGAGTTTTTCCCCATTTTACGACTTTTCTTGCCACGTTTGTTTAGTGAATCGCTGCAGTTATTACATTAGTAACGCAGCTGTTAAGTGAATCTGGCTTCCCCCATTGACTTTGCTCGTCTGAAGGTCGTAAAAGGTTATCAGGTAGTCCTGGGACACTGCAACTTGAAACGGGCCATTTCTGGCCTCCGGAGGGCCTCTGGGGAGGTGGGGAAGGCCGTTTTCACCCTCCCCAGGCTCCTAGAAAGGCTCTGGAGCCTGGGGAGAGCAAAAAAATGGGACTTCCTGGAAGTCGGCAAATGGAACGTTTCCAGCCTCCAGAGGACCTCTGGGGGGGTGGGGAAGGCCGTTTTCGCCCTCCCCAGGCTCCTAGAAAGGCTCTAAAGCCTGGGGAGAGCAAAAAAACGCAACTTCCGGTCCAACCGGAAGTTGGCAAATGGGCCATTTTCTGCCTCCGGAGGGCCTCCGGGGGGGGGGGGGCCGGTTTCGCCCTCCCCAAGCCCCCAGAAAGGCTCTGAAGCCTGGTGAGAGCGAAAAATGGACGTGCCATCACGAGCTGGGAGCGGGGGGTTCACACGCGCATGCGCGGGGGGGGCGCATGGGATTATGGGTGTGGGCACGCACGCGCGTGACCCCCCCGCACAACCCCCCCTTTTGGCACGTGAACCAAAAAAGGTTCGCCATCACTGCCATAGACTGATCTTTCTAATCCTGAAAAGCATTTGATTCAGCAGTGAAATCCCTCTGATGGAAAAGGGGCTCTGTTCTTTATGGGAAGATGTTAGGAAAGAGGCAGGGAGGAAAGCACATGCAAAACCAGGCTGCAATCTCTTCTTTTTGCCAGGAAAAAGAGACTGAAGCAGAATGCTAATCAAAAGATGCCGCTACCGACAGAACATCCTCTGAGTCTCTCCCACAGAATCCGGCTGCCTTCAGGGTCAACCAGCCTCTGCGGCTGGGCCTTCGACAGCCTTTAATGGAAGGCAATCTTTAATTTGCTACAAAACCTTCACCGGATGATTTTGGCCAGCAAGAACCTGTCAAAAATTCCAAGAACTTTTTATTTTTTCCTTTAGTCATGGATCGGCTCCAGCGATGAAGTTGTTGCAGATTTCATCCTACTATCTAACATTGCTTTTTAACGTCTCTGCAGCGGAAAAGGAACATACCCATCGAGGCTGGCCCAGTGATTGCAAGATGAAATTCAAAAAACAAGATTGGAGACATTTTAAATGCTAGACATTCAAGGAGCTATAATTAGGGAGGGTTAAAAGCCGGTTTGCTTCTGAAAGGCTGGTTCCGGTCTCTTGTGTAATATTAAATGCAGCTTCTTCTCTCTAATTACATGTATTGTTAAACACAGCTTTCCCAGGTAATAATACCAGGCTTATGATTACTCCCTGGGAAAGAAATCCAGCAAGTCAAATGTCTTTAAATATTAAGGGTGGGTACAAGAGTTAAGGAATCTGATACTTCCACTGGGACTGTGTAGAAAATCCTCCTGTAATCACCATATATTCCTGGGAAATCTGAATTCTGGGCCAAAATGGATCTCTGTCTTGCAGAGAAACAGGCGGGTGTGTGTGTGTGTGTGTGGAATTAAACCATCACCCAAACCTCCCTTCTCTTAGCTAATATAAGCCTATGGCAGGAGACTTATAGTGCAAAGATGCACTGTGTGTCTTGAAAAATTTGGAAGCACCGCTGGGCTCTGGGGTCTTTCATGCCTTATTTTTAAATGCTTTATGTTACTGCTCTCTAAACGACAATCTTAGCCAAGCACAGCAATAGGGCAAGTAGAACTCTCTGAACTATTGCAAGGATCTAAAGTCACTTATTGTGCTCACTCAGCTAGAGGCTTAAGCTATTACATGCAAATAATTGTCCCCTGTATTTTCTATCAGATCCTACTTAATATAATGAAAGAGAACTTGCTTTCAATCTTTTTTAAAGGAGAAGATCATTTTGCACAGTCTCTCATGGCTGGAATGCTGCTTTCTTGCAGTTTATTTAGTTACAAGGTAGACTAACAGTGTATGAATAAATGTCTATGAAGAGTCTCTCAGTCATCCAGGTCATGGTTGTCCCAAAGGTGCTTTCTCAAAAGGCAACTGGACTTTCTGGTTTTTCCTGGAAGACCTTTCGCTTCTCATCCAAGAAGCTTCTTCCGTTCTGACTGATAGGTGGATAAATCCTTCCATCCTCCATCATTCAGTCAGAACGGAAGAAGCTTCTTGGATGAGAAGCAAAAGGTCTTCTAGGAAAAACAAAGTATGGTTGCCTTTCGAAAAAGCACCTTGACCGTACAGCCATCTCTCTAGCAGTCAGCAGCCTTCCTGGCTTCCTAGATTTCAATTAGATCCCAGGGAAGCCATCGAAAGCAGATTCTTCGGGAGATATAAGTTGCCAAGGAGGTTTCAAAAGGGGTGCAGCCGTAACAGCAGTAGCCACCTGTAGCAGCTCAGTCAAAAAAAGTGAGCTCAGAAACATCAAGAGAAATTCAAAAGTTGTTCTCAAGCTCCCTGAGGATGGGAGGAAATAAAAAAAATCCAGAAGCTGCTTTCACAGGGGAAGAAAAAAATGGAAGAAATGGCAAGGCAACAAAGATGACAGCTCATCCATGTTTTGTGGCCCTTGTTCCTATCAGTTGAAGTTTATTCCTGTAGTGATCTTTCTGAAATGTTAACCTGCGATGTGATGACAGTAATAATCCTTCCATCCTATGGGCAACTTGTGGGTTCTTTTGCCTGCACAGACTCAGCCACTTTGAGTGACGTACCCACATTAGAAGTACAGCAAGAAATCTTTCTATAAATAAAAATACCAATCAATAAAAGTGCCAGCAAGAGCAGCAGAAATCTGGGAGATTTACTCCTACAAACGTGTACTTAGGAGTAAATCCTATCAACTTCAGTAGGGTTATCTTAATCCATCCTTGAACCTAGCTTCCATGTACTCACCCTTAACTCTCAGCTTATTTAGTGATTTATGTTTCAGGATCTAGCCACAGGAGATGCTAGATATTCAACATCCCGTATGGGATGACAGGATTCTTGTTTAGGACTGCATTCACACAACACTGTCAGCCACAAACTTTAGCACAGAACTCGCGCGCACCCAACTCATAGTTAATGTCTGGTTCGGTGTGTTGTGCAAAGCCTGAAAACGGGGTTAGCTGAATGAATGGCAATTCGTTTATTGATAGGAGAGACTAAACGTAGCTCAGGGTTGAACGGTGGGGTCCTTGGTGCTTTCTGAGCTTGGTTGCAAAACCCCACAGTTTATTTATTTCATTTTTAAAATCGCCCATCTCCCTCACATTTAGCTGTGGGATATGAGTCATGCCAATACAACCATTGTATAGCAATAGCACTTAGACTTATATACCGCTTCATAGTGCTTTACAGTACTCTCTGGGAGGTTTACAAAGTCAGTGTATTGCCCCCAACCATCTGGGTCCTTATTTTACCAACTTCGGAAGGATAGAAGGCTGAGTGAACTTTGAGACGGTCAGGATCGAACTCCTGGCTGTGGGCAGAGTCAGCTTGCAATATTGCATTCTAATCACTGCGCCACCACAGCTGCTCCATGTAAGATCTTTTGCAATATTGCATTCTAATCACTGCGCCACCACGGCTGCTCCGTGTAAGATCTTGGGGGCTAAGATTGCATGAGAAACAAATAGAGGGGGTTTCAATGAGATTGTGCAATGCACTGTCGCTGAAAAATGCTGAACAGGAGTGTAATCCAATCACCCTGGGACCACAGACGAACACACCTCTGCAGAAAGTGTTCAGTAACTGCTATGCATCATTGTCACACTCACTTTGGGCCAGTACACTTTTCCCAAAATGAACCTGCCTTACATTGCAGTGCAAACAGAGCCAGGCCCAGAGTATTGTACAATAGTTGAACAAGTTTAACTCAGTTAACAAGTTTAACTCAGCTTGTTATGGCTCTTTTGCCCAACCTTCCCCATGATTCCCCATGCCCTTATAATTGTGTTTTCCATTTAGTGAGTGGGGGAAAAACCCCCATCAGGCTCTGGAGACAGGGCTTTTTCACACTAAGCTCCATCTACGGCATGATCTGCACCTACCTTTCTGGCATGCTTCTGCCCTTTGCTTGGGTCGCCCTGTATTCTGGTCAGGAAAGGCTTCTCTGCAGGGGGCTGATGACTTGGCAACTGTGGCTGTGGACCACCGGCTGGAGTAGAAGATGAACCTTGGTTCCTTCCCCTTCTGGGGTTCTGTAATGCAGGAAGTAATGGGATGCATGGATAGGAAGAAGGTAAGAAACAGCATATGGGTTTTCTGCTGCCACTTGGGCAGAGGTTAACTTAAAATACGAGCAAAGTTCACCAACTACTTTCTTCAAGGGATCAGGTGCTGAATGTCTACGCAACTGTCATCGCTCAAGATGTCTGTTGTAGGATCAAGCTATTCTCACCCCAGTCCATCGGATTAGAAAACTCAAGATGGAAATCTCCCAGGGGAGAGGGGCACAGTTGAGATTTGGGTGGAAGGGGTATTTCTCATATGATAGCTAAAAATATCAATACTGAATGAACAAATTGGCAGTTCAGAGAGTCGTCATGCAGATGATTCCCATACAAACTTCACCAAAACCTGTAATGCAGTGGTGAAATCCAAATTTTTTTACTACTGGTTCTGTGGGCGTGGCTTGATGGGCGTGGTGTGGTGTGGTTTGGTTTGGTGGGCGTGGCTTGGCTTGGCTTGGGCATGACAGGGGAAGGATACTGCAAAATCCCCATTCCCTCCCCACTCCTGGGGGAAGGATATTGCAAAATCTCCATTCCCACCCCACTCCAGGGGAAGGATATTGCAAAATCTCCATTCCCACCCCACTCTGGGGCCAGCCAGAGGCGGTATTTGCCGGTTCTCCGAACTACTCAAAATTTCTGCTACCGGTTCTCCAGAACCTGTCAGAACCTGCTGGATTTCATCCCTGCTATAATGGATTCCTACGTTCCATGGGTTGTTGTTTTTTTTCCAGATAGGCTGGGAAGTGAGACTTGGGTCTGGAATTCCAAAGTTCCATCAGCCAGGATTTTAAAGGGTTCAGAGATGAAGGACCTTGTTGCTTCTCCAAGATAACAAACCAAGCCCAAGAGATTCCATCCAAACATAGGAGATTATACCTGATGGAGTGCTATTTCACCCTACGTCAGCAACATCCATAAATATTCATTTCTCCATTGGTTTTTACCTGGCATCCTACGAGAATTCCTTTGCATGTGTGCACTGCCCATCTAAGCCCATTTCTAATCTGCCATGATTCCTATCCGTGGAATCCTAGCAACTTGTGAAGTTGCTGGGGTTTATTCACAAAGAAACTCCAGCCTCCCTTTGAGGATGCCATAAATCTAAAGTTGCTTCCATGAAACAGTCCAACCAGTTATACAAGCCTAAAACTAAACTGCTTAGGTTTGCCTTAAGATTACACCACAGCCTGGTCTTCTCCAACACATGTGTTGATGGGCTAGAATGCAACTCCGGTAACTTCTCAATCAGCATGCAGGGCCCGAAATCAGAAAAGGCTTTTGGAGACTGTCTTTATGGTATAGATATATTTAACATGTAACAGGACATGCTACATTTCTTGAACTGCAAAAACATCTCTCAATCAAAACACCTTATAAACATTTGGATAATGTTTGGTTTAATGTGCCAAGTTGGTTTTATACATGCACAAGGGATGGGGTTTAGTGCACAGAGATATACTCTCTTGGAGCAAAGATCTGGACTTGAACCATGGTTTACAGGCCTTCTATCCAAAAACAAAATATTCATATTATTTTCTCAGCTGAGCTCCCCCACCCATCCCGGTGTTTCAGATAATGGCAGGGTGATTCTTAGTTTGCAAAGAGGCCTCTAGGCGCTTCAGGATGACTCCATTCCCTAAAACAGTTTTTGCTAATGAGATGCCTTCCAAATATCTGGATTACAACATCTGTTAGACCAAAGACCCATCTCATCTGTTTAATGCAGCTGAGGAGCATGCATGAACTGGGTGGGAAACCTAGCTATTGAGGCAGGGGGCTTATGCAAAATGGACAGCTATATAATTTGCACAGGAGAGCTGAGATTTTCCAAAAGTTTTTCTTTCAGTTTGGAGATCTTTGGTTAGTTGGTTGTTGTTGTTTTTAATTGTGCCAAGCCATTTTAGCCTTAGACTATTGCTTCCATGCTACTACAGTGCGGACTTCTGGGAATCCTGTTAAATTTTTTTTTAAAGACTCTAGAATCTACAGAAAACAGGTTTGGGAACTGTGGGAGCCTTCAGAGTTCACCGACTTCACAGCCCTGCCCTATAGCCCATACCAAACCGGCTGCACATTGCCAGGGAAAAAAAACAAAGAGAGCAATTCTAAAGAACTGTAGTGGTGCCCCATTTAGACAGAATAAACTTCCTTGAATCTTCTGATGTAGCCCACTTTTTAAAAATGTATGAAGAATTTATTGAGGAGCTTGGAGAGTTTTTGCACATCCTGTACAGAGTGAAACCAGAGGAAGGTTCACACGGATTCCCCTATGGAGAAGCCGAATGGAATCACCAAGTGTATAAATACTTGGCTTGTTTTTCCAGTGGTCCAGTTTTCAGAAATATATAGTACAGAAAAGAAAGGTCTTCTTTAGAGTCCTGCCAGAATGAGCATCCACAGAATTACTCCTCGGAATAAGGCAATTCATTGTACAGATGCTTAAATATATGTGCGGTCTATCCCTGGGACCTCTTAGCAATTCATCTTGCAACAACAATGGGTTAAGAGCAAAGAGGGACATCTTTAAATCTTCCAGAACACAGTTGTGGAAATGAAGGGGGATGCATCCACAAAGAAAGATGCCGTACTTGGTTAAATAATAAGGTTCTCTGTGTTTAAGAATCTTTAGAGATTAAGGCTTAAAACTAAGTTAGGCTGCTTAGTAAGATTGGAAGTTCACATTTAACGCACAATGTCACAGTTAATGAACATGCATATGGACACAGAACCAGAATTTAGGACTTGCTTCAGAAGTCTTTCCAAATTATACTGTATCGTGTTACATATTAATGTTCTCATGTCATCAACCAGAGTAAGTTAAGGGAAGGACATTAATGCAATGTACAACAGGATGCAGTCATTCAGCCAGAGAGGCACAGTGGCAATGCGTGTTAAACCTGAAGCAATTATCCAGCACTGAAGTAGGAAGTAACAATAGTCTAGATTTAAACACTGATTTAGCAGGGTTTACACATGACATTAAAGTATGTTTGTTTTAACCCTGCTTTGTTGAATAAATCATAATGGTTGGGTTCGCATATCAGATCCTTCCAGAACCAAACCAAATTATGAATTTTCATGATGAATGAAGCCAACCACCATTCTGTTTTTCTATGAAGTCTCTCTAAGCAAGCAATTTAAAGAACCTGTTTGGTCCTCAAAGCAACCCTGCAAGACAAGTAGGTGAGCCTAAGAGATGGGATGGGCAAAGATCATCCAGCGTGTTGTGCAGCTCAGTAGGAGGAGCCATGCATGAGGCCAAAATGGTCCCACTATATGGAGATGTGTTGACATTCTGTTCTTTTTTATTGCAATTACTCATTCAATTTTAACTCAGCTACTGAGTTATAACCGCCATTCCTGGATATATTTTCTGAACCCTGAAATAAGCGCTTGGCCTTACTGCCATGCACTCAAAAGCCCGATTGGGCTAATTATCAGGGGATGTCTTATTTGGGGGGAAACAGGGTATATGCAGCCAGTCTTTCTATGGCCCAGACGGGTATTTCTCAACTAATGAATTTTCAGCAATTCAATGCTGACAGGGGAGCTCTGAAAGACTACACATCCGGAAGTTGCCTGGTTTGAGAACCACTTGGCTGCCTATTTTAGGCTGTTGCTAGTAACAAGCATTTGAGAAGAAAGATACATTCAATTAAAAAAGCACTTCTTAAGCCTCATAATTAAAACCAAGAAATGCATCTGTTTTTTAACTAGCTCTTCCTAACCTGGTGCCTCCGGTTTGTAAAGGACTTCAACTTCCATAATCCCCAGGATGGCTGTTGTGCTGTTCAACATATTCAGAAGCACCAGGTCGGGAAAGCCGAAATATGCTTAATAAGAGGGGAAACACCACTGGCCATTATATTTATTATTCAGTGTCCCAGAGATTAAAAGGGAGGGGAGGTAAGAAATCCCTCTTCCCACACCCCGGCTAAAAAGCTCTGGTCCTGTGCACATTTTCCCACTGGTGAATTCAGCGAGGCTACTTCCCGGCAACCTGCCGCAGGAAACCCACAAAGATTCTGGGAAGTATCTTCCGACTTTCTCTTGCTATTAAAAAAAAAACACCACCAAACTTCCCTCTCTGGGATGCTAACGTTTACTTTTCAAGAGCTCGAAGCCCACGGAGGGGCGAGCGACCCCCATCGACACTTACGTCCTCTGCAGCGCCGGGAAAGCCCTCCTCCGCGCTCTCCAAGACCTCGATCGCTTCTGCCTCGGAGCAGGCGGCCACGGCGGGGGAAGGCTTGGCAGCTCGGGCCGGCTCCGGCAATCCGTCTCCCATCCTGGGCAGCGGCAGACGAGGCCTCAGCCGCCGATCCCCTCTCCACCCTTCCCGCTCGGGCGCTCCTCTCGGGGGCGCGGGCGGCCGAGAAAGGGACGGGCGCGCCCAACTTTCAAAGCCGCCTCCGCAACGCGCGGCTGTCCCGGCGCCCTTCCATTGCCGCTCGCAGCCCGGAGCTGAGGCGAGGTCGCCTTCAGGAGCGGTAACCCTGCAGGGCGAGAGGCGCGGCGCGATCGGGCTCCCCCACGGGCATGATCGGGCTGGCTTGTCTCGGCTCCGAGTCCACGAGTCCAAGGGCTGATCCGGGGAAGGGATCCGCGAACTTATTACGGGCGGTTCCCTTTAAAAAAAAAAAAAAAAGCAGGGAGACTCGGCCAAACTTTTGTCACTCGGGCAGCGTCCCGTCAACTCCCAGCAGACGACCGTTCAAAGCACCTTCGGGCACGGAGTCCGCGCCGTCGCCTCCGCCGCTTTAGTCTCACGGGGAGCCGAGCCGAGCCACGCGGGAAAAGGACACCCGCTCTTCCGTGGCGTCCCCAGAGCCATCGCCGCGTTCATCCCTCCCCTTTTCTGTCTAGGAAGCGGGGGCCGCGCTCCTTCCCAAGATTGGCAGGACGCCTCTCCCCATTCCCCACCCCGGCTGGCCCACGCTACGGGGCTGCACCCCGCAAGAGATTTCCTAGCCTGGGATCCCGGGAGAAGCTCGTCCGCCTAGAGTTGCCAATCCTTCTCCCGGCCAAGAGAAAGCTTCTGCTGCCGCGTTTACAGGCGCTGCAGAGGCGCACAACTTTCCGTCGGCTGTCCCTCGATGGCGGCGGATCTGGAGCTCTCCGCGTTAGAATGCAGCCGCGGCCGGATTCCCTCTCCGGCTGCAAAGCGCCGCAACCAGGCAGCCCGAGTAAGGCGAGGGCACGCGGTGCGAAGAGCGCCAGCCCTTTCTCCTTCTCTTCTCCGGTGACCTTGCAAAAAAAAAAAAAGGTCTACCTCCCAGATGCTCCCCGACTCCCGGCGTTGTCAGATTGGCAATCTCGACCTCACGATGAGCCGGTAACTCTGCGACCATCTCGGGACGACCGCGCAAAGAACGTCGCCGGCTGTTGCCATAAGTCCGCTTTGCGGAAGGCAAAGCAGCCGATCGCTGCGAGAACTCAACGGCGATCGCTTCCAGCCCCGGCAGGGAAAAACGATCAGCTCACAGCCGGGACAAAACGGCAGAAAACGCAACGAGGCGAAGAACCGACGCTCCGAGCCGGCTGTGGCTCTCAACAGCACGTGGGTTGCCCGGGCTGGCATCTCTCAAGCCCGAGGGGGGCGCTTAGAGCGAGCGAGCGAGCGAGCGAGCGAAGCGCGTCCTCGCCGCCGGCACCGGCCGCAGGAGCGCCGTTTGCTGCATTGCTTCGCCGCCGCCGGGATTTTTCTTCAGGGCGATCCCAGGGCGGCTTGGCAAAGCGGAGGATTTGCGGCTGCCCGCAGGATCTGAGGGGACGGGATGAGACGGGACGGGACGAGACCCGACGCGCCCTTTCTGGCTGCCAGCCCAGCGCTAAAAGCCGGGCGGGGGAAGAAGAGAGACGTGGGGGGGGGTTTGAGTGATTTATTGGGAGGAAGTTTATTAATCGCCCGCCACGCTCTACCTCCGCCCCCCCCCCCACCAGCGAGGACACCCGAACTGGGAGTCCCGATTACTTTCGAGAAAGAGCGGGATCTTGATTAGCATAGCGCCGCCCCCTTGTTTACATAGGGAGAATGACGCGTTGCGGAGCGCACGTGGTCAATGCGCCAGCGGTGGAGAGTCCGGAGCGAGCGAGCCGGCGGATGGGCGGGGGGGGGAGGGAGAGGGGGAGGGGGGGGGGGAGGGGGAGGGAGGGGGGGAGAGAGAGAGAGAGAGAGAGAGGCTCGGGTAGCAGGTGGCGGCGGAGGGGGGGGTGGGAGGCTCCACCGAGAGTAATCCCGGGGGCTCGGCTTTTTTTCTTCGGTAATCTCCGTCGTTCGTTTGTAAAAATGCAAATGAGGCTTTCCGTCAGAATTGGGGACCTGAAGACCGGCTTGGCTTCTTTCTCTGCTATCGCTTCCCGGGAAGGCTATAAAGGGATGGATCCCCCACCGTCTTTATGAGCCAGCTGATGCCCAGGCAACCATAGGACCTGGATCCACCTGCACTTGTTTCTCAATAGAAGATAGCCTTTGCTGCTTCTTCGTATCAGCAGATCCTATAAAGATGCTATTAAAAAAACAGCTGGTTGACTGCAGGAAGTCTTTAGTACAGGTAGTCCTCGATTTACGACCACAATTGAGCCCAAAAATTATGTTGCTAAGCAAGATGTTTCTTAAGTGAGTTTTGCCCCATTTTACGACCTTTCCTGCCACAGTTGTTAAGTAAATCGCTGCAGTTGTTAAGTTAGTAACACGGTTGTTAAATGAATCTGGCTTCCCCATTGACTTTGCTTATTAGAAGGTTGCAAAAAGTGATCACTTGACCCCCGGACGCTGCAACCATCATGAATAGGAGCCAATTGACAAGGGTTTGAATTTCGATCATGTGACAGTTGGGGATGCTGCAGTGGTTGTAAGTGTGGGGAAATGATCATAAGTCACTTTTTTCAGCGCCGTTGTAAGTTCGCAATGGTCACTAAATGAACTGTTGTAAGTCGAGGACTACGTGTATTCTTTTCCATACAAGTAATCCTAGATTTAAAGCCACAATTGGGACCCCAGTTTCTATTGTTAAGCAATGTGGTTGTTAAGCTAGGCAGTTGTTAGGTGAGTTGCATCCGGTTTTACAGGCATTTTGGCCACAGTTGTTAAATGGCTGTCAAACATGACTCTGGACCCATTACTATGACTTAAAATGTCCCTGTTTCTATTGGCTGTATCCCGAAATTTGGGATCAATCAAAATATCGAGGATTGTGGATCTTTCAGGAATGCATGAAAGTCAGCTGGGTGACCTGGGACCAGTCACTGATGCTCAGTGTAACCCACTCATAGGGTTGTTGTGGGGAAAATAGGAGAAGAAAGGAGTATTAGATACGTTCATCACCTTGAGTTATTTGTAAAAATAATAAAGGTGATATAAAAATAAATAGGCAAAAACAATGATCAACTTTTTGGGAGTTCTCCCGAACAAGGAGACATACCTATTACAAATTTCCTTTTGATAAAGCAAAGGTCTGAAGGGGCTCATACTTCCATCCTTTCCATACAAATTACAGGTAATCCTCGACTTAACAACAGTTCATTTAGTGACCGTTCGAAGTTAAACAGCACTGAAAAAAGTGACTTATGACTGTTTTTCACACTTCTGACCATTGCGGCATCCCCGTGGTCACATGATCCAAATTCAGATGCTTGGCAACTGACTCATATTTATGATGGTTGCATTACATGCTGACTCTGTAAACCGCTTAGAGAGCTTAAAGCACTATGAAGCGATATATAAGTCTAAGTGCTATTGCTATTACAGTGTGGTCATGTGATCCCCTTTTGTGAGCTTCTGACAAGCAGAGCCAATGGGGAAGCCAGATTCACTTAAGGACAGTGTTACTAAGAACTACAGCGATTCACTTAACAACTGTAGCAAGAAAGGCCTTAAAATGGGGCCAAATTCACTTAACAATTGTCTTGCTTAGTGACATAAATTTTGTGCTCAATTGTGGTCGTAAGTCGAGGACCACCTGTACTGCAATTTCTTGCTGTCATGTTAATGCAAAATGTACATATACAGATAGTCTCCTTGGAGAAGTTGGTGGTAGAAAAAATAGCAATATAATGTCCTCTTCTTTTGTAAAGTCTCTCTCTCTCTCTCTCTCTCTCTCTCTCTCTCTCTCTCTCTCTCTCTCTCTCCTTCCCCTTCTCTCCTCCCCTTCTCTCCCTCTCCCTTTTCAACCACCCTTTCCTCT
>QLTV01000392.1:459016-473990 GCA_003457575.1 Thermophis baileyi
AACAAGAGATGATTAAAAAAAATATCATCTTTTATTGGTACAAAGAAGAGCTTGGTAGACCATTCCACAACATACAGACAAAGAGCAACTGGTAGAAGCAAATGGCAGACAGAGGCAATTCCAATTCTTCAAGCCCTTCCAAGCCTCCAAGTGAAATAGCAAGTTATTATTATGTCCCAGTAATTCTACCTATTCTACTATTATTATGTCCCTTCAATAGCTTGCAAAATGCAAAGAGATAGAATCAGTAGAAGAGCTTGGGCATCTCCATGAAAAAGGCCAGCTATTTAGCTCAGACAGGAAAAATCACTTTGGCCAAAGTGGTGCCAGATGTATACTGTTGCTGCACAGTAGACGGCTTTATAGGCAATGCTTTGAATTAAGCCTGGAAACCTACAGATCACCAGGGCGGCAACTTTAAAACTGGTGTTATTCCCAGTGGTGGGATTGTCTTGCCTGCAGCATGAGGCACCACATTGTGTACCAGTTGCAGCTTCCCAAGGCATCCCGCCCATGTGCAGCCCCTACTGTACATTACTATAGTCCACCTGCCTGGTGAAACAAATGCGGATTCCCATTTCCAGGCGTCGTGACCTGGATATGCCTGGAGCTGGTGCATCAGCTGAACATGAGCAAAGGCCCTCTGACAGCTTCCACCTGCACTTTGAGCAGAAGCCACAAGTACAGGTTGAGTTGAAAACCCTATCCAGAGCAACTACAGGGACTGATTACTGGATTATCCAGATGTTTTATTGACTGAGTTTTCCATATCTAATCCTTAAAAGCCTCAAGACACCAATTCAGGCTTTCCAGCTCAGCCTACAGTGGCATAAGGTGTATTTAAATATCAAACACTTCTTCACTCCAAGCCAACAGGTGACCTCTACCAACAGCTTCATATAGAGATTAAACAACAGGGGAGAGCATTGAGTCCTGTATTATTTATACCAGAGTACAGCAATTAAGGATTCAACTCCCCCTGTCCCCAGCTACTGACTGAATCCACACACTCAGATTGGAGAGAATCCTCCATAATATCGTGTGCTGTAGCCAGGGGTGGATGGGTGTGTGTGTGTGTGTGTGTGAGGGGGGGGGGTTATTGTTTCTATTTTTTATTTTTATTTTTTGTATTTTGTGCTTTTACTGTTTGTAAGCCGCCTAGAGTCGCTGTGAGCAAGTAGGCGGCTATATAAATTGTCTAGAGCAGGGGTGTCAAACTCAATTTCATTGAGGGCCGCATCAGGGTTGTGTTTGACCTTGGAGGGCCGGGGTGGGCATGGCCAGGGTGGGCGTGGCCAGCTCAGCGTCACTCATGCTGAGGGTGCCTGTGGTGGCCCGAGCATTCTGCCAGCGAAAATGGGCTCTCGAGCTCCATTTTCGGCTGCAATGGCCTCCTGCAACCCTCTGCCAGCGAAAACGGAACTTGGGAGGGCCGCACGCAGCCCTTCCAAGCTCCATTTTCACTGGCAGAGGCACCGTGGGCTGGTCCTTCGCTGTTTCCAGAGTGGTCCCACGGGCCAGATCTAAGCACACCACGGGCCGGATTCATCTCCCAGGCCTTGAGTTTGACACCCCTGGTCTAGATAGATAGATAGATAGATAGATAGATAGATAGATAGATAGAACTTGGGAGGGCCGCACGCAGCCCTTCCAAGCTCCATTTTCACTGGCAGAGGCACCGTGGGCTGGTCCTTCGCTGTTTCCAGAGTGGTCCCACGGGCCAGATCTAAGCACACCACGGGCCGGATTCATCTCCCAGGCCTTGAGTTTGACACCCCTGGTCTAGATAGATAGATAGATAGATAGATAGATAGATAGATAGATAGATAGATAGATAGATAGATAGATAGATAGATAGATAGATAGATAGATAGATAGATAGATAGATAGATAGATAGATAGATAGATAGATAGATAAATAGATAGATAGATAGATAGATAGATAGATAGATAGATAGATAGATAGATAGATAGATATTATATAAATTATATAAATTATATAAATAATAAACAAACAAACCAACCAACAAACAAATAAATAGCAGCAGATTCGCCTCCCTTGTAAGTTGTTTAGAAGGATACAGTTGTTGGTGATAACAATCATCACTGGGAAGGCTAGTAGAACTAAGAGGGGCACATTCATCCCACTTAAGTTGTGACAAAAGTCATCCATCCATCAGAATGATCAATGTCATTTTCATGCCATGACGGGGACTGAATCCTAACAGAGGAAGTCTAGAAAACAGGATCTGTTTCTTTGTAGCTAATCTGCTGCAGAGGATTCCTTACCCCTTTTTTATATACCTCGCCCCCTAAAAAAAATAAATAATAATAATTGGAAATCAGTTGAAAGTGATCTGAAATGGTTAGATCAAGGGTAACTTTCTTCAGCAGAGCTATCATTTCCTCCAGAGCAGGTGGCTTTACTCCCTCCTAGGAAGCAATGACTGAGTCTCAGATCAGAGATTGATATTCAATCCAAGGAAGCAAAGAGAAGAATCGATCTAGCTCAGTCTAAGGTCTCAAAGTTCTTACAACAGAAAATCTGTTAGTTCCACTAGGTAAACCTGACCAGGAAATCAACTCCACAAGAAGACTAATATTACTTTTATTGAGATCGAGTATAGTAACATAACCTTGCATGTCTCACTGTGCTACATCTCCTTCTCCTTTTTATACTACGGTGAATCAAGATGGCATCTGTATGAGTCACTTCCAGATATTATCTTGTTTCTTAGGACTTAAAAATGTTTAAGCCCCCTTTGCCTGGATAATGGTTTTCATCATCTTTCCATCAAGCGTATCTTCTTATTCTCTACTGAACCCTACCCACTTCCTTGAATTGTACAAGCTTAACGAAATCCCAAATAGTAGCACAAGATGCCACAACAGCATTTTGCCTAACTGGCATCCAGACCTGTATAAGTTTGACTTTACCCTCTACCCACCCACCAGGGGTGGGTTCTAACTTACCTCGCTGCCGGTTCGCTTCCTCACGCGCCAAGTGGGCGCGCGTGCCTTGCGTGCCGTGCGTGCGCGCACGCATGCGCACTGCTAAAACCAAGCTTCTGTGCATGCGCAGAAGCAAAAAACAAGTTCAGGGGTGTGTCCAGCCGCCCATCGCTGCCGGTTCGGCAAGCGGGGGAAAATTCCCGCTACCGGTTCTATAGAGCCGGTCCGAACCGGCAGGAACCCACCTCTGCCACCCACCCCAAATTCATCTAATGGCATTGCATGCAAATTGTTCCACCCATCTTTCCAGAAAAGACAGAAGTCTTCAGATGCAATCAACCATATCAATGCAAAGAACGGATGCCCTCATTGTCCTTACCATCACTGTGCCAATTCAAATATGAACTCCTACTAGTTTTTGTCACCTCCATTCTGTTTTTTCCATAAATGTTGTTCTGGATGTTATTTTGGTCCCTTCATTTCTCACAGTTCTTCTCCATACCTTATGCCAGATTGTTCAGGAAGACCCAATTTCAGCCTCTGGGCAGAGACATTATGAAAGATCTTCTAGATGTCAAAGGCCACTGCCATTCAGAGGGAGCAGAGAGAAAACGTCTGGTCTCATCCAGCCCTTGCCCTGGTCACCAATAAACATCAAGGGTAAGGAGACATATGGAAGGATTTGGGAGAATAATTTTGTATAATAATTAGAGTCAAGTGGGAAGCATTGTTCTTTTACCTAGTCATACTCCAAAATACTGAAGATTGAAAAGATGATACCATCAGTAGAATGAGACAAATCCAGGTTGCTTCTGGATCCATGCTGAGCTATGTTTGCTCAGACATTCACCCTTGCAGCAATTGACTCATGAATACTCATGATAGTAAGCTCCAACAAGGAAGCACTTCCATTAGTGAATCCTAAAGGGGATAATTCCCCGTTTCCCTCTGCAGCTCCTGTTATACCTCGCCAAATTTTGCTCTAGGAATTCTCTTGATCTTCTAAGCCCACATCTTGTTCTTTTTTTAGGTCGAAGGTCTCTCTAGCACTCGTCTGGCTTGTTGAGTCTTTTTTTGCAAAGTAAGCTTTACCTTCACTTCTTGACCACAAACCTTGACCATAGGTTACGCAGCACCCTTTTTGGCTCTTTGGCCTCCCAAGGAAATAAGAAGTGGGTTCTCTTCACATTCAGAATGCAAACGTTCTTCACCAGCTTTTTCAAAGACATCTCCATAGTTAGTGTCCTACTTTGTAGATACAGAACTGCCAAGAATCCATTCTGTCTCTGGGCTGAAAAGACCCCTGAACTGTGCGATACTTTTCTCTACCTTTCGATCCTTCCGTTCTTCATTATTTATACAGCTCTGAAACAAACTTTCTTTTCTTACTTCCTTTTTAAAATTTATCTGTTGGTGGTTTGGGGCTTTTGGAGGGAGGTTTGCCTTAAGCCATGCTTCTGACAAACCAAACACCCTTCTCTCCTTCTGATTGGCCTTCCCGCACACCCAGATTATGAGCATTTTCAGATTAGGAACTGTCCGAAAGGAATCGGAAAGTAGTTAGTAGATCTAACTCAGCTCAGGGCTGCCATAGCTTGTCCACCTATTCTCAGGGGACAAAGTCACTACATGAAGAACATGAGCACAAATGAAAAGGCTGCTCTTTCATTTTCAGTATCAACTATCCCTCCTAAAGGGTCTTATATACAGGTAGTCCTCGATTTACAACAGTTTGTTTAGTGACCGTTTGAAGTTATAACGGCACTGAAAAAAATGACTTATGACCATTTTTCCACACTTACAACCTTTGCAGCATCCCCATGGTTACGTGATCAAAATTCAGATGCTTGGCAACTGACTCATATTTATGACGGTTGCAGTCTCCCGGGGTCATGTGATCACCTTTTGCGACCTTCTGACAAGTAAAGTCAATGGGGAAGCCAGATTTGCTTAACAACCTTGTAACCGACTTAACAATTTCAGTGATTCACTTAACAAATGTGGCAAGAAAAGTCATAAAATGGGGCAAAATTCATTTAACAAATATCTCACTTAGCAACAGAAATGGGCTCAATTGTGGTTGTAAGTTGAGGACTACCTGTACATGAATATATTTTATATACAGCCTCAAAAACCCTAGCTTTATGGGAGTTAATTCAAGCAAAGATGCTGTTCTTACAATATTGTACGATATCTTAAAATCTCCATACTGTGGTTTTGCCAAGGGGGTATTACACACTAACGTGTTCCAACTACTCACTTTTACCAGGGATTTTCTGATATCTCAGATTGTATCACCAAGGAAAGGTGATGTCACTAGCCCTTCCCAGTTGATCAGGCAGCAATAGATGTGGCCTGTCCACTGCAGTCAGTCTGTTTTTGGAGTATATGTTCTGTGTATATACTGTAGATTTTGCTAGTTAAATATTATAAATGGAAATACTTGCTTTTTTAGCTGTTCTATAGCTCTTCCCTTCAGGGGCTTTTGATGAGATTTTGATGCCCTCACTGCAAACTAGCTACACTGAATCATCTTTAAATTAAAATTAATTTGTTGAGAGTTAATTGAATTGGGTCAGCTGAGCCCTTCCTGCAGGGGTGGGTTCTGGATCCTTTTGCTGCCGGTTCGTTCAGGGTTGCTCCGTGCGCGCACCTTCAGCAATCAAAAAATAGCACAGAATGCGCAGAAGCAAAATCCAAGATGGCGGCGCCCACGGAGACACCGACAGAACCGGCTCCGTGATGTCATCGCCGAGTTATCAACAGTTCTAAAGAACTGGTTAGAACCGGTAGGAACCCACCTCTCCCTTCCTGATGTTCTAACCACCCCCCACCACTCACCACTGACCCAGCTAAGCATGTTGTAAGAACAGAACCAAGCACGGCTCTTACATAAGCCCAATTCATATGGCAACCTTATATGCCAGAAGATTTTGCCCTGCAGAGAACCAAGGATTAAGAAAGCGAATAGTGTTATATAGCCAAGGTAGAGAGCACCAGGAAATCTGTTCTACAGAGATGATTGGGAGATGATCATTTGAAGGGCCTAGAATAGACAATGCTTAGGAGGTATGGATCAGGGGTTTAAGTTGCAGAATCCAAAAGGATCTTGTTCGTTTTCCTGATCCGAGCCTTTGAACAAAACAGGCAACCTAGATTCTATGTTCTCATTTTCTAACATCTCCTTCTCCTTTCTGAGAAAGGGCATAACCTGGGTGGACATGTCATTGGGGCAGCTGCTTCTTTCTGCCTAACAGCAGCACCAAGTGTGAGCTTGATCCATTCTGATTTGCAGTAGAGTTCAGGGCTCCCATATTTTGGGATCAGTGCAAGAGGGAGACAGATGCAAGGAGACCCAATTGTGACATCTTTGAGGTCGGGGAGAATGGGTAGACCTCATACCAATTCCCTGCCCTCTTGAGATGGACCTCACCACATGAACATTTGGCTGGATACAGTGTGGTTCGTTAAGATAGTTTTAAATCCTGGAATAATATACTTTAGAAAAAAAATATTTGCAGCTCAGGGTCGAACTGTGGAGTCCTTGATGCTCCCTGAGCTTGGTTGTTTTCTTGCAAATGTTTCATTATCCTGTCAGGGAACATCATCCTGATGATGTTACCTAGTTGAGTAATGAAACTTCTGCAAGAAAACGACCAAGCTCAGGGAACACCAAGGAGCCTGTTTAAAATGCTTTGGGAGGCAGCTCCTTTAACAGTATTATGCATTATGTCATGGATTTCCCCAGACAGGAAGCCAACTTTGATACCGTTGAATCCCGCTGAGAAGAGCTTTGACTTCTAATTGGTGCACGAAAGACATGGTTATTCTCCTTGAAGTATTTTTTTCTCTCCAACATGTTCGTGCGAAAGACACGGCACCAAATCTTTTTGTTCAGCGCGGCAGAGGGAAAGTACAAGACAGCATTCTCAGGAGTACTGGCTGCCTATGCCCACATAGATGCATGCCTCGGCTTTCTTACGACATGCCTGAAGCAAACAACAGTACTATGTCTTAGCTTGTTATTGGTATATATTTGATGTTCTTCTGAGAAACGTGCATCGCAGTTATGAAAAACAGAGACAGGCCACCACAGCAAGCTTTCAGGAAGGTGTTCCTTTTCATATTTGAATTCTAGGATGCATTACCTAACTGGACTTGTTTTACTTCCTCAGCAAAATGTGTGTCATTTATTTGTAATAAAGCCTCGTTTTGCTTATGGAATAGATGGAAATATTGCTAGAGAAATGTCAGTGCTCAGTTTGTGTTAATGTTGCTCCTTTCAGAGGGAATTCTAAATGTTCTTATATTTTGAGCTATGCCATCATACATCATATACATCACCTATCAGGCAGAAATGAAAGAAAGGTATTTTGGTAGCTCCGATAACTCAGGGAAGATTCTGAGGGAGGAAAGATGACAGAACGAGAAGACTAAATAAACAGCAAGGCAAGTAGCATCTACCTTTAAATATTATGTCCCGGGATGCATAGGCTCAAAGGGTATTATTTTAGCAGCAAGCATCTCCGTTGTCTTCTCTCATCAGAAAGCAGCGCAATTAATATCATTCTTGCTTGTTCCCTTCAGACTTCCTGAGAAATTCCCAGCAACATCAGCAGAATCATCTCTGCTCTTTACATTTGAGGTTCTTTTTAAAGAGGTACAACTTTCAAATTGTTGAAAGTTAGTTCAGAGGAGACACAACCTATGCATTCAATTTCCTCTTTGTAGGAATATTTTCCAATCCTTTTTTGTTCTGATTGAGAAAAAGGGCTATGAGGCAATAATCAGTAATGTTGAATCTGGTTTGCTAAGAGAACACCAGTACTCAAATCCTTCTTTCTTTTCTTTTCTTTTCTTTTCTTTTCTTTTCTTTTCTGACTCTCTCTCCCTCCTCCCCTCTCTTCTGTTTTTCTCTTTTCTTTCTTTCTTTCTTTCTTTCTTTTTTCTTTCTTTCTTCCTTTCTTTTTCTTTCTTTCTTTCCTTTCTTTCTTTCTTCTTTCTTTCTTCTTTCTTTCTTTCCTTCTTTTTCTTTATTTTTTTCTTTTTTTCTTTTCTTTCTTTCTTTCTTTCTTTCTTCTTTTTTTGGAAAAAGATTTCCTGCTTTTTTTCCTCATGAGGTGTTTTTTTTTTTTTTTTAAGAAATCTATTTTCTCTCTCTCTCTCTCTGTCTCTCTCTCTCTCTCTCTTTCTCTCCCTCCCTCCCTCCCTCCCTCCCTGACTCCTTAATGACCCATGACCCTGGATGGCTTACAAATAAAGAACAGCCTTTAGAGATATGAATAACAAGTGACTCTGGCTGCCTGGAACAACAATACTCCCACCCATTCAGCACACATAACAAAACATGGCCCCTCGACTACCCTATCATAAGGCCTAGGATAACAATCACATTTTTAATAGTTTTCTAAATATCACATAAGTGGAAGTTGCATGAATCTTTGGGGAAATGTGATTTCAGAGCGCAGGTGGCAGAACAGAGAAAGCTCATAAAACGGCACTGTTTAATCAATAGGACCCAGAGTGCACCTACTCAGCTCACCAGATGGGACAAAAATAACTGGAGAGAGGCAGTCTCTCAGATAGCCAGGCCCTATGTCATGAAGACCTTTAAAGGTGATAACTAGCCCTTAAATTGCTGATAACCCTTGCAGCTTGCAGAACAGTGGGGTCCCATAAGCATATGACACTTCAAACACTGTCTGCACAGCTGGATTCTGGAACAATGATAGCTTCCAGATGGCCTTCAAGGCCAGCATCATGTAGCAAGCTTTACAGTAATCCAATTGAGCAAGGCATGAGTGGCCATCTGAACCACAGTCTGAAGCCCATTCTGAGCTCATCTGCTTCATGATGCAAACATTTTATGCATCCCTTGCAATGGATGACTCGGTCCTGTGCCAGTTCAGAGGGATGCCTAACTTTGAGAGCCCTTGCTGAGGGAAACAAATCAGGGCACCTCCCATTAGCACAGAGCAATTCCCATTGAAATATGTGGGTTTGGAGGCCATGCTGGTTCCTCTCTCCCCATCATTGTTTGCCTGTCTGAGGCCAGGATTTCTCTCACCACCTTGGCATCTCCAGCATGGACATAAGAGATTTGTCAACATGGACTGTCATCAGTTTTCATGAGGATAGTTCATGAAGCTCTCATAAAAACCTGCTGCTGCCTCATCAGCTATGTGGCAGAGGGGGAAGGCCTCACACAATGGAACACAACTTTTCCAACCAAATGTCCTCCAGGTGTATTAGGATTACAACATGGCTGGGGATCCTGAGAATTGTCAGGCCCACCAACATATCTGTTAGGGTAAACTTATGTAACGTTTGTGAAGAGCAGCACCACTTCCCAATATGTGTACATATGGCAACATCAAACATCTACTCTGATCACATTCAAAACAACAAAGTCTAAGCTAATTACTGCATGAGGACACCTGCAGCGAAGGGATGCTCTAAGGGGATTTGTTGGGATTTACGGTAGTTCTGGATCTGAGGTATTTATTTTTGTGTGAAGGAGCAATACTGACAGATACTTATTACATATGAGAAAATTTTGATATCATAGGGGTTGCCCTTATTAGCATCCTTCAGGGCAATCCTGACTCCTGGTGACCACAGGGAGAAGTTCAAATAGCTTTCTTGAGGACACTTTCCAGAAGTGGCTTGCCAGGACCTTCTTAAGGCTGAGAGAGAGTGATCAGCTACCCAGCTGGCATTCATGCCTAAGGCATAAATCTGCTGCTCCTGGTTTGTAGCCTGGTGTTTTTAACTCTTAGACTACACTGGCTGTTTCTTCAAGGCTTGGGTTATATTGAATTCTGAAAGGGAATTTGGAGGAACACCCCCTACCCCGAAATCAAGGGTCCTCCAGTAGAAAACACAAATGCCACCAAAGCATCTTCTCCCCATTTCCATTTGAGAACTGTTTGCAACATTAAATAAACGTAAACAGCCCTCACATAATGGAGAAATTAGCCATTGTGTCTTGCTGTTTATGAGGTAGCCGGAAGACACACAGAGAGAGGAGCCTACAACGCGAATCCTGTAACCAAAGGAGCAACTGATCTGGATTGTTTTGCCTGCACAAAGGAATGACAAGCAGAACAATGAGCCAGCCAGGGTCAAGTATTTCAGAAGGGCTTGGAGACAAGAATGATTAACCGGATGGCCACAGAGGTCAGCAGAAGCAATGGATGTTCATGAGAGAAAGTAGGCAGCCAAACCAGGAGAGCAAGAAACTGCGTTCATTTCTCTTTCTGTTTTTTTTCTCTGGCAAGCAATGGGAAATAATTAGAGTTATGTGAGAAGGGCTCTGACTTGGTAAGAGATCTTCAACTGGGAGTACTTGAATACACAGCCCCATCATCTCTCCTGAATCCTAATTTTTGACTTTTTCAATATTAGGGAACATCCAGTGTCAGCAAATGCTAACCAAGAAGTTGGCTGCAGATGGGAATTCCCTCAATTTTATTTCTTCTGGAATGCCACAAATTCAGACACACCCCCCCCCCAAAAGCAAAACTAATCTATTGTATTTGCATAAAAGTGGCAACAGAACAAGAGCTCAGGGATGTTTCCTTAAAAAAAAAACAGTCTGGGCAAATGTTTGTCATGATGGCTTACAGCACAGGAGAGCATCTCAAAAGCTGAAGGACCATGCTAGACTCACCAAGCTGCAGAGCAGCAAAAGCAGCAAAGAAAAAGAACTCTTTCTTTGTCTCAGCTTCAGCTTCCACCTGAATTGTTGCCAATAGTTTTCATAAGAGCTTTTTCATTTTCTCATTTTTTTTCTCCCTTCCCTTCATCCTTGAAATAGATTTGAAAGCCTAAGAGAGATGGCTTCACTATTGATGATTGTTTCTTTTCACTCCAGCACATTGGTCTAATCCAGTTTTATTCACCAAGCAGCCCCCCAGCCTTTATGGTTCAGGGAGGTCAGACTGCTTTATGCAGGCCTAACTGGGATAGTAGCACCATCTGGCCTCTCTTTGCCAAGTGGTGAGCAAGCCAGCACCTTCTGCTCCACTCCAAGATTGTTGTCCTCAAGGACTTCATCGTAGAGAGAAGTTCATGTTGTAGACAGCGGCTGGGAAAAAGCAATTCCTTCATACCAAAGCTTCATTTGCTAATCTTTGCAAATCCAACTGCTGTTCAAAACAGAGGGGTAAACCTATTCTGTGAAGTCCTGAAAGTAGATTCTCCAGGGGGGAAAAAAATATTTGTGCTAATATTGAAAACGTCTTCGAATGTTTGTTCTTATGTAGACAATTCTCACCCTCCTAGTTCATTTGGCACATTAGAATTGCTTCTGTTCCAAAACGTGCTATTTGATTGGCTCCACCTGATCTTGGCTTTGAGTTGTGTTCCACCTGCTGGTTGGACATTAGGAAAAGAGGAAAAAAATATGACGAAAAGGAGTCTGCAATAGATTTAAGATGGCCTGCTGACTTGCTTGGTTGGAGGCAGCCCAGTGCAAAAAAATAAAAAAAATAAATCATAGGCTATACCAAATTACTCTGGGGTGAAGGAACAAGTTATGGTCTCTTAGTAAAACAATAAAGTCCTGTATTTTTGGGATCTCTAGAAACTGGGATGAACTAAGCCCATGTGAGGCAAATAATGGAATTGTAGAAAGGTACTAATAAAGCAGGAACATCAGTCTGAGATGAGGCTAGCCAGCTAGCTATTTATGTATATGTTGATCAAACCTGAAGCACGTTTGGACTATTTATTTATTGAATCTGTAGCAAGTTTTGGTTATTGATTGAATATGCAGATAGTCCTTAAATGATTTATTTAGCAACCATTTGAAGTTACAACCGCACTGAAAAAAAGTAACTTATGATCGGTCCTCACACTTAATGACTGTTGCAGCATCCCCACAGTCACAAAATCAAAACTCGGGCGCTTCACACTAGCTTATATTTACAATAGTTGCAGCATCCCAGAGTCATGTGATCACAATTTGCAACCTTCCCAACCAGCTTCTGACAAGCAGTCCATGGGGCAAGCTGGATTTGCTTAACGCCCATCAGATTCACTTACCTGCATCGGTTCACTTAGCAACCCTGACAAAAAAAGGTGATAAAATTGGGCATGACTCACTTAACTGCTGCCTTATTTAGAAACAGAAATTCTGATAAGTTGAGGACTACGTGTATAGCAAGTTTGGGTGTTTTACAAGAGTTTTAGGCTTGGGCATAGTTACAAATGTATTTTCCGAGCCCTCCAGTCTTGTGGAAGGATCATTTTATTGCTTTCTGTGATGGGAAATATGCAATTTGGCTTGGGGTGGAGGTGTTTCAAATCTTTACAATTTTTTAGTTTCTGGATCAAGTGAGCTGTCTGTCAGAAAAAGAAAACAAGATTCCTGAAAGGTAATCTGGAACTCAGCACTCCTAATAGTAAAGGGCCTTGAATCGGACAATCCTCCTTTAGCCTCACTCAGTGGCAGCTGTTTTGGGACAGACCAACTATCAATGCTCCAAGTATATGTCCCATGGCCCCAGAGTTTTGGGGATCCCTGCTCTAACTTAAGTGAGCTGGCAAAATCCTCGATCGTCCGTTTCATCTTCAGAATGATCCATACTGAAAAAAATGGTTATTTCCACTTTTTCTCCTTTATTATTTGTGTCACATCATGGTGAAAAGCAAAATACCTCAGTTTGATATTAGGCTATTTTAACAGACCCTGCCTAATATTGCATGGGACGCAGATCTTGATTGACTTTCTTTCTTTTTGTTCCTAATCAACCCGTGGAATGATTAGTTTGTCAGTCGCCTTTTCTCCTTGTGAAGGGCAACTTGTTATTAAGAACTGTCTTCCTTTGCTCACTCACTGTTTCTATTAAATTTCAAAACCTATTTCCCATTATCAACCCCCTTTCCTCCTCCATAACCTCATTAATTGCAAAAGCAGCTGCAAAAATGGAGGGGGAAAAACTGATGCAGCACAACTAAAAAGAAAAAAGAAACAGCAACCACCGATCTAATGCAGCATGAGATTAATACTTTAAAACTGTTCTGCCCACTGATTGGTAGGATGTGAATGAGGATGTCACAACGGATTGCTTTAGTCAAAGACCCTCCCTCCCTTCTGCAGCAATTTAAATGTAGCAGAATAAGCTGTCGATCCGAACATTAGGACCTTGGTGCCTGTTGCAGGTTTTTCTATTCCATTAGAACTGAACATTTGTTAAGAGCTGAGAAAATGCCAGCAAGTTAACAATCGGGGGATGGGGGGGGGAAGCAGAATTGGTAGAGTCCCAATTTAGGACACACCGTAATGGAGATTTCAGCCTTTACAGGATTGGATGTATTCAAATATAATCTGTAAATAGATTCACATAAATAGTATGTAAATAGTCAGTCATGCACTTGCACTGAATTGTGCATACAGGTAACTTGACACTCATGCAAAAATCATCTAAAAAAATCATCAGCAGAGTGCACCCATTCTGTGTGTGCTCTGAATAGACCTAACAGAAAGAAGCAAGACGGAAGAAAGTAGGAATGGCTCATGAGTGACATTTAAGTTTAAGCTGTGATGCAATTGGGCCAGTGTGTTCCAAGGAGATGAACTGGGGACCGGGATGGGGAACAAATTAGAGGTGCAATGCTGCTTTGTGCAATTAAAGACTGCTCAGAAACAAGCAAATCACCATCTTCTACAATGTCCACCTTTATGCCCTTGATACAAGAGTGGCTCTTAAATTAGCATCATGAAAGGAGAAACAAGTAGGCAGAAACTGAAAGCACCGATGAGGCTTTTGAAACCAGGCTGCCCTCAGCCGGCAGCTGGTTGCTACTACATTTCTTTTTTCTTTTCTTTTCTTTTCTTTTCCTTTTCTTTTCTTTTCTTAAAACTGCTGGCAACCTTCGTTCATGCTGGCTGTCGTGGGCGCCTGTCAGTGGCGATCAAAGAAGTGGCGTTCTTCTAGTCAACTATGGGCTTGAATATTCTCAACTTTGACTAGAAGCCAGGGGATGTGTATCCTCTCCTCTTGCCTGCCAAAGAAGGATTGGTTACATGTGACAGAACACATAAAAACATTTTCTCCATCTGTTTCTCTCACAGTAACCATAAATATTTAGCTAATCGCAGAGTTGGGGTAAGAGAGAACTGATGCTTGCTGGTTGGCTAGGATTTCTGTTCCCAATATTCCCAGCTAGCACAGCCAGAAGTGTATGTAAGAGTCCTGGTCCAAAGCATCTGGAGAAACTCAATTGATTACCCATTTCTTTATTTTTCAAACAGAACAACTCTGGGTGGCTCACAACAAATTTGAAACTAGAAAACCATAAAAACCCATAAAACAAAACAACCAGTGCTTCAGTTGTCCTTCTAGGATGTCTCAACAAGTATCCACAGGCTATCACTCTATGCAGTATCTGGGCAAAGAGCCAGAATCTTGATATTCTGAGGGAGAGATGATGGATAAGATGTGTCAATTATGCAGCAACTCCACAGAATATAGTTATTTATATAGACATAAAGCTATGATATAGCTGTTTCTAATCCTGGCTGTGTAACATCAATCCCAAGCAGAATGTCTCATAATTCCTGTCCACAAATGTAAGAAACAGTTGTTCCCTCAATGAAAGAGAGCACAGCAGCTCTCTGAATTTGGCAGACAAAATGAGAGAAAGAGAAAAATCTTGATAATGATTAAAGGCCATGCTTATAGAGAGAGAGAGAGATGATGTTCCAGAACAGCCGAGGTCCACCTAATACAGCGGTTCTCAACCTGTGGGTCGCGACCCCTTTGGGGGTCGAATGACCATTTCACAGGGGTCGCCGCGCACGTTAGCCCGCCATTTTGGTGCCACCGTCACTGCAGGAGTGAAAAGGTCCCGGTTCGGCCGTGCCTGCGGGTCGCCGGACAGCTGGTAGCCCGGACGCCACCATTTGGGTTCTTCTACCCTCTGCGCATGCGCAGAATGCTTTGCGCATGCGCAGAGGGTAGAAGAACCCAAATGGCGGCGTCCGGGCGAAGTCTCCCGCTTCCGATGCTATCAG
>QLTV01000392.1:474014-536055 GCA_003457575.1 Thermophis baileyi
AGCCTTCGCCCGGATGCCACCATGTGGGTTCTTTTACCCTATGCGCATGCGCAGAGGGTAAAAGCCCCCAAATGGCGGCGTCCGGGCGACGTCTCCCGCTTCCGATGCTATCAGCTGTCCGGCGACCGGCAGGCAAGCCCGAACCAGGAGCATTTCGCCCCTGGTGCCACGCCCCCTTTGTCAACTCATCCCGCGCGGGGAGGGGGCGGGGAGGGGGTTGCGGCAGTGGTGGGGGGGTCGCGGGGGGTCGCGGCATTAGAAAGGTTGAGAACCACTGACCTAATACATCAAAACCACATATCTTAGGCCCATAAGGTGTGTAACCAGTGCAAGTTAGGTCACTTTTTCCCACCAATCAGCACAACTAAAGTTACTCAATTGCTATTAAGAGAAGCTTCATGAAGGCAACAGCACAACAATCTAACCCAATTCGACAAACTGAAGTAGAAATAAGGGCTCAAAACACTAATTGGAGTCTAGCCCACAACAATACGGTAGCCAATAGGATTTGGGTATCCCTACCTGGGGAAGACATATCCCTGTCTACTTTCTCAGCAAGTACAGTAACAGGACATGAATCATGGGGCACTTTTCCCAACTTTATCCAGATAACTTTTTGTGTGGAACGTGTGAACAAACAACTTGTATTTAGAGCTACGGGTAATTACCCAATGGGATATAGCAATCTAGTTGGGACAGAAGACAAGTTATTAAAATTTTAAGTCCCTTAAGGTTACAGTAAATGATACATATAACAACAGGATATCTGTAAACATTAAGTGTGGTTCTTTAGGAAAAGTGAGTTTGTCCCTCATGATGGGAATCAAACTCTTTGAGAGAAATTGATGGGACTGGAGATACAAAAAGTTGATGGGACAAGACATGAGATATTATTTAAGATCTGTATTTTTGTGTGGTTCAAATTCTGGTCCATCCATTTTCCATTTTGCTCCTCTAATTTTCCAGATTTTGTATGTCAAATCAATCGAGGAAGATTCTGCAGAGCTCCAGCAAATCAGACCTTTGAATATCAATGTTATCTCATAGGGGAAAACAGAAGTATCTTTATTACATTTCAACCAATGTCTTCATACTTCCCTTCCTAAGTACTGATCAGCTACTACATACCCATCTGCCAGTGCCAGATTTAGCAATCCGTCGTTTGGAAAAAGCTATTTTCATATATTACCATGGCAATATCTACATCCTTTCTTATTTCTTGCTGAGAGTGAAATCAGGTAGCATGAAGCATACAGGGTAGTAGAAATGTGTTAAGCAGAGAGGCAGAATGATAGCTGATTTTTTAAAAGAAGAAATAGAAAATGCAATTGGAAAAGGGTTCACATCTCTCTAAAGACCACTGTCCTTCTCCCAGGTTTCCAAAAAAGATATTTAGCAAGGTTTCCTAAACCAAGCCTCCACTTTTGAATTGTCTCATTATTTGGGGCAATGTCCAATATTCTTCTCTTGTCTGTTTCATGGACAAACATACATATTACAGAATATTTCCATGGAAACAGTGATGTAATACAGGAGGCAGACAGCCTCTAAGTAAAGGAAGAAAGGGGACCAAGAGAGATGGTTCTAATGCCAGTTTTCCATTAACGAAACAGCTTCTGATTTTCTGAACCTTAAATATTGAAGGGTGGGAGATGTTACGGAGCCAAGTGAAATGGAGGAAGGAAAAGAGAAAGACAACATTAAATTATGCAAGTAGAAGCCTAGTTGTACAATACTGGATTTTGCCCTTTGTAACATAGCAACTGAGGCGAATATAGAAGCATTCTGTGAAAAAAAATCAGTAAAATCCTCAAAGAACATAATATATGTAGCAGGTTTACTAGGGAATTGAATGACCCTCGCCCCAAATTTTATTTGAGCCTGAGACGTTCAGTTGATCGATAAATGCCACCTAATACTAATCACCGTCTTCAGTATCTCACATTAAAAAACACAGGTGGCAAAATGCAGATCAGACTCTGCTACCACAAAGACAACAATGATACCTGCTATCATCTGTGAAGTAGACAATAGTTGGCTAGATGTTGGAAGAAAGCACTTGTTAACACAGAGACACAGAGTAAGAACAGAACTTTATGTTTTATGCCCTTTCCCCCCTGCATCTTTGTATTCTTGCCTACGGGACATAGCCAGTAGAGTTTTCCTCACTCGTCTTCATTTGGGCAGGTCCTTCTTTTTATCCATGTCCCAGAAGGCCACCGTAGGGCCCAGAATGCTGATGACCTGATTCAGCAGGGTTCTTCTTATGTTCTAAATGTCATACAGTGCTAATCGCTCACTCTGCTCTTATAACTCTATTTTCCAATTGACACAGTGTGACCAAAACTTCATCTTTAGTTTGTGTAGTTTCTTCAGTAGGAATTCTGTAAGGAAACTTTGTTGTCTATCCTACCTTGTCAAAGTACCGCTTCTCCTCTTCCTCCTCCCTTTTGGGAATTTTTTTTAAACTTCCCCTTTTAAGCTGACATCCATTGAAGTATGGAAAGTGGCTCTCCTACTGACATTAATAACTGAGCAGAAATCTAAATCAAGAGGCAAAACAGTTCTAGGCTAGGAATCAAGGACAAATACAGATCAATACTACAAGAACAAGCATTCGAAACATAGCACAGTACAGTTATTTATTGAAATACCAGAAAAGGCCATTGATGGGGCAAATAGGTTGGACAGGAGGAACTTCCATTTAGTAAACCTTCTTGGTAGATTTAAAAATGCCATCTACAGGTCATTCCAGCCAAATACAAGATGCAGTACAAACCATGCAATTCATTTATGACCAAGAAGGGTAAAGCACGGGGTGTTTCTACTTCAGTTCCACCCCTGTACAGAGCTTGTCAGGGAATGACTTTCCAAACGAAGGGAATGAAACACAGACTTCTGGTGAATTATAAACAATTATAATACATTGCCCATGGGACTGGAAAAGGCTATAAAACGTCAAGTGGAAGATGAGAGATGCGCAGAATGGCACATGGTGTCAGATGATGATGCGTTTCATTGATACTTCATTTTCATTTAACCAAGGGAATACCGTCTTTCTCTCTCTTTCCTTGAACTGAGGCACATTTAGCTGCACAAGGAATAATCAGCTCAATCAAATCTGCCACAGAAGGACACTCCTGTAACATGTGAGCAGTGGCTACAGGAAAAGTTGAGTTGTTAAAGGGATTTAAAAAAAAAAAAAAGTCAGTCCTCAAACCTGGTATAGCCAGCAAGAACTTTTGATACCAGTGAAATAAATAAACACATGAACGCTGATTCTGAACTTATACTGCCGAAAACAAATCCTACTTGAAATTCTTTCACTCTATTTGAAACATTTACGAATGGAATTTCTAATAACCTCTGGGGACATTAGGCCACCCTGCCTGAATATATATATATATATATATGTATATATATACAAATTATTTTACAATAATTCCCTTTTGGCTTTTACAAGTGTAGCCAAGAGTAGCCACTGTAATGCAAATCCTCTTTTCCACACCCTATGCAATACTGCAAGTTTAGAACTATTATTTAAAATAATCTTATCCATGAATTACAAATAATAAAGTACTTTGCATATATAAATATTTCTAGCAGATTTTAGAATGTACATAAAAGATTGCCCCCTCACTTTAATAAGCCCCTCCCCCCCAAAAAACCCATGCTTTCCTCCAGATCACCGCTGTTTTAATAATGCTCTGTACATGGCGAAGCCCAAAACAGCAAAGACTGTAGCACCAAAACTTGCTCGAAGCCAAAAGGTAGAGCTCTTGAGGTCTGCCTGTGTCACGTGCCTGAAATACAAAGAATATTTTTTTTTAAAAAAAATTAACAAATATTGAGATATATACAAGCATCAAAATGTGTAAGCTCGCTTTCAGAGATCTACTATATACTCTTTTAAGGCATTTGTGAACTAAATGTTTTTGATGTAATGTAGGGAAGTGAATGTTTTGCTCTGTCTATTCAGAGCAAAGGGTTCAGAATATTCAGAAAAGAAAGGTTATATTTCAACTCAGCTAACAGGTCAATTTGACCGATCTATAATTCCATTTACTTTTCACAGCAACGTAAAGTAAATAGATCACTTTTAGGCTTATCCCGCAATATTAAGCCAATTGCTTTTATGCTGTTCTGAAGACTTGGGCATTGGGCAGTGCATGGCTTGTTAACTTGTAGTTGTAAAAAGACTAACAATCTAATCAAGGAATGACTGTTCTAGAACAGGGGTCCCCAACAACTGGTCCGTGGACCAGCACGGGTCCGTGGCATGCCAGCAAACGGGCCACGCAAACAAGCAAAGCCCCACCCATGGGATGCAGGCAGCATGCAAAACCACATCCCCTCTGGTCTGTGGAAAAACCTTTCTCCACAGAACCAGTCTCTGGTGTCCAAAAGGTTGTGGGCCGCTGTTCTAGAATCATCTAAATATAGATGACTTAAATGTAAATTAATGATCCAAGAGCTGTTTTTGTATATATTTATAGATCTATACACCACCCAGAGTCCACCGGAGTTGGGTGGCCAATACATTTCAATCACATGACCCAACTGGAGAAGGAAAACCTAATATATGCTGTGTTGCTTACTAGTCAGCATTTTCAGCAAAGTTGTCCCTTCAGATAAACTACCCAAGTGACTTTATGTACTAGCTTCTTTGCTGTGGTGTTTCTATCCAAAGGCAGAAGGCCTAACCACAGAAAATAATCTTGACCACCACCACACAATAAAACTGTTAGGCACACCAAATAGTTAATGAAACACAGATATTAAACAGGTGAAACCAAAATGCAACAGAACAGTATGGAGGATGAAAGAAAACCATAAATTTAAGATCAAAATAGCAAAAATTAACCAAAAACCAATGATCCAAGCCTGCCAGCATGCCAGTTTGTGAGCATGCTCAGTTAGCTTTCATGAAAAACATAGCCGACCATAGTGCAACAGATAAAAAGCTATCAGCAAGGAGTTTTTGCAATGACCTTAGTTCAAGGCACAGTGATTCTCAATTGAGTATTACAGAATTGATATAGGACTGCATTACAGAATAGAACACAAGAAAGAATTTCCTGCCCTAGGCACTTTTAAAACTAAATCAGAAATAATGGGAAACCTACAAAAGTATACACCATTACCTTCAGAAGAGCAGATTCCAAAGTATAATTTAAAGAACTACTGTAATATATTATTACCAAAGATCGTGAAAATATCTACCATCTACTTAAAGAGGGCTGAAAATTACTGAATCAGCCATTCACAAAATGCCAGCACATATAGGAAGAACCAGAATTGAGAATTATCCCTGAAAGAAATATAACCTGATTATTATGAGAGGAACTTTTATTTTAACAAGAAAAAAACCAACTATTATCTTAAAAAAATAACACTCTTTCAGGCTATTTGCCTCTAGCTCTTCTAGGAACTGGGTATTCAGGGGACAGCATGAAGACTTTTGAGGTCCAGCTGCAAAGAAGACTGGGACAAAATCATACTTGGAGAAAATCTGGAACAAATGGCATAATCCAGTTTATCAGACCAAAATGGGTGTTCCTTTTCAGACATCCAGGCAACAACACATTTTGCATATTCAACGGCCTTGCTTATTTATTGCTAGCAATCAGCGAAGCCGGCAGGTACAAAACTATCTGCAGTTAATTTCAAAGTTTGGTTCTTAAGGGATGTGATCTGAAACAGATCATCAGGCAATAGATGCTGATAGGTTAGTTCTTTCCAATCTCTCATAGCAAGACATTTACTGGATTTCTTCTCCATAAAGAGTTACCTGTCTTCCAATAACTGTGGATCAAGGGATGACTCCATGAAGATGGAATCCTCTATCGAGCTGATGGCATGTACTTGGTGAACAATACTTCTCTCCTCATCTGACAACAGCAAGGCACCCAACTCATCTATGTGGGTTCTCAACCTTTTTACACACATGCACACAGATGGCAGTTCACAGCATGGCTCGGAACAGGAAGTTACACATCAACATGGCTTACAATCAGTTTCAATATCCATTTTTAATCAGAAAGGCTTGGCTGTAAGGTGCAGGTTAATAAAGTAGCATGGAAATTAATGACAAGTCCCAAGGAAATATAAATATCTCATCAAAGTTTCTCCTTTTTCCATCCCACGTGAGAGAAACCCCATTATTTCCAGAATTATTCTTCTTCTATTTTGCTTTGTTTTTGAATTACCGTACATTTTTGTAGACATGCAATTTTGAAGAACAGGTCTATCGCAACGCTGGATAATGGCAAGTAGAATGTTATATTACTAGCAAATTCCTGCACAGCAGCTGATTAATGCAAAAGCCTATGGGAAAGGGATATTGTGATTGAAGTGTCTGACCATTCCTGGATCCAAAGCAAGGCAATTCCTCACAAAAACTATCTGGGATCTGGCTAGGGGTTAACAAAGTTCTCCCCTCACATTACTAAAGAAGCAGAGGTATTTCTCTCCAATATTATATCCCATGCTGGGAATAGGAGGAGAATCCTAACTACTTTTTATAGTCAAGTACACAGACTAAAGTAAAAAATGCCTATGGGTGCCCTATCAATTAATTATGTTCAGGGTTGCTATTAGTAATTGTTTCAAGCTCAAAAAGATATTCACATACTTGTGATTTAGAGACACCAAAAAGCTACCCCACTTCCAGATCCTGTTGTTCTCATTTTTTTCTCCCTCTTCCTGCAGAACAGGAGATTAAAATGTTGAAAGGTTGCCCTCCACTCGTAATTTAACTCTAATTTACCAAACTGTAAACTGTGGTTAAAATAAACAATGACCCATATTTTTTTTGCTTGCAATTAAACTCAGTTTGTCAGCCTAGTCAATCAAAGCAGAAACTGGCATTTCTAAGCTCTTCTTCTCTAACATGCAGAAGAAAGGGAACCCCAGGAGAAGACCAGTGCTTTCATATTTGCCTCAGCCAGAGCTCAGCATGATGTCCTAATTCTGTAGATCTCTTCACACTTTGGATAGTCACCTTCAGATATTTATATATGAAGTACAGAAAATAAATTAAAATTCACTATGGGCCAATAAATACCCTTTCATAAATAAAGTTCTTTATTTCAGAACCATTTTTCGAAATTAATGTGTGAGGAGACTGCTGGGAATGCAATTCATCTAGAGAGAACGATGGTGTGTGTGTGTGTGTGTGTGTGTGTGTGTGCTAAAACATAAAACACACACACATAATCAAGTAGAAAACCTTGTTTGAATTGGCTCCACAAGCAAAAAGTGTATTTGCTGCCTCTCTTTTCATCACATTAATTTTTAGCCATCTATTATTTCAACATTATAGTGACTGGGCTCAAAAGCAGAAATTGACAAGATATAAACCAATTCCATATTGGTTCAAAAAATTAACAGAGAGGAACTATTAAATTTGCACAGTTCCTAGAAGAAGAAGAAAGACCACGTAGAAGCAAGACAACTATTTGTTTGGTGTCTTGTTGAATTCTTATCCCATTGTCACAAATTTGAAATTAGCAAAAGTTGCAACAGGACTCCTGAATCCCTGCACTGGAGAATTCCAAATATTAAGAGATCTGCCATCAAATGTCAAAATCAGTGTCACCTTCCTCCCAGTATAATAAGCTGCAGTGGAATGATAGTCCTAGATTTTATCTTTCATTCGCTTAAAATGAAAATATGTTGGCATCTTATCTGATAGTACAAACCATAAAGTAATGTGTTACTGGCTAATCAGTGCTGAAACTGTCTTTAGACAATGCTTTTTTTTTAAAAAAAATGTCTATGCATTTGCAACCTTTACCTGTTGAATTAACAGGAACTTACACATACTGGTAGAACCTTTTTGGCCAAAACCCACCCCCTATGAAGACTGGGTACATGTTGGCTTACATATGCTATTTGCAAATAAAGTCTTATTGCCTCCCACTCATTTGCTTCTGGCTTCCCTTACAAACAGAAAGAAAGATACACCTAATCTGGAGCCCAGCAGAGTAAGTAGCATATAAAGCAGAGGTCTTCAAACTTAGCAACTTTAAGACTTGTGGACTTCAACTTCCAGAATTCTCCAGCCAGCATAGCTGGCTGGAGAATTCTGGGAGTTGAAGTCCACAAGTCTTAAAGTTGCCAAGTTTGGGGACCCCTGCCTGATATAAAGGCTAATCCCATGATTAAGGGGACATCAAAGAAACATCAGGAACATGGTGGGAAAGATATGCTAATGCACACAACAATGACAAGGCATGTGTGGATCAAGAAGCCAAAGGACTGGAATGCCCCTGATGCTGGAGGAATTCTCTACAAAACTACAGAGGACAAATTGTATGGGGAAAAACCAGTACGGATAAAGCTCTTTTCCAGCATAGTGTCTGTGTGTGTGTATCTGTGTGTGTGTAATCCCAATATTATGTAATTAGCTTTTTCTCCCTCTCAATTATTTATAGTAAGACTCTTCCAATTATTTATCCGATTCATTTCCATGAACTCAAATTAAATCCTCACACCAAAACTTGTATTTTGTTTACAAAAAAATGTATTTTGAATAAGACAATTTCAGATGCTCAGAATACTGTCCAATGGAGATTCCCTTTTTCGAACTGATCCAACAACATAACTCACTAAGGTCTGGGTTCCTAACCTTGCAGGATGATGTTTACCCAAAGACCTCTCAGGGTCTTTTCCCATGACTGTATCTTAGGTTTTAAATATTCTTTTTTTTTTTTAAATTAAATGGATGCAAGCATACTCCAACAAACCTCCCACTTCGGCCGCCATTTTTATTTCCAAGAGAGAAAAGCTGGGTTTCATACAGGCACCAAAATAATTCATAGAAGTTAAAAATTGTGGATGGCTGCACCCACCATTTATTTACTTTTTTTGGAAGAGGGTCAGCCTGCCTAGAAAAGATTAATGGGTGCTGTGGACCTCATTATGCCCTCTAGGCAGCTAGGAGACTTAATGTTGGTGCAATAGTATCGGGCTGTCATTAGCAAGACCCAGCTTTAAATCTACCCTCACTCATGAAAATTCACCTTGCTACTTTGGGGTACTGCTCTATTTCAATGTGGAAAAATAGGAAAAGATTATATATGCCCCCTTTAGTGCACCCCCCCAAAGGCAAGATAACAAATAATGACTTTGTGAGCATGCCCATGACATATTCTCAAACTCTTGACTCCAGCTGGCTCAAATATTTGGGGACTTCAACAGTAAAGTATTAGTATATGCATTAAACGTCTAATGGAGATTCTCAATCATCCAGGTCATGGTTGTCCCAAAGGTGCTTTTTCAAAAGGCAACTGGACTTCCTTGGTTTTTCCTGGAAGACGTTTCGCTTCTCATCCAAGAACTGAAGAAGCTTTTTGGATGAGAAGCGAAACGTCTTCAAGGAAAAACAAAGAAAGTCCAGTTGCCTTTTGAAAAAAGCACCTTTGGGATATTCTCATTAAATTTTTGAAAAGTCTATGAGAGGTACAAGCTTTCTTTCTTTTTGTTTTTTAAGATGATAAGGCAGAGGCAGAAATAGTAAATCAGTCTTTACCATTCATGGCACATGCAAATAGCCAAAAAGCAAACCCCAAGGCAATGGTTTGAAAGCATACAATGAATTAGAAAATATACTTAGAAATGTAATATTTTTAAAAAGATGCACAGGAATGCAGCAAGAGGAGTGTAAGTGCCAGCCAGAGAAATGAAAACGAAGACCTAGAGGAAAAAACAAATTAAATCAAAATAATCCAGCAGGGTCAAATGTTTCCTTTCCCTAAACTATGTGCGGTATATATTGCTTTACATACAACCCCACTTCTTTTGAAGCCTGGGCAGTTCAAATCAACAATTTGTGTCTCTCAATGGAGTCACTTTCACAATAAATGAAATCCTAACTTTATAATGATAGATCTCCCTGCCTCCACTGGAAAACCTGTGGAGCTAAAGCCCTTGTTAAAAGTTCTATTTTTTACCTTTAATTGTCTCACAATGACAGGAAATTTACTAAAAGTCTCTTATCATTTTCTGTTTCTAGTGAGTATAACATCTGATTAAATTTCTAGACTATAAAGGTCAATAAATCCCTTTTTAAAATAGCAATAGCAATAGCACTTAGACTTATATACCGCTTTACAGTGCTTTACAGCACTCTCTAAGCGGTTCACAGAGTCAGCATATTGCCCCCAACAATCTGGGTCCTCATTTTACCCACCTTGGAAGGATGGAAGGCTGAGTCAACCTTGAGCCGGTGAGATTTGAACCGCTGAACTGCTGAACAGTCAGCTGAAGTAGCCTGCAGTACTGCATTCTAACCACTGCGCCACCTCGGCTCTTAAGGCTACAACTAGTGGAATGCATTTTCTTCATCTGAATACATTTTTAAAACATAAACGATTCTCACTCATTCAAGCTTCAATTGTATGGCATTCAAAATAAAACTGGGCTCTCCTATTCTTATAGGGACTTCTGAGAAGAGATGTCTATAACTACATTCTGTTAATGAAACTAACACAACCCTCCACCACAGCTGTGCAAAAAAATGCCTAATAAGAATCGTGCTACCCACTGAAATGTGGGCAATCTGGAGGGTAATGTATAAAAAGACATTCAGGTTATAGCTAGTTCAGTTCCAAAGAGACTGATAACACAACTGTATTTTTGACTGTGTAACCTCCTCAATCCATCCATAATCCGTTCAGTTGTGTGCAAAAGTAGGATATCGCATGTGGGGAAAAATAGGGGCTGCATCTTCCAAGCAGTATAAAGTTGCTCTAATGGATCAAAAGATTGAATATGCCCTACTGAGACGGCTAATGATTTTGTTTTTCTTGAGTGCTGGTAGTTAACCTGGAAAAAAGGCATTCCTCTAAGCTTGGTTAGGTAATATCTCAGGGAAGACAAGAAAGAATTTCTTTCTCAGTCAACATACAAGAGAACTTACAAAGCTCTCTGCTAACAACCATCTTCAAACTAAATGAGATGCAGCATTCAGCAACATTTCTGATGGAATATTATTTTTTAAATCAAAATAATCTTAAAATTATTTTTAAAAATTCTGAGAACTCAGGGTTCAGGGGAAAGAAAGAAAGAGAGAGGAGGGGATCAATCATATTACAGGATAATGCGAATGGATGGGGAGAAAAATGGAATAGATCCCATCCTTCCTTTGATGGAATATTACAGATCATATAACCAATTGCCACCATAACAGGTGAACCTAAATGTCTTCCTTCTAAATCAGAAATTCATAAGTTAGCACGAAATTTCATTTGCTTTTAAAAGGACCAGGCAGTAAATATTTTAGAGATCGAGAGGAAGGAAATGCTTCTGTGACCCAACAGAATAGGCTGATGGCTAACCATGATATTATTTCATCTATAGCTGCAGACTTCTGCAAGACATTTTGGATAAAGATAATTTCTACCACTACAAGGGAACCCAAAGCTAAGAATCAGGTGGCTTTTTCCAGTCAGCCCTCAAGTCTAAGCCTCAGGTCTATTGTGAATTAATCTTTAAAAACTTCAAACAATATAGACAGATCTATAATTTTTTCAGTGTGTACCAGTTTACTGGATTTCATATTTTTGGAAGGCAATGCTCCCCAAAAAAAGGCATCTGAAAGGCTGGTCAAGAGTAAGATCTCCCAGTGACTTCGTTTATTTGGTTGGTTGAGTGCCTTTCACTATTAAATCAGCCCTTTGTATCTATTCTATTTGGTTTAGAGACGATTGGAATGGATATTTGGATATTTCACTTAATCTGATTTGACACTGAGGAGATGAAACTGATCTCTCTTCCCCGAAATATTGTTGGCCCCAAGTTCAATTGAAACATGAGGAGCTTAGGGCTAAACTGTCTGATTTATCTCAGAAGACTTTGTGGGAGTTTATTTAACATAAAAAAATTATCACTTAAACCATTGGGACAGGTACTATTGCAGCTTCTCAAAATTGGATCAGAAAAAGAATCTGTTTGAAGTGATTGAATGGTCAATTAAATGGCAAACACAGGGCAACTTTAAGTAAGTGAAAAGTAATGCATATGGCAGCACAACACTGATGGGCTTTAATATATTAGGAAGAAGATCTGAAGGTTATAAATGATATTTCAATGAAGTTGCTGACTTAATATGTTTCAGCTATGAAAAATGCAAAGTCCATGTGAGGGATCATCAAGAAAGGGAATGAAAATGAAACCATCAACACCGAGTCCTAAGATAAATCTATGGCACATTAACATCTGGTAAACTCTGAATTCCCACAGCCCATAGTGGTGAATGCTCACTAACTTGGATGGCTTTCAAAGAGAATAAATAGATTAATGGAGGATGGGCTTCTTGAGGGCTAACATCAGATTATGGAGAACATGCCTACAAACACCAGTTGCAGGGAACCAACTATGGAAGATATTGTTACTCTATGATGCTTGCAAGAAGTAGCTGGTTGGCTACTAAGAGATATAAATGTTTGAATAAGGTGAGCTTTTGTCTGATCCAGATGCTCTAAGATAGATATTAAATTACTATTTTATGTCACATTCAAAATAATGAGTGGGTATCATCTTCAAGGGCAGATGGTTTTTAAAACAGACACTCTTCTTTTTACCGTAATTCTATTCCAATGAAGATGGGTAGAAAGGGATTTTTAGCAGTATGGCATAATTCCTTTCAGCCATTTTAGCTATGATTATATATTTTCTTGCATTTTTCTTATTTCAGAGATATATTACGACTGCAGATTCTCTAAAAAAAGGGGGAGTCAGAATAATGGTAAAGCACCAAACAGCCTCTTCATACCTAATTAAAGCGGCTGCATCTTTCTCTAGGGCCATACAGCTGTGCTGGAAGCTATTCCCAGCTGTGTGCATGCAGCTGCTTTGCTGGGGGGAAAATGGAAGATAAATGTTTTCCTAACAGCCACCTCTCTCTCAGTATGAAGGCAGGAAGTTAAGCAGAGATTGATGGGCAGCCACTTTTCTTCAAAGTTCAGTTTCTACTTATCTGGCTCTGGGTCCATCTTTCCTGACTTTCTGTTCTTGTGGATTTTCTGAGCGCCTATCATAAAGAATGGTAGGATGGCCAAGATCTGAGGACTTCTTTCTATCACAAAATAATGTTATGTCTACCCTTCTGTCAAGCACAGTACAGGGATCAATGTGATCTCCTTATCAGTCTGGCTAATTTTTAGGGGAGACTAAATGGTTCGCCCTTGCCTTTAGACAAACAAAAAAAATATAATCCCTTAATATAATTCCCAAATTGCCAACCACTGGTGGAATGAACAAATCGCACAGTGGAATCTTACTTGAATCTTACTTTATATTCCTCCACACACTGAAATAGTAGAGCAGACATTCATGTATTCCACCTTTGTATTTCAAAATGCATAATCAAAGGACATAAAATAATAATGCTGGCATAGAAGGAACTGCAGTATCACTGAAAAGGAATCTGATTTGAACTCTCATTCATTTCTTGGGCCAATTTGCCTCAAATGCGACCATGCATTTAATAAAGAGTCCGTTAAACCTATTTTTGTCTGTATGAAAACATTTAAATAATTTGCAATGTGGTATTAGTGAGATGCAGTACTATTTGCGACAAGGAACATTTTTTACTAGATATTTCTTTATCTTAAATTTTCTTTCCAATACAGTGGAATATGCTGAGCAGAGAATCATTTGTGCATTCTTAAAATGAAAAAATATAAGTAGCATTTTGTTAAAGAGGGTTGATTTAGTTGTTAAAATACCAGAGATCTTATCACACCATATCCATTTATAAGGACCAAATGTATATATTCTGAATGCTGGAAGTAAATGTAACTAATATCCAGGATGTTTGCGTCATTGGGTGTGTGTGTGTATCTTCCCCCCCCAAAAATCAACTAATTTTTTTGATTGTCGAGTTAGAGGCAAAACCATGGTTTCAGAGATAAGTGTTGACTCACTGACAAGTTGATTTTATGGATGGAGAAATGAGGTTTGACTCCTTTCTCAAGAGTCGGTAAGAAAACTATAAGTTGATGAAGACTCTCCTGGCAATTACTTCTGAATGACTAGAAAGAGTGTTGCTTTCACAAGCCAACTCAACTCCTATAACTGATGCCAAGTAGTCAGACTGATGTGCTTCAAGATTTGTTACCTTGAAGAGAACAGAAAAACTATTATTTACAAAGGGAGTGTCTTCTCCCAGCCATCTCTATCTGCCCAGTAGCTTCTAGTAGAGAAGGCCCCCTTGAAGTCCTTGAGGGCCAGGGACTCACCTTTTCTGTTGGTGCCCATCTGCTTTGGAAGATGCTCCAACCAAGCGCAAGCCAGCACCAACATTGTTGGTGGTCAGAGAAGTGGACCTGGTTATTTTGGAAAGCCTTTAGGGCTGGATGATATAACAGTTCTTCCTTGCGGTAGGCAATTATTAGTGTTAGGATATTTTCCTTGATGTGTTAATAGCTACTATTACTGGGGTTTGGTTTTTTTGTTTGTTTTTTGTTTATTTATTTTTTTGTGCTATCCATAAGTCACACAGCATCTGTAGCAAATCAATCAATAACTGGCAGGACATTTGGCTGCTTAATGGATATGGTGTGACAGGTCTGTCGGTTTACAAAGTTCAGCAATGGGTTTCATTCATGTAATTTCCAAGCACAGCTGGTACCTAGTAAATAAAATCAAAGACCTGTTAAGAACTGCAGTGAAGAGTTTGTTCTTTACAGATTGCAGCAAGTCTGAGTTGAGGAGGTTCTGACAGATGCAAAATGTACACCTGTTGCAGGTGCACATACAGCGTAACCGGGCATGGCTGCGAAAACACACAGAAGGACAGGAGTTGAGACCTCGGGCAGAAACCATGAAGAAATCTGAGCCAAAACCAAGAGAAATAGGAACTGGGAACATTTGGGGGGGGGTCAGGAAGCGAGGCAAGGGTAGAGTCAAGCTGGGCAGATTTCCAGGAGGAGCGTACTTATTTTAAGGGACTGTGCTGATACGCCAGGGTCCCCATAAGGGGAAAAAACAAAACAATCAGTTTTCCATCCACATTGGGCTTAGAAACGGAAGCCTAACAGAATATGCCTAGCAGAAAGCAGCTCCTCCTTAATCCCCAGCAAAATTGGAATTCAGTTTCCTTCTTTAACTGAAAGTCATTAAGCAACAGCTACCCTTACCTCTGGCATCCCAACCGACACACACATGCTTAAGAGAATCAAGGGAAGAAAGTCAAATACGCTATTGCTTAGATTTCTCCAAATATTTAAATATCCCAGGTTGCCAAATAGAAATTAAGAGGAGTGGAATTTCCTGAATTTAGATGTCTTCTTTCCCCCCCCTCCAAAACTGGACTCTCCAAGGAATAGAAGAAGCAACTTTACCTTCACTGAACAACTGAAAGCCTCCCACCCAGCAGCACTGATCCTTGCACCTTCAAGATGCTTCCCTGCGGTCTAATTGAGTACAGAAAGATGGCGGTGGTGGGTTTTTTTAAAGGAGAATTTAGGTCAATAGCTATTTATGAGAGAGTTACAAACAGAAAGCCAATATTCAAACGGCAGCGTATTTCCAATTCCTGGCTATAAGAGCAAACTCTTGCCATGTGGATTTTTTTTGGGGGGGGGGGGAGGCCTGGAATAGAGGTTGCCATGCATAGACATTGCCTTTGCAGAAACAACTAGGAAGCCTATATTCCAGCAGAGCCATAGATACCGGGGATATATACACTGTGGGGCCTTAGGATGCACTTAATATCGGCTACGGCACCGTTCTGAATCTGCCATCTGAAGGACATCTAAATCGAATCCTGCAGGAAAGATTTGTCCTGTCAAATGCAGAGACTGCAGAGTGGGCTTGCTTGGCAACAGAGTGAGATGCTCAGTGAGTAATAGCAACCTTTTAAGATCGTACGTCTCGAGCTTGACAATTCTCTACAATGCGCGAAACACCGACTGTTCAAAATTTTACCAGCAGCCATGTATTTTTGAGAGAGACAAATAAGCAAGAGACTATCGTCTAGCGGTTCTTCTCTGGGTGACTAGAAAGAAAGGAGAGGTACACATTTCAAAGGAAAATTAAAGCTTTCCATTTTAGCATTGATACATGTCAGTTTGCTTTAGGATAATGACGGCTTGGGGAAAAAAGGATCTTTCCCTCCCCCGCTTTTTAGTAAATTATGAGATACTTTTAAACACATAGACTGTGAGGTAAATGTCCTTATTTTATACAGCTTTTCCTAACTAAGTGCACTGAAAGGTATCTATAAAGTTGATTGCTAAAAAGCTCTAATCAAGTAACACATAGTTTACCTATTCTACCTTGTTCTGAAGCTCATGGCAGCAAGTCTTTTAATTAGAATATTTGTACCTTTCAACGATTTTAAGAGAATGCTAAATTCATATGCACTTTGGAGGGGTTATTTTTCCTTGTAGTCTGTTAGGGCCTGAAGTTCAGAAAAGGAAGTGGAATCATTCAAAGCGGAAGCAATCCTTGCTATAACTCCCTGAGATGAAAGAGAATGCTGATTAATTGTCTCCAGGGGAAATTAATCCATTTACAATTCAAATAAGAAATGTCCCCTAGAATCATGCTGCTATCGTTCATCATCCCTATTACAAAACATAACCAGCTGATGGACAATTTTTCGGATTTTGTTTTTGTTATTTTGCTTAGAATAGCAGACCATAATGCCACATTTCCAAAACAACAGCAAACAATTTTATATATGGAAGCGCTTTGCCACTAGGATCTGCAAAATGTTCCGTCATGCAATGTTCCAACCTTAAAACAAGCTTTTCCACAAGTGGTCCAGATGTGGTCTATCTCCATCATGGGCCTGTTTCTAAGGTCAGAACACTCTGAGATGAAACATTTTGCACATTCCCCTACTTTGACATCTGAGGAGAGAGCTACTCCTCAAGCCAAAGTCCTAGTGGGCATATAGAACTAATTTCATGATCCTTTGGATCCTGGATCTTACGTAAAACAGGCTTACTAAGGAAATGGGCACAGATCGAATAATAAAGCATGCTGAGAAATAAGCTGATGAGAACAAAATGATCCTAATTTATACATATACCTGAAAATTCATTTCTTATCCATTTAGAAAGATAAAACATTTTAGTGCTGATGCATTTAAAAAAAAAAAGACTAGACAAAACTGTATTTATATTTTGTTTCAGCATATGAGGATCCAATCTTTTTGGGACAGACTCACAATTCTGCATTAATGGATGAGTAATGGTAACGAGCAATGCAATACATGCGTATATGGAGAGAATCGAACCCCATGTTCTTTAAACTAAATCTAATTCATCCCAGTCTTCAAAGATTCTCTGTCAAAAGATTATGTGCCAAATCTTGCGCATAAGAATTTTTAAAAAAATTTAAACAGGTACTTATACTTCTCTGCCAATTTGGGGTCATTTCCCTTCATTTATATTTATTTATATCCATCACTAACATCTCCCTCTGTTGCTAAACACAATTTCACTGGGGCACAGAGTTCCATCCTTATGGCAACCACAGCATGCAACACGGTCATGATCCATGCAGTATGAATAGAAGGGTGTTTTGTATACATACGGATACATGGCCATTGTTGTCAGTTTAACAAAGATATCTTTACTTGGTGCATCCATGGTATTACAAGTAAAGGCTTGGGGTGGAGGCATTTTGTGTTTTTTGCAGAAGTCAGCTGGAGAAGTGCTGTATTCCTGCCGAACTTCATGTAGGTCTGACTTGGCAGCTATCACCAAGCAAGGTATCCTGCTGTCCATGAAGTGTTGCTAGGCATTTAAAATAAAAATGAAATAAAAGTTAACTACCAGCTTCAATAAAATACACAGGTTTAAAATCTGCAGAGCTGTGATTAGTGAATTCAGCAGTCTGCCATACCTTCAGAGGGCAGGGTGCAATCTAGGTTTTTTAAAATGTGTATGTTATCCCTCTTTCATACAGTTCACGTATACCCCATATAGTTATCATGGATTTTTCCTACTATAGATTCACAGCCATTTTGTGAAGGAAGTAACCCAGAGTGTGAAAAAGATTTGGCTTGGTGTTAATCAGCCCGATATGGAATTTAACACTCCCATGGTCTAAATCAGGGGTGTCAAACTGGCGGCCTGCGGGCCGGATGTGCCATGCACAGGCCACACCACCCTAGCTCTGTGAAGGGAAAAAAGTTGTGATATGTCACGTGACGGCAACATGACGTGGCAAGTTTGACACCCGTGGACTAAATGATGAATGTTTTAAGTACCAAGATCCAATCTGGGTCAGTCACCGGGACCAGAGGTTTTGTCTTCCAAGCTTTTGGACTCGTGATGTAGCCCATCCTCTGGGAACTTCTCTCTAGCAGAGTAGATTAGAAATGGAAGCCTAATAGAACACGCATAGCGGAAAGTAGCTCCTCCTTAATCCACAGCAAAATTGGAATTAAGTTTCCTTCTTTAACTGAAAGTCATTAAGCAACAGCTAATGCAGCTAACACACTCTGCTAGAGAGAAGTTCCCTGAGGATGGGCTCCAGTACAAGTCCGAAAACTCAGAAGACAAAACCTCTGGTCTTGGTGACTGACCTAGATTGGATCCTGAAACATTATCCTGGGACATGTATATTCATCTTCATTCGTTTTAAGTACCATCCCACTAAAATATACGGACATACATATTGTTGTATGTCACCCAGAGTCACTTCTTGTGAGATTTGATTAATAAATAAAAATAAAATTAATATTAAAATACTGAGCAAACAGAACTAGCCATGTCCTAATAATGTCAACTACCTTGAACCAAAATGGAGTAAGCAGACTGCTGGTTTTCTCTGCAGATATGTCCATTTTTTTCCCCAGATGTTTAAAAGATCTACACAACTTTCACCATCAGAATTAATTTGTCAGAAAGATAGTTGCCTTTCAAAGATCCTTGGATCTAATAAATAAATCCACTTGTCAGGATGCTTTAATGTAATTTAATGTGGATTCTCATACTGACCGGGGTGAATGCAATACAGCCCCTCTGAAATCAATGATTCTATGACACAATAATTTTCTTTGTGGATACAAACCTTGAATATTCTGGCACAATATTCAAATGATTTGGGATTGCTGATATCATATACTAGGCAGACTACATCACACATGATTTCAGCATCACATAAGAAATCAGATTCACAAACATTATGTAACTGAAAAGAGAAAGAAAAGCAATGTCAAACCCTGTAAAGTTACAAACACTGTAACAATTTTACTTTTTTGTACTCACTGCAGCCTGTTAGGTTTTTCCAATTTATTCTGTTGGACATAATAGGTGCTGTATTAAAAAAAATCTAAAGACCCAAACTGGTACTGCAATTTTTTTTCATTGGATTATATCTGTGTCTACTATGATGCACAATATTGCACAGATACAGGCTTCTCAACATTTTATTGCCAGTACATACACTGTTCAAGCAATGTACCGTTCATTTAATAGTCTCCAAAGACATACTATTAACCCAAACAAAAAGAGCAAGGATGTGCCAGCTCCAACCTCAAGTTAGGATATACAGCAGGCAGAAATGATCTGGCAAGCTCAAAAATGAGTTCAGATGGTATGTGTATAATAGGCCCCCAATCTAATATTTCAAATTATGTATCTTCTTTGTTACAATACAGATCCATTTTTATGAATATTTGCTACCCTGCTCTACATTTTTAATATTTACATATTGTATTTGTTATTTTTTTTAAAAAAATTAAACCTTAGACTGTTATGAACTGCCCTAGGAAAATCTTGTCATGAACAGGATATGTATTTTTAAAGTAAATAATACTAGAAATCTGCTAAGCTCTTCATTAAACAAAGAAGACACCTTACTATGAGAGACAGCTGTTTGTAATAATCTCAGATTGTAGCAAGAAGGTTCACAATAGTTAATTGTGCATCCCAAGCATGCTTTTAAAGATTAACAATGGAAAACTGCGGAAGGGGGGCATGTATACCATTAAAATACAATGTCAATAGTCCTCATAAAAGGGAAAAAGTCAAATGTAAATGTTATTATAAGGGTAACTTACCAATAAGTATTTCTCTTGCCCATACACATAAACAGTATTAATTGCATAGTAGGATTTGTGCTCTGGATGTATATGTTTCTGCTTCTGAAAACACAAAGGAAGAAAACTGTAAGAAAACACAGTTTTCTAATAAAGTGTATTTCATACATCTATTTCCCAGACTATAATACTGGACTAGGCAATGCTCAAATGTCCCTCAAATGTTTTGGATCAAAACAATCACAATCTCTTTCCTCACTGACCGTGTTGGTTGTTCAAAGTGTAGCATAGGGGTTGACAAACTACGGCCCGCAGACCAAATCCAACCTGCCACCTGTTTTTACAGTATACAGCCCACAAGCTAAGAATGAATGGGTAGTAGATTTCCAGGCCTGAACTTCTACTGAACTGGGGCATCAGCGGTCTTTTAGCAAGCTCCTTGCTTGCAGATTGGGGCTGTCCACTATACTGCTTGGCCTGCAGACTTGCCAACTGTGCTCACGGAGGCACACTGTACTACATTAAAAAAGAACAAATACAAATACACTGGTATTTTGGTATATACCAATATAATATATTGGCAGCTAGGACTCTCAACGGTGCCAAGAGTGAGGGCTGAAGCACTGTGGGAGCTCATAACTATCCTTGGAGGTCCACAGCACCAGAGGGATCCCTAGTCAGGAGAGCCAGCAGGTTGGAGTTGGAGGGGGAATGACTTTGGGGAGCTTGGGGCAGACTAAATCATTCAGGTAGTGATGGGCATTTTGATGGGAGACAGAGAGTAGGCTGCCCCCGGAAAAGATGTCCCTGGTATTTGGTACCGCTGTTGTGTTCTGACTCCTGTGTACTCAAACCCAGGCCCGGATCAACAGACAGACAGAGGGCCGGGCTTTCGGCTGTTGTTATTTAATGATACGTCAATTAATAACAAAGCTCCTCTAATTTGTGATCTCATCAGTGAGGAGCAAGTCGACCTGGCATGTATTACCGAGACCTGGCTGGGCCCAGAGGGGGCGTGGCGGTTTCCTTCTCTGAAATGTGCCTGGCCAGGTTTAGGGTATGGCACCAGCCAAGACCCCAGGGCAGGAGAGGGGCAATAACAGTTGTCCTCTGGAAATCCTATTGGTCTTCAGGAGCGCTGCTTCACAAGTTGCTGGTTGTGAGGCCCTGTTTCTGAAGATAGCCAGGCAGAATCAGGCGGTACAGACTGTGGTGCCACAAGCATACTGGGGCATCCCGGGAGGGGGTGCATGTAGCACCTCTGCTATGTAAGCTGCTTTGGGTATTGGTCTGCTTCCAAGGTCTATTCAGAGTGTTGGTTATCACCTTAAAAGCCTGTCATGGCATGAGACCAAGCCACCTGAGAAACCATCCTATCCCTATTTCATCAATCTGTCCTACTCAATCAATCAGGGAGGGGCTGTTGTGGACCTTGTCAATTAAAGATTTTGGGATGTAGGAAAAGGGTCTTTTCTGCTGTTGCCCCTGCCCCATGAAACATCTTTCCCCCAAAGGTGAGGTAGGCTCCCACTATATCCCAGCCTTCTGGAAAACCATCAATACCTGGTTTTGCCAACTGGGATGGGGGTCTAAGAACAGCATATAACCTTGGGTGTGATTGGTGGCTTGAGGGCACTCCCTCTACCTTTAAAATTTTTTTTTAACCTCTGTTAACTCTTAACTTTTAAACTTTGTTTTTAACCAGAGTTTTTAACTACGGTATGTCACTTTTCACGGTTTTCATTTGTATACTGCCCAGAGTCACTTAGGTGAGATGAGCAATGTAGAAATATGATAAGTAAATACTGCACTCTGGATCTGTATAGCAAAGCAGTATTGCCAGAACATTAAATGCTGGTACATGACTAACTTAGCAGTACATTTCCTTTGGGCTCCAAAGGACCCATAACTAATTGGTTGTGCAGCTGTCCTGCCTCAAAGTTGCTGGATCACAAATAAAAATAAACAGTGGATGAAAAGAACCATTTTAAGAATATATTGTAAAAGCAGTAACCAAGTGCTGTCAACAGGCAATTCTGTCCCAACTCTTAACACATCGTTTTAGAGAAAAACAGAAGAAGAGTCTTACCAGGAGATTTCTTCCAAGCAGTGCATGGAGAACTCCAGTTTTCCCACAACCTTTCAACCCAATTAGATTACATCTGAACACATTCCTCTGAGTCTGCCTTTTTTGAAGGTCAATCTTTTTGTCTCTGGTTACTTTAAAACAAAAATGGACACATAGTGAGACATGTTCCCTAAAATCCCAATGCTTTACTTTAAGAAAAGTATTCTTCAATTAATTTACCCTGAAAGTATCCAAATTCTTCCCAGAATAAGTTGGGAAAAGTGAAAGCCAATACCTGTAATTGCTGAGGCCTGGGATTCCTGTTCAGTCAATATTGAATATCCTAAATAGCCCAGATATTCGAGGCAGCGCTGTACATCCAAGTATGTAGTTAGTCTATAAGAGAAAACAACTATGTTTCCCAAGTTCTCGGCATTTGTTGTAGCCTTACGGCAGCGGTCCCCAACCTTTCCGGCTTGGCAGACTGGGGGTGGAGTGTGTGTGGGTGTGTGGTAGGAAAGGGGATGGTTCCGGGCAAGCGGCAGGCATGCATGTAAACGTGCGCAACTCCATTTGCACAAGTGGTAGGCGCACATGCCTGCCACTTGCACAAACGGAGCTTCGTGCTGAGTGTGCGCGCCTGCACAAATGGAGCTTTGTGCACAAGCACCTCCCGCTTGTGCAAGTGGAACTGTGCACGCATGCACACTTACCCACTGCTTGTGTGGCCCAGTTCCAAACAGGCCGCAACTTGGAGGTGGGCCACAGCCCGGAGGTTGGGGACCCCTGCCTTAAGGGCATTTTGCAGTACAAATCTATCAGTAAAATCCAGGACCATTTTATATATGTACTCATGCATTGGAATTCGCACCTTCCCTATTTGAAAACCCTGAAAAAGATTTTTAAGCTATTGAAGGCAGCAGGAAGCAAAATTAGTAATATTTGTATCAGTGCTTATATACTACTTCTCACATACCACATAAATAAGTAGTATGCAGTTAAACAATATTAGATTACAACTCAAGATTTTATAATGTTAAGGTATATTTTACATTTATCAGTTTGCATGTCATGTATTAAAAAGGCAAGATAGTGGAATGGATAGTAGAAAGAAAGATCATGTAGTCTATTTCTAGTCATAGTAATAGTTCTCTTGGGCAACCTGCTTGTGTGAAACAAGTATGGCAATCTTTATTAAGCAGGTCTTAATGAAATTTCAGAGAGAGCAATTGGCTTTTAATTCAATGCAGAATTAACTTGTGAAACCTGCCTGGGTTACAATCATATGATTATTGCACTTCCTTCCTGATTAAATCATAGTATATGAGAAAGAGCATTTTGGCTTCATTTCTTTTTCAAATGTGCTTGTTCTTAAGAGTGCTGGGAGTCTTCAATAATATAATAATGTATTTGCAACTAGAAATAGCCATATCCAAAGAAACAACTACATAGTACCAATCACATAAATTGTCTTTGAAAGCACTTCATTTTTCACTTTCTACCATTAAAAGAATAGCTGTTTCTAAACAAGTTGTGGGCAATCTCTAATTTATATGCTACACTTACGTCCACTGAGAAAGAAATCCCTGATATGTTATCCAACCCCTTTCATTTGTACAAACAGTGCTGTTGACATCTGGTCCCCATGGCATGTAAGGGAAGATTTTGAACAAATCCTTGAGTTCTTCAGGAGACAAAGCACAGTCTCGGTCCTGAAAACAGATTTATATTTATTTATAGCCAGTTAGCTTGGTTTAGTAGGTCAACTGACATAGCTTGTTTTTCTATGCTTCATTTAGTCGTGCCTCAGATGGCTTTGATTAAGAACTTCTGGGAAAGAGAACGATAAACAGAGAGCAAATCCCACTTCCTTCTAGCAGTGATGATGTTACCTAGCTAGGTAATGAAACATCTGCAAGAAAATAACCAGGCTCAGAGAGAACCAAGAACCCCACAAAACCTGTATTTTTTATGTAACAGAGTCACTTGATTGGCAAATCCTAAAATACACTACGCAACAAAACAAGTTAAATATTTAATATATTTTAATCATTTCAAGTGCCTTCAATAGCAAAGATAATGTTTGCAAAATGTATTCAGAAATACTGGGGTGGGGGCTAGATGGCAGGCCTCTCCTAGTATGGCCTCCATGTTTTGGAATTCACTATTCTCAGACACTGATGAAGCACTGTTTCTCCAGGTGTTTCATAAAGCAGTTAAAACAACTACTGTATATTCCACCGGTGCTTTCAACTCTATTTAATCGTTTATGGGCATTCATTTGGAGGGTGTGTTGAACAGTGGTAATATTTTATTTTTTTAGTGCTTGCTTTGTTGTATATTGCCAGGAATGTTCAGTCTGAGGCTGGTTACAAAAAAACTATCCAATCACTCAATCAATCATGTGTTCATCTTAAAACAATCCCAAAATCAGATTAAAAGCTTACCAAATCATGCTTATCAAACATGCTTTGAAGGAACAAGTATGCATGATGGTTTAACTCTGTCGTGCAGTCAGAAGGTATTTTTAACCTGATTGGAGAGAAAGTAATATCTTTGAAAAAGAAGTATGCTTACTGAACATAAAAAGAACAGCGTGAGTCTTATAATTGGGGGCGCGTCATTCTGGAAATGGTTAATGGACTAAGGTGAAAACCCCACCTCCCATCGTGTATCTATCTTTCTTTCTCCCATTTGTCAATTTTAAACTAATTTAATGTTACTATTTACTGCATTAATGTTGTAACATGTGGGTTTTTTTTAATGATTGTAGGCCACCTGAAGTCACCTCCAGGTAAGATGGGTAGCATATGTTGAATAAATACATACATGCATACAGACAGACCAACCAGAGACTTATCAAGCCCACTATTCCCGATCTCCAATGGCTAATCAGATGATCCTACGAAGCCCATAAGCAAGAGATGAGCACAGTTACTCTTTCTGCAGCTGTTCTCTAAGAGTTACCGTATTTTTCGGAGTATAAGACATACCTTTTTACCCCCAAAAAGAGGGTGAAAACTTGGGTGCGTCTTATACACCGAATGTAGCCCCACCCAGCCACCCCCACCCTTTGGCCTCTGCCTCCCAGCAATTTACCTCCTTGCAGCAAACAGAACAGAGCCTGTTAAGCCAAGCAACGATTGACCTTCAGCTGATTGAGGCTGCAGGCAGGCCATGTGCTAAAACTGAAAGTGAAACTAAAGCTGCGAGGAGGCAAATTGCTGGGAGGTAGAGGCAGAATTTTATTTTCTTGTGCTAATCAGACTGCTGATACTGGATGCAAGGAGGTAAGTCAATAACTATAAATGTCTATAGAACGTTCAAATTATTAGACTTATTTTTTAAAGACTGCTTTATTATTGTTCTAGACAACTTAACAAAATGAAGAAGCTTTTTAAAATAAATGCTTGATCTGAAGAGGCCCAGTGCTATTGTATCTTCTTTTAAATAGCAGAGAATAATGTATACTTCAAGAAAGCCACATCAATTTTAACAGCATCTGTACAAGTAATAATCTGAAATGTAACAGTGTCCTGTTTTAGTATTAAGATAAGGCAGCTGAGTTAAACCCTGACTTAGTCATGTTTGGAGTAGATCTATTTAAATAATTGGGAGGAGTTAGTGTGACTACATTTAAGAAAACTTTCTGGCATTAATATACTGCCATAATGTACATTTCTCTAATTCTTTGCTATTTCTATGGGTCAGGCACACATACACAGAAATACACAGCAAACAGTGTATATCATCTGTACTGTTTGCTGTTTGCTGGGAGGCAAATTGCTGGAAGGCAGATTTTTTTTTTCTTGTTTTCCTCCCCAAAAGCTAGGTGTGTCTTATACTTCGGAGTGCCTTATACTCCGAAAAATACGGTAATATTGAGATGTCCAATATTCAAATTCTGAATGTAGTATACTGGTAGGTAGTCCTGAACTTACGACCACAATTGGGAGCAGAATTTCTGCTGCTGCTAAGTAAGGCAGTGGTTAACAGAGCTGCACCCGATTTTACAATCTTTTTTTGCCAAGGTTGTTAAGTGAATCACACAGTCATTCAATAAATCACAGTTGTTATGTGAATCCAGCTTCCCCCACTGACTTTGCTTGTTGAAAGCCAGCTGGGAAGGCCTTAATTGGTAGTCACATGACCCCAGGACACTGCAACTGTTGCAAATGTATGCTCTTTGTCAACACCCAAATTTTGATCACATGCCTGTGGGAATGTTATGATAATCGTAAGTGTGAGAATCTGTTGTATGTAACTTTTTTCAGTGCCATTGTAATCTCGAACAGTCACTAAACGAATGGTGATAAGTTAAGAACTACCCATATGTCCCACATCATAACCTGCACCCATCATTGGAGGCTTATTCTATAATGCTGGGTGCATATATGGAAGGTAGCTAGAAAAATCCAAACATTTTGAAATCCAGTTTGCTTCAATGACAAAAATTAAGCACATTCAAAGAGTCTCATGACTGAAAAGGCATCTAATGATCATACCTTGCAAGAATTTTACTATCATAGTTTCTTTAAAATCCAGTGCTATGTAGGTGTTCAAATTTACTTCCAATTCTCCAGAACTACCATAATTGCCCAATAACCTTCTAATCATCGCATACAGGTTTCAAAATGTTAGACACTGACTAACTAAAGGTTTCCTCTTGATGAGTAGATTGGAATAATTTCATGCTATGAGCAATATTCTTAAAAATAGATCCAATTCAGCATTATATGTGTCGCTATATTGGGTAGAAACAACCCAAAACTACTTGGTTGGACACAATGGAAAACAACACAGAATTAAATTACTTGGTCAAGTCAACAGACCTTCATGTTCTAGAAAGTACTTGATTTTCTGCAGTGAAACACAGATTTTACATTTTATAGGTCAATAATACCAACTCAATTTAAACCAAGTTTTAAAAACCGATCGATACATACAGGGGAAATAAATACTCTGGTGTGAGCTCTAGGTCATCATCGTATCCAAAGCGCCGCAATACTGTCCAAGTTGTTTCGTGCCTCCCTCGCTGGATGAATAATGTGTGGAGAAAAAGAAAGCCTGAAAAGACAGTTGTTTAATTGGCAATCTAGAACACAGGCCAGGGAGAGAGGTTAGAATTGAAAACACAACAAAGATGCTCCAGGTATGCAAGTGTATCTTTTAAATAAGATCCTACCAAATGCTATGAAAGCATCATGCTTCCGTAAAACTGGCTGACCACTGTCAGGAGGGCTGAGCAGCCCTCTAGGAAAAAGGTGATTCAAAGTATGTGGGCCCAGCTATCATTTCTGTAAACATCTCCTTAAGAATCTGCATGTGAACCCAAGAAAATGTGTTTTTAAGAGATACCAACAAATATTACTGGCAGACGTAAGCACACTCCACATCATTTTTCCCCTTGTGAATCTGGAAAACTGCAAATTCCAGATTATATTTTCAGTGCAAAAGTATCAGCAGCCCTCTCTCTCGTGGAAAAGGAATTACCACTACCCCTCCAGCCCGCTTCCAGATGCAGGCAAATCAACAGACCCAATTGTTTCAAGCTTAACAAATATGCATCTAGAACTTACGGACTCCGATTTACACATAAAATGAGTTAATAAGCTGCCTAACCAATTCCATACCCAAACTACAGAAAGGCCAAAGTACAAGCATAGCACATTTAAATCCATGCAGTTCTGTTGGCTTCTATTTATTATTCATAAATAGAGATCAAGTCATGGTTTTTGCTATAGTTTCCAGATTTATCAGCAGATCCCCTTCCTATATTTCATATAATAACGAAAAAGAATGTAGTCCTCACCCTTCAATGTTAATCCATTGTCAACAACTCCATCACTTAGATTTTTCCTTACTACATTCTTTACATCTTCCAATGCTTGAGATGCCAGTGGTGTGTTAAAGCAAATTCTCTAAAGAGAGTAGAAATATTTGAAATCAATATTCATTGACAAAGCTTCAGTGTGCTGTAAACAGCTTCCATGTCTCATGTTAGACTCCCAGTTTCATACAAGTAGCAGAGTAAGCTACTAGCCCTGTGGTTAGATGTGCAGAAGAAGCATGTTGCAGCTTCTTAGCCAGCCATGTGGTCAAGCAGAAGCTAGTTGCACCTCTCTAACTCAGAAGATACGTCACTACTTTTTTGCAAGAGAGTTCTGAATACAGAATCCACAGCACTGTTGGTAATATAGAGTGGCTATATTCTGGCATCTTATTCTTCTATCTCTCTGCACAAAAAATGGAGATGGTGAATCTTTAGAGCAGTGCTATTTTCCCCTGCTTTTCTTTAGGAAGAACTGAAAAAAGAAGTCCAGCCATAAATGTCCCCACCCTTTGGTATATTCTCCCACTGGAGGTGAGGTCAGACCCCACCCTCCTGGATTTCTGGAAGAGCCTTAAAAATTGGTTTGGCTGGTTTGCCAGAGCCTGGATAGGTGCGCTCTATGCTGGGGGTGGCTGATGGGGTAGAGAGACGATCCCTACCCCAACATTGCCTGTCCTCTTGCTTTTTAGGTCTTATTTAACCTTCTTAATTTTAATCCTTCTGTGTTACTTTTTTTAAAAAAAATTATCATTCTGTATGCTGCCCAGAGTCACTGCAACAGTGAGACGAGTGGCATATACATGTAATAAACAACAAAGAATTGCTGTATCTTTGCAGACACAGAAGCTCACTGCTCCCATCTCTCTGAAAGGAGAGGATGATAGCAGAAGTCTTGCAACATTTTCAGCCTTTGTTTCTGCAGCCGCTTTCCACCCCCCCCTCTTACCACCACAATTAAAGTCCTCTACAGTGAGCATAGTACCCCGGCCTTGCATGGCCAAAACATTAAAATATCAGCAGTGATTTCAACTGAGGTATTTCTCTTGAGATTTAATGAACAGTTCAGGATGAAACACAACAGAAAATGAAGAAATACCTGAAAGAAGTTGAGTTCTGCATCATTCAGGGTGCCATCATTATCTTGATCAGAAATTCGGAAGATCCGAGTTAAGGCTTTTATACAGGCAGGTTTCATCTACGGATTTAGGTGAACCAAGGAATGGGGATTACTGCATTTTATTTCCCTGCCATATTTTGTAGTTTTGTTATTTCCCTGCCATTTTTACAGTTTTCACAATACACAATCAACCCCAAAAAATAAAATAAAATAAATCTGAATCAATATTCACACACATGCTACCTTCCTATCTCTTCCAAAACACCCATAGACATTTTTATTTACATGTTGTAGATCAGTCCTCCTAAATCTGATTATTTTTCCAAAGTGTTGACAAATGATTCCCACAATTGCAGACAGATCTGCTGAGCGTCATGTGGTAAAAATAATATTACGTAATCTACCGACAAGTTTTAAGGGGGGGGGGGTATAAAGCAAACCTGATCTGATTCTTAATCTTTACTCCCAGAAGTTTGTATACTGGTCATGGCTGGAACAATAAAACCTATGATTGAAATAAATAGCTAGGATATTTTAGGGGCCAATCTGGCATTAGATTTGATATCCAAGCAAATACAGAGGATCTTATAATCCAATCTGGGGTCAAGTATGGTAATAATTTTGCTGAATGGATCACTTATGGGTTCAATCTGCTAATGTACTGGATTGGCTAACAAGGTCACAATACAGACGAACACAGAAAAGTTCAGGTTAATGGTATTCCATAGTATTAGGTGGCCGACAAAGTCCCAATCCAGATTCGCAAAAAGTTGTGTGAGTGGAAAGAAAGGGAAGTATGCATGTACAATAAAAATAAGTTTCAATAAGAATAACAGTTGGCTCAGTTTTCACAACCCAAAATTCCGTGCTTGTAATATTTAAAACTGTACAAGGCTTTGGATTTCAATTCTGAAATGGGTCCTCCCCTCCGCATTGTCCCTGTAATATTTTACCTATCCTGAAATAAAATTCAAAAGTGACATTTTCTAGGTTACATTTGGTTTAAGGTGGTTTTGATTGTTTTTTTGTTTGGAGGTTTTTCCAAACTGGTCTCATAATGTCACTCATAATTTAGCATGCAGGAATAAGAGACATGAATTCAGCCTCTTTTGCAAATCACATTTCTTAGCTAATTATAAGAGCTACATTTCATCCGAGTCTTTAAAGCATGAGAATAAATATTAATTCATCCCTCAGTCTGCAAGCTCAAAGTATCACAACACAAGAGGTAACCATTATATGAGAGATCTATTAAGCATTAAGTTTCAAATTAGTCCATTGATTTCATTTAAGGTTATTCTTAATTCACAGTCGACATAAACAGAAAAGAATTCATTAAGCTGTCAAATTATACAGGAACACTCTGTGGCCCAGAGTGTCAGATTAATATTTACATAGGTTTGACAGACAGACATTTTGTTTTGACGTTTGTATAACTTTTATTTATTCAAAATGATCTAAAATGGTTCTTCCTAAAATACAAAAAAGAGAGAAGAAAAAGAAAACATGAGTTAAAAAAAAACCTGCCAAAAGAAAAAAAATAACATAGGGAGAAAATAAAAGCACAATGGATTGAAAAAATGCCTGAGCCCTAAATGCTTGTTAAATCAGATAATTCTTTCTCCTAAAATGGACTTTTAGAGCCTACATGCAATTGTCAGAATGCCCCACACTTTTTATTCTTAGAGGGACACAGTGCAAATTCTCTGTATCTGAGCACAATGACTGATCTGTGAAGTAAGGAAACTCATATAGAAATCCAGTGAAGGTTTAAAAAAATATTCTGAAATGGGCCAAGAAGCAAATGTGAAGGTAATTCAACTGATACAATACTGATGTTACAAATTCCAATGGTAGGCTTCAGATAGATTCCTCACTTCCATAGATTGCAAAAAATTGAAGTTTCCAGGCTTCATAAAACAGCCACACTTACAGTGTGTTACATTAGCCAACTTGGATTCTAGTAAACTATGCTGACATACATCCCAATGATACTTTATTAATTGTTTTATCAATACTGGCAGCACAGTGGCTCAGTGGTTAAAACGCTGGGCTTATTGTAGAGGTGGGTTCCTCCCGGTTCGGACTGGTTCGCCCGAACCGGTAGCAACCCGCTGGTGATGTCACGGAGCCGGTTCAGTCGGTGCCGGTCCGTGGACGCCGCCATCTTTTTTGGGGGGATTTTTTTTGGGGGGGGGTTGGAATTTTTTTTAAAAAAATTTTTTTCTGCGCATGCGCAGAAGCCGAGTTGCTGGCACTGCACATGTGCCGCCATCTTGGTTTTTTTGGGGGAGGGGGTTGGAATTTTTGGCACTGCGCGTGCGCGCCCATGAGGCGCACCCACGTGGCGCGGGAGGAAGCGAACCGGCGGCGAGGTAAGTTAGAACCCACCCCTGGCTTATTGGCTGGAAAGGAGTGAGCTCCCATCCTCACCCCAGTTCCTGCCAGCCTCTCAGTTCAAAAACATGTGAATGTGAGTAGATTAATAGATAACACTTCGGTGGGAAGGTAAAGCACTTCGTGATGTCATGCTGGCCACATGACTGCAGAAATGTCTTCGGACAGCACTGGCTCAATGGCCTTGAAATGGAGATGAACACCACCCTCTATAGTCGGCAATGACTAGTGGAGTAAAATCCACAGGGACTCTTTCCCACCACACACACACACACTTTTTTTTTTTTTTTATCAACACCAGAGGATGAAAACTATTCTTAGCCATCTTTGTTACAGCAGACCTGGATCCTGGAGCATTCTCAAATCATAATATGATTCCTTCTACATGCCTTTTGAAGTCAAACATTTAAATCCAAATGAAGCTCAGACATAAATACACTGAACCCTCCTGAATTAAACTTGTATGTTAGCCCACATTTAGTTCTTCATTGTTCCCAAGTACTAATTTCAAAATTGGGCATTAGCCTCCAAAATACAAAGCCAATATAAAAAGGAACCTTCAGCTAGCATCTGAGCAGAACACTGAGAGCACTAAAGCTGCAAAAAAGTTAAAAAAAACCACAACCCACACCAACAGGCATATGATCCTGATAAACTGCTATATGTCAAACACTGCAGCAACAATTTCAGTCAAAAACAAGACCAAAAATCTGGAAGAATGGAATCTGCATCAATTAAATCCAGAATCACCTGGAATTGATCACTCAGAAATTATGATCTAAGACTGAGAATAATTGAAATGATTGTTATTGAAACGTGCAAGCATCATCAACTCTCATGGCAGGATCCTACCCACTACTTCTTTCTGACTACAGGAATCCTATCGTCCCAAAGATGATTTGAGAACAGGCAAATGTCCAGTGAACAGGCAGTAGGCCTCACTCTTCCTAAACAGTCTGCCAATGTAATGTACTTAGGCTGCATAAGCTGAAAAGTATCTACATTGTCAGGAAAAAAGTGGAGTTGTAGGAATGTTCATTACAATATAATTCATCCACATTATAATCAATGTGGAATCCAGGACACAATCGATTCTTCAAGTTTTTATCCACAATTATTTGTAAAGTGATCATGTTGGAATATTGGATGTTTTCCACTTCCTTCTTCACAAGGAGCCTGTATGTCTTTGCCACTCAGAAAGGCAACGCATATTGCTACTGTGTGATCACAATGCTAGCAAATCTCTTTGTTAAGTAGACCCTAAAACAACTTCTAACTCATGCTTAAGCTTGTCATATTTTTTTCTCTATTACAGTAAAAGACATCAATCCTGTCACTTCATTATTCCCATTTTGTAGAAAATCAGGAAGTTAGGTAAGCTTTTACAAGTAGGAGAGACAGAAATCTTTGTCAATAAACCACAATTAGCTAAGTATGTACATTGTGCTAAACCAGCACCAAATATATAATGGCTCGGTATGATGCACCAACTCAGCTACTGTGACAATCTTTTGGATCTTTTCCTTATTTTAGGGAACAGCCAGTGTTTTGACAGTATTGCTAGATAAGACCAAAGAGAACTAGTCAAGAGCTATCAGGAAATCATGTATTTTATGTGATCTTTCATTTGTGAAGCGACAGGGATACCCACTTAACATTGAACTCTATAAAGTGAATTGATTCTTGTGCTGATGCTTGATTTTCAGAACAAACATAACTGATCAAGAGAATGACCTGTTATGCAATCCTTAGGAATGGTAAAGAAGAGAGGCTCAACATCATAATGAAGGCTTGTAGAATATCAGTTTGTAATTTTCAATAACATTTTGGTCTGCTTGGGAAAGGAGACTACCAGAGAGAAGAAGAAATTATTAAAAATAGGAAGATAGGTGACACATAAACTCGTAACGTTCTGACTTGGAGAAGAAGAATGGAAGGGTGAAGATATTTCTATCTTCTTAAAATGGTATATCGGATTCCAGCCACTATACCTCTCTACCTTAAACAGCATTCACGTTTCCACCTTGGATTTTTTTTCTTCAAAAAAATCTGCAGATAATAAAGCAGAAAATGGCGTAACACTGAGAACCATACGCTGAAAGATCACTTCCAAATATACTGAGTGTCTCTTTTAGCTTTTTAAGACTGGGAGTTATTGACAGAGATGGATTTTATAGCAGAAAAGTATCAACATACCTCTTTTTCCTCTGGACAATAGAGGGGCCCTGTAGGGTGTAAAACTGCTTTCTGTGCATAATAAAACAATTCAGATATGTTCTTCAAATTCTTTGCTGAGCACTAGAAAAAAAAATTGAGAAGAGTTTTGAAACCTTTACCACAATATGGAAGAAAAAGGCTTAATATATAGCTATTGAATATTCATCCAAGCATTTGCGTATTCTGCTTATAGAATAGTGTCATGATGGAAGGGGTTTTTTTTTGTACACTATCACATCGCAATTTTTTATCTCATTTAGTGTTTAAAGTTTTAGTTCTGAAACCTACTGTTATCTTGACCTCATTTTATCATATGCATCGGTTTTATTTTTATTTTTAGCTGCTTCAATTTTATTTTTAGATGCAAATCCTTGAAATTAATTAAAATGGAAAATGATTTTAGAATACCTGGGCAGTAAAAACAGTTACATCACTATTTCCTTTAATTATATTTTAATCTAATTTCCAAATAAATACTCTTCCCCAAAGCAGCTTACGTTTTTAAAAAACCTGCTGATTTACAATCTAGAAAGACATAAAAAAAAAAAAGGAATGGTCAGTAAAAATGGCATTTGTATTCAGTTGTGAACAGATTTCTTTTTTTGCTGTTGCTAGTGATAAAAAGCTAAAACTCAATTCAACTCATTTGTACAGAAAACAGTATGTCCTTCTCCACAATTCAATACTCCGTGAAAAAACTCCCAGCCAAAGCAGTACTCATTCTGGGAAAAAAGGAGCTCCCTGTATCTGCCCCTTTTTCTGATCAATACAGGTAGTCCTCGACTTACGATCACAATTGAGCCCAAAATTTCTGTTGTTAAGTGAGACATTTGTTAAGTGAGTGTTGCCCCATTTTACAACCTTTCTCACCACACTTGTTAAGTGAATGACTGCAGTTGATTAGTTAGTAATCCGGTTGTGAAGTGAATCTGGCTTCCCCATTGACTTTGCTTGTCAGAAGGTTGCAAAAGGTGATCACATGACCTTGGGACACAGCAACGGTCATAAGTATGAACCAGTTGCCAAGCATCTGAATTTTGATCACATGATCATCAGGATGCTGCAAAGGTCATAAGTATGAACAATGGTCATAAGTCACTTTTTTCAGTGCCGTTGTAAATTTGCACGGTCACTAAATGAACTGTTACAAGTTGAGGACTACCTGTAGCTGAAGCCAAGCTGTTCTCTTGGTATTTTCTGGGACAGAAGAGGCACAACCTCCCAACAGTCCTTTATTCCCCCAGCTGGTACAGCAGGTGCTTCCCTCTACTACTGCAATCCTAGATTTATTTAAAACTAGAATTCTGATTTCCGTGAAATAATTATGAATACCCACAAACATGTTTTTTCAATACCTCTACACAAGTTTCAATCTCTGTGTACTGGTTCATGATGGGAAGAATGGTTTCCATGCTACTGTACTCAACCAGGTCTGACTTGTTTCCAACCAATATAAGCGGAAGCCTGAAAAAAAAATTAGAAGTTCTCACACTGAAAAATTAAAACAATATTAGATAGCTCATAAACATACAGCAAGAAAAACTATTATTTGCTGTTCAAATTGATATTCAAATTCTAGCCCCAATATTATACCACAGTAAGGGAAGATAATTTCTGAAGTGATAGGAACATCTCTCAAATCAACCACGTGTAGTTTTATCCTTTTAATACTGTAAGCTGCCCAGAGTTACCCTGTGATAAGATGGACGGCCAATAAATAAATAAATATGTGAAATTGAAAATTCTGCTTTCTTTGGCCATAAAACACAATACTTTTAACTAACAAATTGGTTATATGGCTGGTTTGAAGGCTATGTATGATCTTTCACTACCACAGCAAGGAATACATTCCGATAAACAAACATGGCTAGGATAAAAATTATGTTAATTTAATTATGCACAATACATTTGTTCATTAAAATATGAGGAGTGGTTTTCCCTTACATGAAAATCGCAGTTCAATACAATAACGAATTCTGGCTTCCCTGAAGGGCTAGGGTGTGTCTATGAATGTAAACACCTTATACCGTATAAAAGAATGCCAGCATTTCAGTTATGTTTCAAATGTAACTTTAGCATCTAATACCGGTAGCTTACGTTTATTTAAGTTTAGAATTATTACCTGGATTAGACCACATACATATATTCACTGAATTACCCAAATTCCCTTACTGTTTTCAAACCATGTGCAAACTATCACAGCCAGTGGAGCATAATGATTATTAGTGCTGTTGGATTAGACTGGAGAGCTGAATTAAAGTCCTCCCATAGCCATGGAAGCTCACTGGATAACTCCGGGTCATTTTTCTCAGCCCAATCAACTTCACAGTCTTATGGTTGTGAGGAAAATTATAGAATGCTAGGTACACTACTTTGAACTCCTGGATGAAAAACTAGATATAAATCTAACATAAAATAAATACAATTATTTTTTAAACATCAATTCCAGAAATCTAAGCAATTCCCAACAGTGCAGTAACAAGCAAGCTAATGAAAAGATCAGGAAATAAACCGTGAGCTTATCAATAACCTTCCTCTAAAATGTAATTATAATTGGAGTCTCAATAATATTCTTTAATTTTTCACTATTGAACTTAAAAAGATCTTAATGTGCACCTGCTATCTTTATCTGTTCTTTCATTGATGAGAGGGATCCATCGGCTTGTTACCTAAAGCAATAAATCAATATTCATTTTAAAAAGCTAGGTTACATTATTCATTTCACTATATATTTCTATTTTGCTATTAGATTTTTGAATGTTTAAAATACATTTGAAGAAGAGTGCGAGTGCAAAGGATATGAACAAATAGGCAATACAAGGTAATTCTTATGGCAGATATACAAAAATTAAGTTTGCTTTCCTTCACTGATAATTGTGAAATGATAAATTCCAGTGTCAAATGTAGGGAGTAAAAATAGAACAAGAACTCCATTCAGCATAATTGCATGCAAAAAATACATAATCTGCTATGTAGGAACTGCACATTTTCGTCAAAGATATCCACCAATACCACAAACAATTTTCCTACTCCATACCCCAAAATGAGTGCAACTTTCTAAATAGTTGGATCTTTTTCAGATTCTAATATAATTACCTCATGTAATATCCCCTGAATTCAAATTACTTTTACATTCCATTACATTCCATGCCTAAATATTAATGTATCAACACTAATAATACTGATAAGTTATTCTAAAAGAAATATCACAAGATTGCATCAGAAAAACTAAAATTACTGTGGAGCTCTTGGTGCTCTCTAAACTTGGTTGTTTGCTGCAGATGTTTTATTACCCAACTAGGTAACATCATCAGTGCCAGTGAGCGTGGGATTTGCTCCCTGTTTACGGTATATACATTAGCTTGCTCTGCCAGTGCTGGTGGGAATGTGGTTTTCTCCTTGGTAGTTCCTTGATTGTTTTCTGCTTGTTTCTCTGGTTTGCTTGGTGTTAAGCCAAATTCAAAAATGCTAGGGAATTCAGACAATCAGCCATTAATAAACACATAGAAAGAAAATATATTTATACACCATTTAAAAGAGACAACAAAAAGCTAAGGAGACAAATAAAAACAGGACATATTACTCTCCAACAGCCAATATCCAGATAAGCAGGGATTAATCAAGCCACTCAGACAATCAAGCAGAAAACAATGCCTAATCAAGGAACTATGTCACCATCAACACTAGCAGGGCAAATTACTGTGTAAACAGGGAGAAAACCTCACACTGGCATTGATGATGTTAGCATTGATGATGTTACCTAATAGGGTAATGAAACGCCTGGAAACAAATAACCAAACTCAGAGAGCATCAAGGACTCCACAATTTAATCATAAGCTGCATATATTCTGTTCTACTCAAACTAAAAAAAATTGTATTCCATGGCATTTAAAGTTAATTTGAATTCTTTTACAGATGAGATCCCTAGTTTTCTCATCTGGATCATTCAATATGTTAAATTTAAAAAACAGCAAAATATGCCCTTTCATTAGATGATTACAAGTGAAAGGGCCACACTTTGTCTATCAAGAAAACAAAGCAATTCTACCACACCTTTTAGGACTAAATAAGAAAAGATCCATTTGGATTGATAGAAAATTAAGAAAAGACAAATTCATCATATCTTTCAAAATGGCAATCTTAACACTTGAAAGCAAACATATTCAAGGTCAAGAAGTATGTTATATTAATATCTGGACAAAATAAAAAGTGCTTTCCTCATACCTTATCAATTGAATTCTTGTTGTTAACTGCATATACTATGCAAATTACATTTGCCTGGGACAAAGAAGAAGCAAATGGTTTATAACTGTAAGGTTTTCCTAGCAAATATCTTAAAAGACATTATGAAAGGCCACTTGATAGTTCCTTCTGATATTCAATAAATGTGAGATATTAAAATTGCGAACAAGCAATTTGCTTGTAGGTTTTGTACTGTGGGCATAAAGAATAAAAATACAAATACATAAATCTATTTTTAAAAATTGAAACTTGAATGTAATCAAATTTGGTGTTTGTTTGGTGAAGATTAGAAAAATCATAAATGGATTTGCGAAGATGTGGAATCATATGCTTCAAAGTGAACTATACTTACAAACAAATTCACTGACTTTCCCACCAAAATTTATCAGTAAAAGTTTCAGCATCTGAAAAAAGCAGCCTATTATTTCAACAGAAACTTGTTCTGCTTGTGCAAAGGGCATTTCTTCTCCATCTTTTCCCTATCTTATTCTTTCGTTATTCCATGGGATGAGTGTTCGGAGGTTAGATTGAAAAATTTCAATCCATAAGAGGAAGTCTGCTCATTATTCATCAAATCAAGACAAAGATCCATTAGTTTATTTTTAAATCATCTTGTATGCCCATTCTAGTCCAAGAAAGGCTGCCTATGATCACTCATGCCTTAGTCACTTCCCAATTGGATTACTGCAATATATTCTACAGTGATATCCTTGAAAAATGCCCAGAAGCTTCAATTGATCCATATGCAGCAACATATCCAATTCTGAGTGCATTGGAAGCAGTTTGTATTATTCCTGTGCTGCCAGTGGTGGGATTCAAATTTTTTTACTACCGGTTCTGTGGGCGTGGCTTGGTGGGCGTGGTGTGGCTTGGTGGGCATGGCGGAGAAGGATACTATAAAATCTCCACTCCAACTCCACTCCAGGGGAAGGATACTGCAAAATCTCCATTTCCTCCCGATCAGCTGGGACTCGGGAGGCAGAGAATAGATGGGGGCGGGGCCAGTCAGAGGTGGTATTTACCGGTTCTCCAAACTACTCAAAATTTCCGCTACCGGTTCTCCAGAACTGGTCAGAACCTGCTGAAACCCACCTCTCTGTGCTGCCCTGCTATTGTGGGTGCTACACTGGGCCCCAGTACAATTCTGGATATAATTCAATGTGGTTATTGCCATCAAAGCCTTGCATGGCACAGGATTAAATGACTTGTGGAACTGCACCTCCCCAAAGGTTTGAGTTTTCCCACCCGATCTGATAAAGTGGGCATGCTCCAGATGCCACCTATTAAACGTCATCTGATGGGACCTAGGAGACGTGCCCATTCTGTTGTAGTGCCTGTAATGCATAATAATTTCCTCAAGATCAGAAATATCCCAACATTCCAGGTGTTCTGGAAGGTCATGAAGACCTGGGTGTTCCCTCAGTCGCTGGGATGTTAGTTGCGCCCATTGTAGATATATACTGTAGCTGCACTGTGAGTTTGTTCACGTGCCTGACTATGGTATTATGGTTATTTTTAACTTAGTTTGTATTTGTGTTTTGATGTTCTATTGTATATTTTTGGTGAATTGTTGTTAGAAACCCAGGGTTAGGTATTTAAAATTGATGGCTGTGTAAAAATTTCTAAATAAATTTATAGAAAATGTTTTTGCTTAAGTTTCCCCCGCCCATCATTCTGGCATGAAGGACTTTGAAAACCTGGGCCTGTTCTTGACAACCACACAGCTGCAAGGATATACTTTACTAAACATCCACTCCAGTTAAGACATTTCAACTGACAGTCTAATGGGAAGAACGGAGAGTGAGGATGTTTTATAGCCCGAGGATAAATTCATCATGGTACAGGCTTTCCTCATTCCTACATCAGTACTCAGATAAATCATGTCTTTTAAATGATGATTTGCCAGGTGTCGAAAACCTGGCTCCTTTGAAGCAACCACATCACTTTGAAGATGCAACATAAATGTATTAAGCCTGCAAACAAACAAACAAACCCTGTGTACACTGGGCTCCCAGCAAAGCACTTGCAGCTTACAGAGTAGCCTTGGGCAAAAACAGAATCAGAGCTTATATATCTTTGACCTACTATATTTCAAAGACAAGACAAAGAAAAAGGCAGACCGAGTGTAAATTACAGCATGATACTGGAATGCTTTTAAAAATCCCATCTGGAAGGCCTTCTCCTTATTTATCCTGTCTTACTAGGTAGCATGCCAGCTATACTAAAGTTGAGATAAGGTAAATATAAACCATTTGGTTTACTGGGCTTCTGGTTCCTGTCTGATTTTTCCCTGTCAGCACTCAGGGTCAATCCAGCTTATTGTGAATATTTCACTATAAGGTACCTTAAGTAGTTCACATATAAGGGTAGGTGAGGTGGGCATTGGGTAGGTTTGGTAGTACACAGTTCACATGTGTAAGAAAAGGGGGTACTTTTTATCACACAATAATTTCATACTAATCAGAATGATTCTGGCTTTTCTTGTGGAAAGAAATTCACCTGGGAACCAAGTTACACAGAACAGGTAAATCACAACTATTTCAGGACAGAAGACACATTCCACTCACCTGAGATATTTCATGATGGAGCTGTTCATCGCTTTGCTCATATTCTGCATGGAATAGAATGTCACAATTATTATTGATCTAAATCAGGGGTGTCAAACTCGATTTCATTGAGGGCCGCATCAGGGTTGTGTTTGACCTTGGGGGCCAGGATGGGCATGGCCAGGGTAGCTGTGGCTAGCTCGACGTCACTCTTGTCGGGGGCGCCTGTGGTGGCCCAAGTGCTCTGCCAGGGAAAATGGGCTCCCAAGCTCTGTTTTCGGCTGCGACAGCCTCCTGCAACCCTCTGCCAGCGAAAATAGAGCTTGGGAGGGCCCCGCAGGCAAGATCTAAGCACCCCATGGGCCGGATTTGGCCCCCGGGCCTTGAGTTTGACACCCCTGATCTAAATGATCAAAGAAATGCCAGTAAGTACACTTAAATAGTTAAGAGACAAAACGTTTTCCAGTCTTAATTACATTTGGTTGAAAAGGCATTATCTCAAGCACAAATTCTTTTTTATTTTGCACTTTGTAGTATTCGCAAAGAAGTTAAACAAGAATACAACAGAACGTATTTATTCACTACAGCATTAAAATGTGCCTTTTCTCTCTTCAAACACATACGGTATTTTAATGTTTTTAGCAATTTCTGCACCCTCATTTGCTTAAAAAACCTAATTCTACAGGTTACAGTGTACTGTATCAACTGTAGGTAGATGCATCCCAGAACTGCAAAGCAATTTGCAACACTGTTTGGTCACTCACTTGACAATTGCTTTTGAAAATAGCTCTGAATATACATAAACCCAAAGACATGTTGCCATAGATTAAAATCACATGAAATCGGCAATAAAATATTGCAGTTTGGAATGCTATATTCATCGTTAACAATTGATTTTCAAGATGCTCCATTACACCTTGCCCTAAGCATTTGCACACAAGTTGGGATATAAAATAAATAAATTTCCACATACTATTCTAACTTTCTGTCACCAAGCACATTCCCAAGCCATGCGATCTGCTATTCCACTTGTACTTTATACTTTCTATCAACCTATTAAAAGCCACCTAGGAAGTCCTTATCTTTGGCTGATCTCATTTTAACTACACAAACACTAGCATTCTAGAGCCAGAGAAAACAAAGATCACTTAAACATGCAAGTTCAATGTATTGGAAAAATAAAGTTATAAGTTATTCTTTTGATTGTGCAACATAAGACAGTCCTTGATCAATTATTTATTTTCCAGTCTCCCAAATAAAGTTAGATAAAATGGGAAATTAAAAAAAAGGGGGGAATACACTAAAATCTTGAGAAGGAGGTAGTATTTGTTAAATGTTATTGTCCATTATATTTCAATGTGTATCACTTGCATAACATAACGTAACACAACAAGCAAAATTATGTAATAAGATAAGTTGTGTCTGCACTGAATTTAGGGGATTTGTCCACTAAATGAGGTTAGACTGCTAAATTGGGGTGAAGTCTGGATTAAAATGTTGCATGCTAAATGTAAAATCTGTAAAATCAAGCACCGTAAAACCAAGGTTTTATAACAAAGTGTCGCAACAAAGAATTATCAGAGTGAGGATAACAAATGAACTTCCACCAAGTTATTTTCTTGCCTCTAATCTTAAAAATAATTTGACAAATGGAAACTTTCTACATTTGCTACATCTTATAAATGAATTTCATAGAGAAAAAAAATACAAGGTCACTTCTAAGAAAGTGATGTTTGGTAAAGTAGTGCTTCTCCCATTGACTTTGCTTGTCGGAAACTGGCTGGGATGGTTACCGTACAAATGGTGATCACATGACCCCAGGACAGTTCAACTGTCATAAATACATGCTAGTTGCCAAGTGCCTGAATTTTGATCATGTGATCATGGGGATGCTGCAACAGCCATAAGTATGAAAACCAGTCATAAGTCACTTTTTTCAGCGGCATTGTAACTTCAAATGGCCACTAAACGAATGGTTGCTAAGTCAAGGACAACCTGTACACTTTCCAATTTTCAATTCAGTATCTCAGTTTTCAAGAAAAATCCTGAAGTGCGCTGGTACCGTACGTTGTATGGCAATGCACATATATAAGATTAAAGAAACAAGCTAGGATTTGTCTTCATGCCAAGTAGTATCCTAAATGGATATATTGATATTAATTTGGATGTTTCTCCAGACTAAAAAGCAGAGAATATTTATCAACATTCAACAAAATGTATGAAGCTCCACTTTCAATCATATGAATGCAGATTATTATAATAGGCAATTCTAGGTTTGCTTTACATTGGGTAAAACCAAAATTACCTACACTAGAACCCTAAATACCTAGTGCTTTATAGTTACAAACAGATGACAGGCTGGCACCTGGCCATTTTATACTTATTTCATAATTCAGCTGCCATGCATCTTCTCCATTATCTTCCTATCTAAAAAAAAAAAATCCCCATTTCATCTGCTTCATGACATCTAGAAAGCTGCCAGAAAATACTGGCTCTGTTGAGAAAATGTCAGAGGAAATGGCTCCATTTAACAGAAGTAGACCTTATAACCCAATTCATTATTTTATAAAGGACTAAAGTATTATTGATGCATTTGTGAGACTAAGAAAGGAGCAAAGAGACTGATTTTTTAAAAAATCTTGGTTATTAGATGCATAAGCTGTAAAGGTAGAGAAGCACTATTAGTTGGGTGGAAGAGAGGATTTTCATTACATTAACCTTGGAGCTCTATATGCTACTGCCCATATTCTTCCTTTATACACCTGATGAATTGTTCTTCGATACCTCTATTCCCAGAGCAGCCAAACCATAATGTATGTCTCTTTTTTAATTTATAAAAACAGAGGCATTACCTGAATAATCCACTATATGGGTTGGCACTCTTTCTGGGGTAACATCAGCCGGGATAGTGATTTCTTCAGCTCGTGGAGGAACCTTGGTGTATGAAAAGCAGAAATCTTAGTTAAATGCTCAATTATTACATAAATTGCAAAGTTTGTAACCTCTAATAGGAGAAACTGAGCAATTATCTATGATACCCCCTCTTAAGCAGGAAACTACAAACCCAGTTAAGTAATACAGGCTTTTACTATTTGCAACCTTATTTGATTTCGACAGTCTCCATTAAGGAAATTCAACATTGTGCATTTCTTACCATAAAAAATCCAGTTTGTTCCAAAGTCATTTCATGACTGCTACATAATTGCTATTTCTAACAATTCCAAGTCCTTCTGCTACACAACTTTCTAATCAATGAATCCCATGACTAATAAGGCTTGATATGAAATGATAGCAAACAGCTGCAACACTATATTACTTATCATTGATTTTTTTCACAGAAGATAATGGATAACAATGGAACTCTTAGAGCGCTCCATTCCATTCTCAGACATTCAATGATTTTTACCAAGACATTCATCACAGTAGTCAGTGTCGTATACTGGCATATTTTAGCCTAATGGAAATTATGGCAATAAAATCTTGCATGCTAATGATCAAAAATATATTGTTATACTGTGAGAAACTTTGTCACTCATAATATTAACTATGAATAGAAATGGCAGCAATATATCCTAGTGGCTAAAGTGTTAAATAACTTGTACATGTTACACTTGCAAATTTCTTTACATAATTTCACACATTTTTGAAAGCTTATAAAGAAATCACTCTCTTGTGTATCTAGAAGAAAAGAGTAAAAAATACATACTTTTAGAAGCAAATACTTATATTAGACTCTAAGTTTATGCTTTAGGAGTTTTTGTATTTCTATTAAGGGCTTTAAAAATATAGTGAAACATGAATAGATTAACTAGGGGACACATACCTGTTTCTAATGAACATCTGGTATATTGACAAGTATGCAATTATTGTGATTTTGTAATTGTTATTGTGTATTGTGAAATTATATAATATACAATTTATGTAAAGATACCCTTTACAGATGATGGCAATGATGTACTCTAATTTGCATCAAATATCATTAGCAAATGTAACTCACAGCAGAATGCTGTCCACTGTATGTGTAATCTGTTACGTCGAAGCCCAGCAAATTGAAATTTAATTTCACAAGGATTTTTAAAAAAATCAAATGTCATGAAAACTTACCTCTTCAGGAAATTCTTCACTGACAAGAGACATGATAAGTGATGTCTTCCCAACTCTGGCTGTGAAATTGAGAAGATGAACATTCCTGAAGGATTTCCATAGGTAATTCTTGGCCGGGGTGGGGGTTAGGGGGTGAGGGATGGTGTCAGAGTTAGTACCAGCAATAGTACTGCTAACCAGCAATAAAACTGTAGACAAGGCAAGCCCTTATTAAAAAAAAGAGCCATGGTTCTTTGAAATGACAAATATAAAAGTAAGGCAAGTACAATCAATAGGTGAGTTCTACAAAACTTTCTCACTTTTTTTAAAAAAAATATTAATATAGGTCAGCTAATAGGACAAAAATATGCATGAATATACAGCAGCGGCCCCCAACCTTTTTGGTACCAGGGACCGGTTCTGTGGGAAACAATTTTTCGATAGACTGGAGGGGGAGGGGGAGATGGTTTTGCAGGCTACCTAGATCCCATACATGGTAGATGAAGCTTCACCCGCTTGTGCAGCCTGGTTCCTAACAGGACATGGACTGGTACTGGTCCATGGACCCCTGGGGACCCCTTGATATACAACTCCTTTCCAAACAAGATTAAAACTACAATATCCTCATAATAAAGAATTCTGGAGTTCAATTTAACAAACGAGACTTCGGTGAATTACTGCACTGATCAACGCTTTTGAAGACTACTGGATTACTATATCCCAGGATAGCAATTGATTGTGACTTTCTTTCTACAACACGCTTAACTAGGTCAGTTGTGGATTGGTTAGAATATCTGGGGAACATCATAACCAGATCAACTGATCTAGTCAACTAAATTCCAGGTGGTCAAACATCGCCCAAATCATACCTAGTGTTGCACTGAGTCAAATTAATTACACCTAATCAGTTGTGATATAAGTACACACAAATGAGTATTATTAGTATTAGCTTACTGTAGTAGCCCAACAATGCTTGCTGCTGGCAGCTCCATCAGGAAAAAGCTAGGAATCAGTTCAAGGCAGTGGTGAAATCCAATTTTTTTTACTACCGGTTCTGTGGGTGTGGCTTAGTGGGCGTGGCGTGGCTTGGTGGGCGTGGCAGGGGAAGGATACTGCAAAATCCCCATTCCCTCCCCACTCTGGGGCCAGCCAGAGGTGGTATTTGCCGGTTCTCCGAACTACTCAAAATTTCCGCTACCGGTTCTCCAGAACCTGTCAGAACCTGCTGGATTTCACCCCTGGTTCAAGGCTCATGGAATTGATGGAAAAGGGGTCCGGGTCACATGTAATTCCAAAATGGAAACTTTTGGTTCACCTTTTGTGAATTCTCACTACAGGTAGTCCCTGATTTACAACCATTCGTTTAATGACTGTTTGAAGTTACAACGGCACTGAAAATAGTGACTTATCATTTTTCAGACTTACAACCATTGCAGCATCCCCATGGTCACATGATCAAAATTCAAATGCTTGGCAACTGACTCATATTTATGATGGCTGCAGTATCCCAGGGTCATGTGATCACCTTTTGCGACCTTCCGACAAGCAAAATCAATGGGGAAACTAGATTCACTTAACACCGTATTACTAACTTAACAACATCAGTGATTCATTTAACAATTGCGTCAAGGAAAGTTGTAAAATGGGGCAAAACTCACTTTAACAAATGTTTCGCTTAGCAAGAGAAATTTTGGGCTCAATTGTGGTTGTAAGTCAAGGACTATCTGTATTTAACTATGAAACAACTGGTAGATATCATGTGATATTGTTATTTAAAGCAAAAACTGTCATTTCAATGCAACAGAATGAGATACATATTCTATGTCAATTAAGTAAGAAAGAATAGGAGAAACCTAACGTAGTTCTTTCTGAGCCAAGAAAACATTTGATGCTGCAGCTTTGGAACATTTGTTAAAAAGCCTTTTAAAGTCTTTGTCTGACAGGAAGAACTGAATGAGCATAATGACTTCATGCAAAATGACTGTTGGCCCAATAGGATATTCTGTGAGTTTCCTAAAGTTAGGCCTTGTTGAATCTTGCTATCAGAAATAAAAGTGCTATTAATACTCTTAAAACTGGTACAGCACTGAATCTTCTTGCAGATGGGCATATAGTTCCCTAGGAGATATGGACATCTTTTTTCATGTTTGATTTGTATATAACTGGCATAAAAAATTAATAATGATAATAATAATATCTTGACTGAGCTTGGCAATGCAAGCTTACTTTTTACTATCCAAAATCATAACAGAAAAGGAGCATGTCTTTTTGCCTGTGAAGACTGGATCAGAATAATTTTCCTTTCTTTTTTTAAAATTTCCTTTATTTTCTGTTCATATATCAGCCTGGACAAAATCAACCAATAAAAACCCAGCAAGTAGACATGTCTATTTTAATGTTTAGCTTAGTATTGACTTTGTGTGGCATAAGACTAAAATATCATGGGAACTGCTTTGTGGAAAAGCAGAATTTTAGTTCCTATTTACTGCACATAAAGACACATCTTTATGTGCTGTATATGTAAGCCCATATGTGAAAACATTCCCAAATTTGAGGCAACTGCAGAAGGAGTATTCAATCTTCTATTAACATTTGTTCTGCTACCATCAGACACATCATTCTTTTGCTTTAAATTTACCCAATAAATTTACCTGTAATCAACAAATATAAATGGGCACAACCTTGGTATATTTTAAAAATTATGGATTTGTAAAGTTCAGTCGAGCATTTTCACCGAATAAAAATTATACAATTCCTTTAGAAATGTAAATTTACAGACACATTTACGTATACATCTGTAGACATAGGTGCAACTACCACCACATATCAATCCAAAGGACTTCGATATCACCAAACAGTATTTTTCTATGGTAGTAATGCACTTGTTCAGATTCAAGCCAAGTACCCAGAAAGATAAATTTATGCAGGGTGTGATTTAGCTTTCCACACTTCACAGATTTAATAAAAGTTATTCAAAAATGTCCAAAGGCTCTGTTATGGAAAAGTTTACATTGAGACATTTTATCTTTCCAAAATATTAAACTAACTGTAATGTTGCTGAAATTGAAGCACAGTATTTGCAGAAAGTAGCTCATGTCCTAATTCTGTTTTCAAAAAACATGAGTTGCCCACACAAGTAAACTTCAAATACTTCAAATGTGTCATAGTACACAATTAAAAATATAGTTTAACAATTGGTATATTTCTAGTATCCTTTCATTCCCGAATCTTAAAACATTGACAATTACAGGTAGTCCTCAACCTACAACCACAATTGAGTCCCACATTTCTGTTGTTAAGTGAGATATTTGTTAAGTGAGTTTTACCCCATTTTATGACCTTTCCTGCCACACTTGTTAAGTGACTCACTGCAGTTGATAAATTAGAAACATAGTTGTTAAGTAAATCTGGCTTCCCCTTTGATTTTGCTTGTCAAAAGGTTGCAAAAGTTGATCACATGACCTTGGGACACAGCAACAGTCATAAATATGAGTCAGTTGCCAAGCGTCTGAGTTTTGATCACTTGACCATGGGGATGCTGCAACAGTCATAAGTGTGAAAAATGGTCATGTCACTTTTTTCAGTGCCGTTGTAACTTTGAATGGTCACTAAATGAACTGCTGTAAGTCGAGGACTACCTGTATATTAGCAGACTACCCTCTGTATCTCTCAATGTGTGATCCTTCACTGCTATGTTTCAATTTTATACTGAACTTATGGAATATGGCAGAGAATGCACACAGGAACATTTAAATTAGTGATGTGCAAAGTATTTCAAATAAAAAAGATCCTCTATACATTCCAATACGGTTCTGATCATTCTGGAAACATTCCAAAACAATTTCGGCTCAAAATATTTCCAGAATTGTCAGTCTCCTAAATAAAAAACTGATCTTGATATGAAAGCACTTGGGAAGAGAGGAATTATGTACTACATATTATGGGAATTATAAAAAAAAATTACATCAACATTTATACCAGTCAATTGCAGTGAAGCAAACCCATTTTTCTAGAATGGAACTATGCTATGAAAAGTTATGGAACCAATTTGGCTCTAAGAGGACACAGTTCTATAACAATGTCAGCATGCAAATTTTTAAAAAAATATTATTTTCAGGCTATACGGTAAAAATAAAACAATACATTCTAAAGATAAGTATGTATGATCCTACTCCTGTCAAAGAATGCCTTAGGTTTTTTTTCCCCCTGGCAAACAACATTTTCCTAAATAAGAATTCTATTTTCTAAATTTAGGCTCCCAATTTCAACAGTCACTAGATAAATCATAGCACAGCTAAAGGACAGCTTGAAGATTTTGGTCTCAGACCAATCTTCTGAGCAGCAACAGTCTTGTCACATGTATGAACCACATGTACTAACATGAAGCATTTCTGACAGTACCGTTCCCAGCAGCTAAAACTCCCTCCAAGAGAGCCAGTTTGGTGTTGTGGTTAAGTCACTGGGACAGAACCCAGGAGAACATGAATTCTAGTCCCGATTTAGATACAAAATCAGCTGGGTGGTCTTGGGCCGGTCATTCTATTTCAGCCCTAGGAAGAAAGCAATAGCAAACTGTTTCTGCAATCTTGTCAAGAAAACTGCAGGAATCTGTCCAGACAATCACCAGGAGTCAACACTGACTCTAAGGCAAGCACATACAAACACAAACACACACCCACAGAGTCCTTGAGAATTACACTTGCAGCCTACATTCAGATGGTTTTAAATTCAGCTTCTTCATGCTTAGTCAGATAGTAATGTAGTCTATTGTCTAATCAACAGAACTGTAGGAGAAGATATGTATTTTGATTTGATTTGAGGACAACACACTTTGTCTCAAATTGTACTTTATTGTCAGCAGGCTGCCCATGACCAGCTTTTCTGATTTTAAAAGTTGTTTGCAATCTGCATAAAATGAATAGTCAAGCAGTTCAAAATGCCACCCTATCTATGGCTTTTATGATGCAAATCCCAATGCTTGCTTTTAGGAAACATTTTTCAAGGTCACACAACCAACCAACAAGTCAGGAGACAGGATAATAATCTCTTTAAACAAATCATTCTTTATTTAAGACTTCCAAAAAGATAAAACACACTCTCCATGGCTAAATTCTCAGAGATTATTTTTAACACCATTGACCTGGAAATTCAAACTAAACACAAATGAACTAATAGCTAAATATGTGTACATTCTCAGTGCAAGACTATGTCACCCTGCATACCCAAATAAATGACCTAATGCCCTCTGGAGGTTTTGGACTTTATCTCCCATCAGTCTCCCTATAGTGGCTAGCAGCAAAAAATATAACTGTACGAAATCAAAATTTCTGGAATGTATCAGGTTGCTATCCTGAGAAGAAAACATTGGTTTGGAGAACAGGAACTCCTTCTGATTTATAAATATTTCACAGTATCTGGCAGGTACATATGCAACAGTCTTCTAAGTAATTTAAAAGAAAAAATGATGGGGTCAAAAGAGAAAACAAGCACAACAGAATTATTATTCTCAATTCCCACCCAAAATCTCATCAAGGCACTAACAGAGCTTTAAGGAAAAGTCCAAATTCTCAATTCTTGAACTATTCTAAATATAGCAAATCAATCAAAACTATTTTAATTAATTAATCCCTCAATCAAATTTCAACAATAATTCATAATTGCTGGACTCACAAGACATCAGAGTCATTAACATTCAGAGCAATCTTGGTAACTTTACACAGTAGTACTGTAGCAGCCAGTCATCTATTTTCTGACACTATTCACACATCATTCTTCGTTAACATACAACCCAAAAAAGCACATTTAATGACGCACTCATCAGAAAATAAATCTTCCCCAACTTGTTACGCAAATTAGGTTGCTGCTCATTCTGTAATGAATATGCATTCACGAAGACTTCAACCTATAAGTAGCATGCCACATATTTAAATTACGGACCTAATAGTCTGTATTCCATATACAGTACAGAACACTTAATAGCCAAGCATAACGTGCATGCTAGAAGACAGATAAATAGCTAGATCTCAATTAATTGTAGCCATGTGAGTGCCAGATATTTTGGTCTATAACTTCCATAAGTCCCAAACAGAATGACCAGTAGTCAGGGATTGAACAATTTATAAGTCAAAAGATCTGGAATCTAATATATTTCTGAGGCGCCCTGTCAGTTTATATTACTTATGTAGGAGCATAATTTTGGGAAATATATTTTTATCTCAGTGGAAAACAGAACTCTGTGTATAATCATTTTGCTGTAAAATACATTATTAGGACATCTGCTGAGGGAGCATACAGTACTTTGGACACACTTGTCCAAAACCCTGTTTTGAAATCCATATTTAGAACCAAGATGAGTCAAAAAGCCTTAGGCCCAGATCTCCAGTAAGGTTATGTTTAAATAATCAATGAAAGACTGGCAAGAGCATGTATCCTACAGTGAGCAGCTGATTTTTTTTGGTGGGGGGGGTTTGGGGCAGAGGAAACTTTGTGAGTCTTATTTTGAGGGAGGACAGCTGGTGCCCTTGTGACAGCAACTTGCTACTGTATAAAAAAACAACAGCTTTGATCCAAAATATAAAAGCAGATGATGAGCTGGCCCTGACAAAAGATGGAAAGAAAAGCAAAGCACCTTTTTCCAGGTGAAAAGATTAAATTAACTTGCACCTTTCTATATCCCCATCTGTCCTCCAACGAATAGCAGATCCAAAAATTAAAATAAACCTAAACCCATATGAAACCAGGTGCCCATCAAAATAGAGTTTGGATGAGATTACCTAGCGTATGCCCTCCTCAGCAGGTGTCCTAATAGTGTATTTTAGAGCAAACTTCATCATTATGCCCAAAGAGTTCCGTTTTCCACTGAGATAAAAATACAATTGCAGAATATACCTTTATCCCTTCAGTTTTGCTCTGCCTCTTCGTCTGCCCTTTTCTACACCCCCTTGTCAAATGTCTGCATCTCCTAAAACTAGTTCCCCTCTTCTTCAGCCTGTTCTCCCCCCCCCTCCCTCCAAGGTCCTATAAAATCCCATTACTGCACCCTTAATCCTCTGTTTTCTTCTTGCTTTCTAATACCCTGCCCGGCTGTCCTTTCCCTCTCCTACTTTCGCTTAAATCCCCGCACCTGGTTCTCCGCCCCAACCCTTTCTCCTTCTCTCCAGCCACCTTTCGGCCAAGTCCACCCGAACCCCCCCCCACACACACACCTCCGTTCCAGTAAAAAGGAAGACGTTAAAACAAGACACACGTGTGATCTTACCTTCGCAAACATCGACTCTTCCTGTCCTCCCCTGAAGCTCAAGCCAGCCAAACCCTCTGCCCTCACCTGGTTCATTCAGCGGGGCGAACCGGCTTCCCATCTTTCCGGCCCAGTCCCGTTGCTTCCCCACTCTTCAGTGCTGACCTTCCCAGCCGCTCCCTCCCTTCCCTTCCCTTCCCTTCCCTTCCCTTCCCTCTCCTCCCTCACGTTCTCCCACCAGCAGGATCCTCACGTCCTTCCTTTCCTCACTCACGTTCTCCCACCAGCAGGATCCTCACGTCCTTCTTCATCGTGCTCTGCCTCCGCCTTCTGGATCCGGCGATCCGGCGATCCGGCTCACATCAGGGCTTCGGCCAAGGCGGGGGGGAGGGGGGGGAGAGCCACGGCCTACTACGCTCGACCCGCTCGTGCCGTCCCGCCTCCAACAGCCGGCGCGCGCGCGTTTGCTCCCTCGCGCGGCCGCCCCTCCGAGCGCCTCGCGCGGCCGCAACCTTTCCCTCCGCAGACCATAGACGGGAGGCTAGAAAGGACGGGCGGCTTTGAACTTCCGGAGCTAAGTTCGCATTCCTTCAACAGCAGGGAAAGCTATCGCTCTCTCGCTCTCTCTTCCAGGTTGCTCTATGAGCGCTCGGCAGGAGCCCATCGGCGTTTCCTGATCGTACGAATCGGAGAGGCAGTCCGATGGGGAGCAAACCGGAAGTGTAACCCATGCATATTCTAGAGTTTAATTTTTTTAAAAAAAATGCACACGTTCAGGAGCACAGAAAGCGCCTTGGGATTTTTTCTTCTTCTGTAATTTAATTTAATTTAATTTAATTTGGAAAATAATACGAAAGTAACATGCAAGTATTTAGGGCTACACCTGCATTCAACTGATAGGGAGAAATGGGTTGCTGGAGAGCTGGCGATACGGTTGGTATCGCTAGAGGTATTTGTTGCATGGTGTAAGAGGTGTGTGTTCAAAATTCATTTTAATTTCATCTGTTTTTGAAATATCTATGCTGCCCTACAGAATCAAATTTTCTAAGAGTTACAACTACTGCGATTATTGTACAACATAAACCCCGAGGAAGAGCATCTGGCTTTTGTTAACTTTTCTGCCCTCCACTAGTGTTAAAATCTTGTGTCCAAAAAGTTTTTATCTACCGCAGATGTAATTTATTGGCTTGATATCTTTGTTGTGATTATGGCATGGGTACATAAAAATCAACCAGGTAACTGTCAATCATTGACTGAAAGTCCTAACCCCTTTGATGGAGGAAAACTAGCACAAGGCCACCGAAATAAGCAGACATAAATCCATTGGTGCATGAAACTCACTGGTGCAAAAAAGGAGAACAAGAACCTGGGTGCTATTTATTTTAGCTTCCAAGATAGGGAGTTTTCCTGTAAAATCCATTACAGCTTTCAAGTAAGGTCCTCTAAATCAGGGCTCTCCAACCTTGGCAACTTTAAGACTTGAAGTCCACAAGTCTTAAAGTTGCCAAGGTTGGAGACCCCTGCTCTAAATCACTTCTTTTTGATGGATTTCTCGAAGTATCTAAATAGCCTTGTTCTTCCAATTATGTATCTCAAAAACAAGGTGTTGAAAGATGGAAATATGTATTTGCCTAGTACATTATCCCAAAACTAATTTGGACAGAATCTCAATTTATAACACTGCAAAATTATGTTTTTAAGCAGATGATGCTCTTTCTTCTTTTGGTTTGCCTTTGATCATATCAATCATATTGCAATCCTGATGGCAGATCTGTAGGCCTCGAATGAGTTCTTGGTAAAAGTCAGGTCATTTAATGGAAGGATGTCCATTATAAATAACATCCCCTAAGTTTACCAATCTGGACTTACCTATTTACAGTATTTTGAAATTTGGTTATATGGAGAGGATAAACTCCAATTTTTAAGAGCTCATGAGGAGATTTTGGAAATTATATGCCTGTAAACTTAACATCTGTTAAGATAGTGAAGTGCTATTAAAGATAAAATGTCAGAGGCCTTGTTGAAGGATGTTCAACATAGTTTCGGTAAGTGTAGGTGTTTTGAGAATGTTAATAAAAATGTGGATGGCAGTAGACATCATCTACTTAGATTTTCAAAAGGCCTTTGATAAAGTCCCTCATCAAAGACTTCTCAGTAAATTCAACAGTCATAGAATAAAATGACAGATCTTCTTGTGGTAAAACAATTGACTAAAAACCAAACAGTAGGTGTAAATAGACATTTCTCACAATGGATGTAACTACTGATCCCCGGGGGTTCTATTCTCACTTTCTTAAGTATTTATAAATTACCTGGAATTGGGCATGACTAGTGGAATAGCCAAGTGAATCTCAGAAATTTACTTCCGGTTTTCAGCAAAACTGGTGCATTTAACAACTCTGGCATTAGTTTAACAATCATTGCAAAATTGGGGTTAGTCAAATGGTGACCCACTGTATGACCATTATGACTTACAATTATAATGAGCAGGCTCCAGTATGATCATAAATTGAGAACTACCTGTAATTCAGTTTTGGGATTCAGTACCACAAGATGTGCTGGCTACCAACTTGGCTGATTTCAAACAGGTGTTGGGCCAATTCATGGAAATTGTGGGAATCAATTGCTATTAGCTTGGATGGTAGTCAAACTGCCGCTAAAGGTCATCCGCTAAAGAAGCTATTTGGATAAGCAGCAAAATGTTTCAAGACAACAGGGAAAGAAAAGTCCAGGTGCTATAATTCAACTTCCAGACAACTCTATCTGGATGAATGAGAATCTTCATCGATAATTCTGGTAGCGGTTGATGGGATCTTATCTATCTCCTGAAGGGATTTTCTTCCTGGCTTTTGTCCTGCTTATTAAGTGCCTGCTTAATTTTTAGGTATGGCAGCTTCATCCTAGTCTCAAACTATCAGGATGCCAAAACATGGCCAGATCTCAGTATTAAGATTAACACAGATTAGCACAGCATACTGAACACCAAGTCGTGTTCAGTTTCAAGCTTAGCCAAAAAATAAAATAAAAAAAATCAATAACTGTTTTTATGGACAGCTTATTGTCTATTTCAGATGGAATTTAAAGCAGGGAGCAATATATTGCCCATGGGGACTTATCCTCTGGCCTGCTGGGAACCCCATCCGAGTTGACTTTAATTAAAAAAAAGGTTTAATTAAAAAAAATCAAACGAGACTGATGGATGCCAAAAAAAGGGGGAATCAGCTCCTAGCACAGAAGAGCATTAAAACCAGGTTACTTAAGAAGGCCTTTCACTGATTATTAGGTGTCTTGCTCTCAGAATAGAGAGTTCTAAGAGTAGAAGAGCAGGTTTTTTTCATTCCTTCTGTTATAGAACTCCTTTATGTTTTTTTTTTTAATTTTGCTTATGCTTGTTCAATAACACTCTTAAGTAGGGAGCATCCCTGAGTGAGTTCATATTTTGTTGCAGGCATCAAAATGGGTTTTTAAAACTCTTTTAAACCATTAAATCATTTTAAGCCATTAAAACAATTAAGATTAAATGCAAAAATACCAGAGATCTTGCAAGATTGGGCTTCGGGGTGTCAGCCTAAGCCTCAGCTTGGTTCTGTTTTCCCATCATGAATGACCAATAAGTCATGCTGAAGCAAGGAAGGCAACTTTCAGCTGTTTATTTCTGCAGAAATAGAGAATCTCATACTTGGGACAGGAGTCTAAAATCTAAATCAAGCCTAGCTCCAGAGGTGGGCTTCACATACTGTAACAACCAGTTCGCCCAGCACCGGAAATGTGAGCGAGCAAGCGAGCGCCATCCGCGCATGCCTGCGACGTCAAACAACACAGCAATTCGCTCACGCGCGCCATCCGCACATGCGTGCGGCGTCAAAACCATAGCGATATAGGACAGGATTGCGCCCGGGAGGGTGGGCGGGGGTGGGCCCACCCGCAGGTCGCTACTACCGGTTCGCTCGAACCGGTCTGAACCTGCTGAATCCCACCTCTGCCTAGCTCCAAGTAAAACCTAGCTCAGATCTTTATACAAAATGTTTCTCTGTTGTTTTACAATGTGTCATTATATGTTAGTTCTTTCACAAGGTTAGTGATTTGGTTGATTACATTTGTTCTGTTTGGTACAAGATTACATTTGCTGTAGTGTAGAAGATAGTGAAATTTTCCTAATCCTATTATTGTCAAGAGTTTTCTGCTACATGTCTGTAGTTTCTCAATTTCGCAAGGAAGCTGACAGAGAAGAGGAACTTTAGACAGTCTGGTGGGTAATTTAATCAGTTCTAATGTTTCTACATAATTTTATCAATTCCTGGATGACTTGGTATTGAAAACATTATTTGAGACATTTTCTTATGAATGGGATTCCTTTCTCATAAAAGTGATCACTTCTATCAAGGATTTAAAGGGGACTTTCTCTATTTGAAGGATTCCATTATTTTTATATTCTTCATCATTTTATGTTCTTAAGCTGCTATCAAGCTATTAAGGGGAACCTTTTTAAATCCCTGATATTGTTTTATATTTTGGACTTCCATTTAGGGGCATAGTGGACCCCAACCAACCAATAACCACCTTATATCTTCAGTGCAGGTCTTTAAAATGAATCTTTTAAACTTGCCTTTAGGTAATAGGTAATTAATAGCTGTCACATTCATCACATGTGACATCTGGTTGAATTTCCAAATCATACATATTGCTAAGCCCAGTTTGTTGAATAAGCCCCCAAGGGTTAGTTTCAGAAAACGCAGTAAAATATTACACTATGATTTACAAACCACAGTATTATATTCATGCAACTTAACTAAGCCAAAATAAAACAAACCACATTATCACACGGTGCAGTATACAGAACCCAGGTTTTATTGCTGGAAAAATATATATTAAACATATATTTTAAAAAACATACACAAATAAATCATAACTAAATAACTTTACTGATCAAGCAAAAATATGTTTGTAAGCTGGCTACTTTGAAATATACTATGCAGAGAAAGCAGGATGAAATTAAATAAAACAAGGGACATAGTATTGTTTTATTTATTCACATCCATCTCTATTCCTCTAAAAGTTCTTACTGAATTTCTTCATGTATGAGTTACAGGACTGAACAAAGTACCACATGTGAGGGTTCTTCCAGAAATTTGTTATTTTTACTTTTCTAATTTTTCCTTTTGTCATTGTTATCAAGTTATGGGTCCATTTATTTTAAAAGTACTTTAATAACTCTTCCTATACTCTGAAATAATTGACTCTGAAGTATCTTCATTTGCAAATATATAGTGCTACATCTGCTCAATATCCCTCACATTGTTTTTTTATCATAATGCTTCTATTCTGATTTTCATCAGATGGCACACATGGAACCCCTCTCAATCCTAAACAGTACCTGGGCTGAATGTAAATAATAGGAAAAATTAGTCTCTGAATTTCATGATTAGAGGAGAATTGGGGTCTCCTTAGTCTCTCTACTTTTTTATTACCTTCAAAACTATCTTATATGGATTCTCAATCATGTGATTAAAAACTAGAACTGATTGCTGGAGAACTTTAATTATTGGATTACCTGCTGGCCCTCTGTAACAATAGTGAGGTTATTGTTCTTACAAAAGGACAGGAAACTGTAGTGAATACAGCACTGAAAGTAATTTGAGAAATTGGTGACATTTCATAAATTACTGGAAGTGTAAGATTGTAAAGTATTAAAATCTAGACCATACTGCATACTACATACTACAGATGTAGTAGTAATACCACATACATATTAGGTGTAAAATTTAGGTGACATCGAACTGCCTGATTTTCCCACCCATTTTCATAGATAACTGTTTACCACCAAGTGTTCCAGTAAACCCCATTGTCAACCATGATACTAGTACTACAAGGATAAATTTGAATGTACGACAGGTAGTCCTCAACATGATAACAATTGGGATCTGAATTTTCATCACTAAGCAATGCAGTCATAAAGGCAACTGCATCCCTGTAGTCCTGGTTGTTAACTGTACCCCACGATTGTTAGGTGAGGCAACTTCTTGCTGGCTTCCTACAACCAAAGTCAGTAGGGAATCCAGCAGGAAGTTGCAAGTCCCAGGCCAGCAGGCAAATAAGTGTTTTTTTCTGGATGAGGGAGGGAGGGAGTATGTGAGAGGTGCTGTGCAGGTTGGAGAGGGTGTGTGGGGATATGCCAGCTTGGAAAAGGTGTGTGGGGACACGGGGTACTGAATAAGAGCATGCAGGGGTACAGTGAGGGTCAGGTGAGCAGGGATGTATGAAGCATTATGGGGAAGGTTCATGGAGGTATGATGTTGGTTGGGTAGAATGTAAGGGTGCTTGTCAGGTAGGATGCTTGGGCTTGCAGCATGACTCGAGAAGGATGTACAGTGTGCCAAAGGTGCAGGGTGGGCGAGGGAGGATGTATGGGGTGTAATATAGGTACGAAAGAGGCAGGTAGATTGGGGAGTGTGCATGGTTGTGATGGTCAGAAAGGATATGGAGTGAAGTGTCAGTCAGGAAGGGTGTGCAAGTTGTGGCGTAGGTTGGGGAGGGTGCATAGTGGTGTGACACGAGTTGGGAAGGATGCACGAGGATGCAACACAGCTTGGGATGGATGTGCAAGAAGTGCCATGTGGGTCAAAGAGAGTGCATGGAGGTGGAGCGTAGGTCAGGAAGGGTTCATGGAGATGTGCAAGTGGCCCAAATGGCACAAGCACAGACAGGGTGGAGAGGAAGCATGGATGGGGAGACTTGCCCCTATGACTTCTAACATTCCCTGCTGGTTTCCCCACTGACTTTGTGGGGAAGCTGGCAGGGAAGGTTGCATATAGCAAACACATGATCACGGGATGTTTGGCAAGTGGTCATTAGCTCAAATGGATTGCCAAGTGCCCAGATCATGATCATATGACCATAGGGGTGCTGCTATGACCATAACTTGGCATCAGTCGTAAATCCTCTGCTCAGCACTGCCATAACTTTGAATGGATGCTGAATAGTTCTATTGTATGTCAAGGGCAATCTGTAACTGGCTATGCAGGGATTATGATAGATGACAATATTTATGCATCCCAAACCCAAACCTTCTTTTGAAACTGTGCACCTTCTAACCTCCGTCCAATGACAGTGCAATCTTCCAACATGCTCACCTGTGTAAGACTCATTTCCATTCAGAAAGTAGGAAAAGATGAGGCACTTCATAATTCAAACAGCAAAACATCAGAATCTTAAAGAGTCTTTAGAGGGCAAATGCTTATTAAGACAATATACAATTGTGGCGTAAAGTTAATTCCCATTAATATCATTTATAGTTAAACTCTCACCAACACTTAAACCATAAATCCAAAAAGCAGGGTAAACTGGATTTGCTGTATTGATTTCAAACTTGTGTAAGCACGTTTCTTTATCAGTGAGAGAATAAAAAGACAAACTTTTTGTTGGAAAGTCAAGGAAAACTCCAACCCGCGAAGGCTTATCTTTGTCAATTTTGGTTTCTTGTCTGTTGTGCCATGCTGAGATATGTTGAATATTGCATTCTATGCACCAGGATAATTCATTTCTTCCTAGTCGGTCGTTTGTGCCAATGTCCCCACTGGCAACACCAATGGCCCATAGAGAAGATTCCTTGGTGTTTATTTCCCAGTAATGGCAGCCTTCAGAGAAACCCGGAGAGCCCAGCACTTGACTGTTGCGGAATCTCTTCGTGGAACGTTCATATTCTTTGCGACCACGAGACACTCTCACTTTCCTTTTATTGCCTGTGAGCTCAAGACTGCAACCAACTCTTTCATCATCAAATGTAACGATGGACATCCCTAAGTGAAGTAAAATTAAAAACATACAGATCTGTAGGAGCCTTAAATCAAGGAGATATGTTCACAGTTCAGAATCTATCTTCTCTACCTGCAACCTTTTTGCCTTAATTGCCAATGAGTCTGGATAATGCAGCTTATTTTGAACAGTGAGTTGAAATTTATTTATTTATTTATTTATTGGTTGATTGATTGATTGACCAAATTGGGCCAAGTAAATAAATAAAATAATAAACCAACATGCATTAAACTAGTTTATAGGAGATTAAAACTGCCTGATCATATTGGATATATAAACATGCTGGTGAAGCAAGACTGTTATATCCAACACAAGTTTTGTGAATAGCTTGGTATATACTCAATTATCCCTGTCAGTGTGTTCGCATTTTTTATTTTTTTTTCTTGAGAAAATAGCATAGCACTATTTCCGGAATACTGCATGTGCAGTAACAAAAAATCCGGGGGGGAAAAAAAAGCCAAAAAAAAGATGGCAACCGCATGCACAGTGCCAGAAGTTGGCTTCTGCACATGCTCAGAAGGAAAAAAAAAATAAAAAAAATTCAAAAAAATAAAATTAAAAATATAATCAAAATAATAATAATAATAAAAAGATGGCGGCCCCCACGGACCGGCATTGACCGATCCGGTTCAGTGACATCATCATGACATCACCAGCGGGCCGCTACCGGTTCAGGAGAACTGGTCCGAACCGGGAGGAACCCACCCCTGCTTGGAAGGATAGAAGGCTGAGTCAACCTTGAGCCGGTCAGGATCGAACTCCTGGCAGTGAGTAGTGAGTCAGCCTGCAATACTGCATTCTAACCACTGCGCCACCATGGCTCTTACAGGCATTAGAAGAAATGGATGGTACTTAACAAACATTCTAGTCTTTCCTAACCCGGGGTCTTTCAAAGTGTGTGGACTTCAGCTTCCCAAATTACCCAGTCTCCATGGACATTGTGTAGGGTGCCATGGGGATGACCCTGAAGGAACTATCCAGACGTCATTAAAACTCCAAAAGCCAGGTGCAAGTCTGTGTTTTTCCCATCCCTCCCTCATATCCCCAGGGAGTCAGGAGGAGCCAGTCTAATACTCCCCACTTCTCTAGGACTGATATCAGCCATATAGGGAAGACCAGATCAGAAAACTGACTCCATAGGAAGACTACAGGTAGCCATCCATTTACAACAGTTCATTTAGTGACCAAGGTACAACGGCACTGAAAAAATGACTTATGACCATTTTTCACACTTACAATCATTGTAACATGCCCATGATCATATGATCAAAATTCAGACCCTTGGGCAACTGACTCATATTTATGACACTTGCAGTGTCCCAGGGTCACGTGATCCCCTTTTGAGACCTCCTGACAAGCAAAGTCAATGGGGAAAGCCAGATTCACTTAACAACCGTGTTACTAACTTAACTAACAGCAGTGATTCACTTAACGACTGGCAAGAAATGTCAGAAAATGGGGGAAAATTACTACTATCTTACTTAGTAGCAGAAATTTTGGACTCAATTGTGGCTGTAAGTTGAGGACTACCAGTAGCCCTTCCTGACTTCTTGGGTGCAACACTTGCTTCTGGATCTGCTGTCTTAGTGACTTCTGAATAGTTTTTCTAAGGTTATCTCCATGGCTCCTCACACCACTGAGTTGAATATTTTGCTGGGGGTACATTGCCTAGGTCAGTGATGGCGAACCTTTTTTTGCTTGGGTGCCAAAAGGGCGCACGCGCGCATGATAGCGCACAGGCGCGTGCCCACACCCATAATGCAATGCCCTCCCTCCCGCATATGCGCTGCCCCCCACCCCCACGCTCAAGCCTCACTAAAGCCTCCGGACTTCCAGTAGGCCCATTGGGCCATTTTTCGCCCTCCCCAGGGTTCAGGAAAGCCTCTGGAGCCTGTGGATGGCAAAAAACGGGCCCAACGGGCCTACCAGAAGTTCGTTTCTGAACTTCCGGTAGGCCCGTTGGGCTGTTTTTCACCCTCCCCAGGCTTCAGGAAAGCCTACAGAGCCTGTGGATGACAAAAAACGGGCCCAACAGGCCTACTGGAAGTTTGTTTCCGAACTTCCGGTAGGCCTGTTGGGCTGTTTTTCACCCTCCCCAGGCTTCAGGAGGCTTTCCTGAAGCCTGGGGAGGGCGAAAACGGCCTTCTCCCGCCCTCCGGAAGACCGAAGATCAGCTGGCCAGCGCTGGAGCTGACATAGGGCAACGCCTCGCATGCCCTCAGATATGGCTACGCGTGCCACCTGTGGCACGCGTGCCATAGTGTTATGTTCTAACTGTTTAAACTATGTTGCATGGTTCCAACCAGGTCCAGCGTTTGAGCGGGAAAAAGCTCAAACGCTATTGGCTGGTCTGTCTGACAGCTCCCTATAAAAGGGCAAGCTGTCAGACTGCTCTTTGCTGGTTGCTTACACAAGAGCTGAAATAAAGAGCTGCTTTGGAAGTCTGTCTCCTGTCATCTCTACCCACTATCTAACAGTGGC
>QLTV01000392.1:537477-590755 GCA_003457575.1 Thermophis baileyi
AGTAGAAAACATACAGTGAAGGCGTTATGTTCTAACTGTTTCAACTGTGTTGCATGGTTCCAACCAGGTCCAGCGTTTGAGCGGGAAAAAGCTCAAACGCTATGGGCTGGTCTGTCTGACAGCTCCCTATAAAAGGGCAAGCTGTCAGACTGCTCTTTGCTGGTTGCTTACACAAGAGCTGAAATAAAGAGCTGCTTTGGAAGTCTGTCTCCTGTCATCTCTACCCACTATCTAACACATAGGTTCGCCATCACAGGCCTAGGTTGTCTTTGGTAATTCATTAAGGTTTAAGTTTTCCCTTTTGATCTGATGAGGCGGAGGAGACATATGCTTTTGGATTACAATTAGGATCATTAAAGGATATAGCAGACAAAGCATCCATTTGTGTCAGTATATTAAAAGAAACAGAGTGTTAGTTGGAATCCTGTGGTTTTGTTTTCAGTAAAATAAGTAGAATGAGAATCAATAAGGAATAAAACACTGGATACATGGCTGGGTTAACGGTACTGTTAGTTGTCCATACCATTTTCATTTGTTTTATAATTTACAAGACTATGTGAAGTCGTATATCAAAAGCAAAGTGCCTGCTCTGCAGACCAGTGTTTAACATACATGGACTTCAACTCATTCTGGTTGCAGAATTCTGGGAGTTGAAGTCCACATATCTTAAAGTTGCTAAGGGTGACAAATACTGCCATGGACTATGGAATAACGGATAAGGGATGCCATTTACGGGCGTCAGTTTCATGGGAAACAGTGGAGGTGAACCAATACATTTGTCCAAGTCTATAGGATGATAGTTCTGGGAATGATTCTAGATTAGAAAAGGGTACATTCTCAAGATACCCAGCTGATATTTCTCCAGCACAGGGGAAAAAAATTGTTATAAAAGTCAACACAATTTTGAAAAAGCTACCACTGCCATGTGCTACATAACCAAATACATTATTGCCCAAGACCTCTGAAAACTAACCTCATTTTGTTTTATTAACACTAGTACATTTATTTAATAAACACTATATCGTATTCTACAGAAAGCAAAATAAAATGCTGCGCTCTTAAATGGAATATAAATGATCTGTTCCAGAAAAAAAAAAAGTTTGAAATACCATTTCAACAGCTGGTTTTCAAATTATTTTTGAAAGGGAAAGTTTGTATGTTTCATATATAGATCTCAATATCATTCTCTTGTCTGTGCAGCAATGTACATACTTACACTGAGAAAATCTACTTGAAATCATTGGCAATTCTCTGTCCCTAGAAGATGGCGCTGCTGATGAAGAGCTGCTTGCTTCCTGCACGGAATCATTCCTTGGGACTGTAAAAATTATTCAAATTTTTTTTTGCAATATTTTGCAACTCATATTAACTTAAATAGAGGTACAGGTAGACAACATGCTACCCGGGGTCATTGACCTTGGCATAGGTGAGAATTCTCTCCCCCCTGCATGTTTACTATTTTAATTACAATAAAATTAAATGAGAAACTGGCATCCTGCTAAGTGCCCGTCTCTAGTATCATTTTAATTTCCAAGAACAGCACTCGGTATCACATGGATCCCATAGGCAGCCTTAGAAAATTAAAACAACAACAACACTTTTTTGCCTTTTCATGAGCATAAATAATCTAGATCAGTGATGGTGAACCTTTTGGATTTGGTGTATCCAAAAATTCAGAAAATGCCTACCTAGACTCTGTTGGCATGTCACACAGACAGACAGAGACAGACAGACAGACAGACAGACACACACACACACACACACACACACACACACACACACACACACACACCACATCCTGGACAAAAGAGGCCTCTCTGGACCTCCTCTCCTCTGGACTCTCTTCTCTAGACTCTCTGGAAGACATGCATTTTCTGGAGCCTCCAAAAATTTTGTGAGAATGATTGTGTAATTTTCAGATGCCTCGGGCTACGCAAGAGTAAGGTCTTCTAGCGCAACTTTCAGAGGGTTTAGAGGCCTGACTTGTCACCATAAATGATATGATGTGTCACCTGTGACCCCAGCGTCATAGGTTTGACATCACTGATCTAAATGATGTTTTTTCATCCATGCCAATTGGGAGGTATCACAACTGGAGAAATCCCCAAGGATTATTTAGAGCAGGGGTGTCAAACTCGCGACGACACGTCATCACGTGATGTATCACAACTTTTTTCCCCTTCGCTAAACCAGAGGTGGGTGTGGCCAGACATAACGCATCCGGGCCACGGGCCGCGAGTTTGACACCCCTGGTTTAGAGTGATACTGTAAGTGACAGAGCCAGTCAAACAGATATGGTAAGAGCCCTGGATCAGTATAAGCACGATGCTCCCAGGCCAGCCACGAGTACTCACAATATTTCTCCCTCTCATATAAACCATGTAACAATCAGAAGATGACCAGACAAATAAGTGATCAAGAATACTCTTATTATTTTTACTCCACAACAATACTTGTGCTAAGCATATTGATTCCTGCATATTAATCCCATATTATTCCTGTAATTGTGATTTGAGCTAATTTATGTGCAAAACTACGCAGATTTGTGCTTTAATCTATAACAATTTGTACTCTTAAAAAAAGAACTAGCAAGTGTTTTTGTTTTGCTCAATCAAACCAGGAATGTCACGACATCAGAACAACATGGATAAGCAGCGGAATGTGGAAAATGATTCCCTAGTGGAATAATGACTATGATCTCCCCAAAAATCAATTAAGGTTAATAAACTACTTACAGGAATCACTGGAAAGGAACATTTCTTCTGCTCCATCAGCTGCAGTTTCACTATTGTTGCTGGTTCCTGGAGAAGGCTCTACACAGTAAAAAAAAAAAAAAATCCAGGCTGTTAGACACTGAGGCTAGAAATTGGCATGGCAGAACACAAGTAGCTGCTTTAAGAGCTGTGGTGGCACAGTGGTTAGAGTGCAGAACTGCAGGCTACTTCTGCTGACTGCCGGCTGCCTGCAATTTGGCAGATCGAATCTCACCAAGCTCAAGGTTGACTCAGCCTTCCATCCTTCCGAGGTGGGTAAAATGAGGACCCAGATTGTTGGGGGCAATAGGCTGACACTGTAAACCGCTTAGAGAGGGCTGTAAAAGCATTATGAGGCGGTATTTAAATCTAAGTGCTATTGCTATTATGTTTCAGCTTCAATCTCAGTTTAAGAAGGAGAACTCCCTGATCCATTTTAGGAGGTTCCAATATCACTTTGATCAGCCCTTCATTTCAGAGAAAGGCCATTTTGACAGGAAAAGGAACCACCCATACGTTTTCAATTCAAACTGAATGAGGGATCTAATAGCTGTCCACAGGTTGCATAAGAACAACAACCATTATCCACAGACAATGGCAAGGAATGAGGGGACTTGTGATTCAATAGCATCCAGAGCCACTTATTCTACCTAAAAAAAAAGAAAAAAAGAGTTTTGGAGATATAGCTACTATTGCTTAAGGAGACGGATTCACATCTAGACTTGACTGCTAATTCCTATTGCAAGAATAAGATATTGAAAAGCATTCAGCAAAAAAGAAGGCATCATGCAATGATGATTTGTCTCACTGGAATTCCCCAAACTGAGTACACTATATAGGCCAGGACCTCCATACACCGAGTATAAAGTCTACAGCTGGCAATCGGATCAAACCTGTGCTGACCTCTCACTGACCAATTGAAATTTAAATACATTTTTCCTATAGGATATACAGTATTTCTTTAAAATATTACAAGAATATTTTTTTTAAAAAAAGCTTGCGTATCATAATAGAAGGTACTATTCATTGCTAAACAGCAAAGCCCTTTTATTTATAAAGTTTCTAGTCCCTACAGTAATAATGTCCCAAAGGTGCTTTTTCAAGAGGCAACTGGACTTTCTGGTTTTTCTTTGAAGATGTTTTTGACCTTAACGAATGCAAATGACCAGCTGTCTGCAAGGTCAGAAATCCTTCCATTCCCCACCATCCAGTCACAGCTGAAGAAGCTTCTTGGATGAGAAGCGAAAACATCTTCAAAGAAAAACCAGAAAGTCCAGTTGCCTCTTGAACAAAAAGCACTTTTGGGACAACCATGACCTGGATGACTCAGAATCTCCATAGACATCTACAGTAATAATCAACTCGACCATAAAGAGAAGCAAAACTCTACCAAAGTGATTCCATGTCCATATTGCCAGTGAGTTCAACATACTGACAAAGCTAGAAAAAGTGCCTGCCAAACGACAGACAAAGAACACACTTTAGGGATGCTAATGGGTGAGGTCCGTTAAACTAAAAGGTAATAATTATGGATATAAAGGATCAGAGGAAGGAACAAAACAAGATTCAATAACCAAAAGCAAAAACAATGGCATGTTCAAAGGCTTACAAAAACGATGTATAAGGACTCCTGCCTTGGGCAGGAGGTTGGACTAGAAGACTCCAAGGGTCCCTTCCAGCTCTATGATTTTATTTCCATCACATCCTACTTATTCACTACCCAGGAGAATTTGGTAGCTAGAGAACACCAGTCATGGTAAGATCTGATCCAACCACGCCATCTTTCTCATGTTTAGCATCAGATTAGAATAACTATGCCAGACCATAGTGGTTTTATTTCTCTAGTGATATTCAAAGCTTTGTAATAAGTCAGCACACGTTTACTCTTAATGTAAGAGGGCAATGAAAATTCCACCAACTCTGAGATGGCTGCGCTGGGAAATTCCTCAAAATTGCTGCTTCCAGCTGTCTCCTTAACTCTTCAACAGCACCGGCAATATTGCTGATCTTCTGAATGGGATCGCCAATATAAGCTTCTTGTCCTGATGACGTTTTCTAACAATTAAAAAAATAAATCAAGAATTAAACAAGGCACCAGCAACATTTCAGTAAGTATTTCTATCAATTCTGTAATTAGAATCTGAATAATAGAACTTTTTTTTTCTTCCCAGTGTTTCCCTGCAAGCATAGAGTCTGCTGGTTTGGTTTTTGTTTTCTTGGACCAAGTGTTGATCCATTGGTTGTGGACTGAGAGAGAGTGGCTGGCCCAAGTCACCCAGTCAACATTGAACCCAAAACTCAGTCTCCTGGTTTCTAGCCTGATGCTTTAACCACTACACTAACCAACTAATAATAGAGCAGATGAGGGAGAAAAAATGAAATTATTTCTCGAGAAGACGGAGGTTCTGTAGACAAGGAAAGGGTTGGATTTTGAGTTTCAAGTTAACCATGTTTTAGATGGAGTTGCACTCCTCTAGTGAGAGCAGCTTTGCAGTTTGGGAGTACTCCTGGAACGTCACACCTGCTAGTTGGGTTTGCAGATTATGAGTGTTGTAAACCTTTGGCAGGTAATGTACCAACTCCCTCGGTAGGTTGGACTTAGTGACAGTTGGAACTGATCTTGATCACTGCTGTGGGCTTTATTATGGAGTTACCCCTAAAAATGTCTGCTAAAGTAAACTCAGAATAAAGTAGAACTAGATCACCTGATCATGCTTCCTCGTCTGATCTACCTGGGAAGGCTGATATCAGTCTTGAAGTTTGATAGGGCAAATCTTCCAAGATCATTCTCACATACCATCATACGTGATCACAATTTTGGCCTTGGCAACCGCTCGCAATTATGATGTTGCAGCGTCCTGCAATCACCTAATTGTCATTTGTAACTTTCATTGCTGGCTTCTAACAAGTCAGTGGGGAACCCAGCAGGAGGTGAAAAATATGATCATATGACATCACACCCAGAGGTGGGTTCCTATCGGTTCGGACCAGCTCTATAGAACCGTTAGTAACGTGGCGGCCTGGGTCACTAGAACTGGCAGCGACCCAGGCCTGCCACGCCCCTGCACATGCGCAGAAGCTGTTTTTTTGTACTGCACATGCACGCACACACGCACACGCGACCTGCCTGCGTGGCGCATCCCTGAGTGAACCGGCAGTAAAAAGATCCGGAACTCACCCCTGATCACACCTAAGGACCACAGGGGATTCACCTAACAACAGCAATTGGGACTGCCTGAATTGCCATAAGTCAATACTTGCAGCATGGAGAAAAGGAGATTTTAATACTGTATTTGTTGCATATACTCAGAAGTCAGAGGGGGGCGGGGAAAGGAGAAGCAGCACTGGTAACAGCCTGTGATCTATAGTACAGAGTATTCAGAACTCTGGGTAGGGCTGGAGGGAAAAAACACCCCTAGAATACTATACTGAGGAGTCAACCCAATACTGTAGTATAACAATATACTTCTATACATACAGGTATCTGTCAGAATGCCTTCCAAATTACATTTTTAGGATCATAAAATTTAATAACTAAAAATCAACCTATTCTGCAATGGAAGGTCCTCCAAAGCACATTAGCACCCCACTCCTACTCGTTTGTTCAGAAATAGTTCTAGGACTTTCAGTGTTTTAAATATGTTTACAGTTTTGTAAGATGAGCGGCCATATCAATAGGATACATTAATAAATAAAATAGATCTTTATGGTACCATTAATGCAATGATTTACCGTCATCACTTCTTCAAATTTATTCTGCAAATCCAAAATGTGAATTTTTCCATTGAGCTGCTTGTCAGTGGAGTCTGTTATTTGTTGAGCCACTTTCCATTCTTCTTCAATGATCCTTAGCACCATTTCCTCTTGATCACAAATGCACTTTTTCATAAAACTGAAGGCTTCTGAAATAGAGCTTCTGGTTTGAAATATATAATCCTAAAATCAGAAAAGAGATTGTTGTTGATGAAAGACCTCTATACAGAAATCTGAAAGTTTTCAACATTTAATTTTCCCCCTTTACAATTCCAACAGAAAGCTTCAACAGTTTGAGAGCTAAACCAGCTCCTCTCACAATCCAGCATTCTCATTACTGCTTAAAAGTAAGTAGTACTTTTTCGGATCAAACTCCAAGTTTGACTCAAACTCAGCTCTTGCTGACTTCACAATCACATCTATGTAGTTTCTGGGCACACCCTTCTTCAAGAAATTGTTTCAATTCCTAGTCTGTTGCGACAGTTTCTTACCGGTGTACTTACTAGGCCCAGCCCCTGCTGAGTTTTCTGAGATCAGCAAAGAGCAAGTAGATCAGCTGGCAACTCCGCCTCTTTGTATGTTGCTTTTGAAAAAGTAAAACCAGCCCGCGCACAACTGTCTCTCTTCTTTTAACGACCGCTTTTCCAGGAAATGCAGAAAAAGCAGTGCAGGAAATGCCAAAGGGAACAAATTAGTAACAGAAAGAGAAACAGAAATAAATACTGGGCAATGCCCAGCCAGAGTGTTTGCACTCTTTCAACTAGCCAGAGCCTCTCTGGGTCCATTTCTCAAGCATCTCCTGAATACTGGGGGGGAATGCCTTGTTTAGTGCCACATTGATCTCACTGCTCTGCAGGACAGTCTCCCGCTTGTGATGAAGCACACGATCTGGGTAACTCCTCAGTGCCATCAGGGCTGCTTTTCTCGAGGGCAACCTTTAGTGTCAGCTGGAACTTGACTCCTCTGAGAGCCTGAATTTCTTCTGTGAATTTCTGGTAGATCTGGGGACGCACACCCTCCAAGTCAACTAACTATTCTTGGGTCTACATTGAGGGGGTGGCCTTGATAGACAACCATCTACCAACCCATTGCATATGCCTGAAGACAAGCTTGCCTGTCTTCTTTTGTCTTTGTTCCAGATTGAAGTATACTTCAAAGATAGATCTGTGTATACTTATACATACACAGGCGTATACATACACCTAGAAAATTAAAATGTGTCGCAGATGTAATAACTCTTTCCCAACCAATCTAAATCTGCATTTCATACTGCAAATGGAAGGGAGAGACTGGCTTGTCTAGAAGCTCAGAATAACACTGACAGAAAGCCGCCCAGCTGGTCAACCCCCCCCCCCCGAAGAATCAGGCAGACCCCATCTTAGACACGCCAAGAGACCGTTCCTTCTCACCTGAAAACCGCGGCTGGCAAGGGAGAAGTCCCGCTTGCGTCTCGCCCCGTCTGGGAAGCCCGGCTCCGCCAGACGCGAGGTTCCCGTGGGAAGCGGGTTGCTGGAGGCTAGGTAGTTATACTTTTCCAGGATCAAGTTCAGCAAGACGGTGCGCTCGGGCAACTTGTGGCCCACACAGTGCTTGCAGATGGGACATTCGCAGTTTCCGTGCTGGCCCTTCAGCCATTCTCGGATGCAGCCCAGGCAGAAGCTGTGGCCGCACTCCACCGTGGCCGGGTTGCTGAGCAGATCCAGGCAGATGGAGCACTGCAGGTCCTCCGCCGTCAGCCACACGGGCATCGCCTCCTGAACAGTAGAAGCCATGGCTATATCCTGCGCCGACGGCGCCCCGGGGCCACGGAGTTTATTCACCCCGCGCTGCCCACGCCCGCTGGAACGCTTTTCCCGGAGGGCGGAGCGATGCGAGAAACAAAACAAAAACCGGCGGCTCAGGCGGAAGTCACCGCGGCTGGCTCCAAACAGAACCGAAATGACACGGATCGCGTTATTCTTCTTCCTCCTGCTATGCTGTTTTGCGTGTTCATTTAATACCGCGTAAAACTATTGTTATCGGCGAGATGGAAGAAAAGGACCTTTCATGCCTGCATGCCTGCAATGCATGCCTTCTGGCCAGTTTTTGACTCCTGACAACTACCTGGTTTGATCCCTGCAGTTTTCCTGGCAAGTCCCAAAGGTGGTTTTTCAAGAGGCAATTGGACTTTCTGGTTTTTCTTTCTTTGAAGACATTTCGCTTCTCATCCAAGAAGCTTCAGAAGCTTCTTGGATGAGAAGCGAAATGTCTTCAAAGAAAAAACCACCAGAAAGTCCAGTTGCCTCTTGAAAAAAACACCTTTGGGACAACCATGACCTGGATGACTGAGAATCTCCATAGACATTTTCCTGGCAAGTTTTTCGGAAGTGATCAGAAATGGTGTAAGTAGGGTCTCCTATTTGAGTAGGGCGTTGGACTAGATGACCTACAAGGTCCCTTTCAACTCTGTTGTTCTGTATTTCTAAGTGACTAGCCAGGTCACCCCTAAGGCAGAATTAGAACTCGCAGTTTCTTAAGTACAGTAAATACTGATAGGATATTTGTAGCTCAGGCTTGAAACTTTGCAGTAAGAAAAGCATTTGTCAAGTGTGCCGATTCAACAGAATTTGACAGAACCGGTAGTAAAAAAAAATTGGATTTCACCACTGGTTAGTAGGTTTGTTATATGTTAGACTTATGTTGAATTAAAAGCATATAAATATTGGAGTTTTGTGAACATTGATGTTTTAAGTGTTTTCAGGTATTTATATTAATTAACTTTAGGCAGAGGTTGTCATATTGTATTATATAAAAGAATATATAATAAAATAAGAAAGTAAGAGGGCCAGTTTGGTTTAGGAGTGAAGGCACCAGGCTAGAAAGTGGGAGACTCTGAGTTCAAGTGTTGTCTTAGCCATGCAAGGCAGCTGGGTGACTTTGGGCCAGTCACTCTCTCTCTGCCCAAGCCAACTTACAGGGTTGCTGTTGGGAAAATAGGAGGAGGAAGATATGTTGGTTATGTTTGCCACCTTATTTGTGAAATAATAAAGGTGGGATACAAACAAACAAAATTGTCTCTGTTGTAGAAAAAGTTGGAGGTCACCTTTATTATATACTTATTTTATGTATTTTGCTCACTTTGTAACTTTATCCTTATATTCCCTTTCCCTTTTATGTTAGATTGTACTGTATTTTAATATATTTTGATGTTCTGGGGGACAACGGGCAAAACTGTCTTTGCAGCCTATAACTTGTTGCTTGCAGGGCTTAAGTGGAAACGGCAGGGAGTCACAAACGTTACAATTGTCCTTTTCAGCAAAACGGGTTGTAGGACTCGGCAGACACAGGCATTCTGTTTCAGCAAAGATATGAAGTGCCAGCCTGAGGAAAAAGACTCTGCTTTATACAAATGTTGGAGTAGACAAGTTCCAGTCCTCAGGAACATGAGATAAGGTGTGGAAGGACACAAGAAAAACACGTCCTCTTGTTACATTGTCCAAGGAACCGTGTCTTTAGCCAGGCTTCTCAAGTTACTCCGGGCATACCCCTGGCCGTCTCGCCTCCTTGTTTCCCAGAGATTTAACGACTGGGGGACGGGGGGGGGAGGGAAGAGTTGCTTTCCGCAGAGCCTTTGCTCCGGAGCCCCTCTTTCGAGGGATTTGCGTAGCCCCTTCCTCATACAATCTGGCAGAGAGAGAGAGAGAGAGAGAGAGATTGCGAAACCTCCGGGCGTGCAGAGGAGCCTTTTTCCGCTGGGGCCGGAACTATCCAAGTGAACTTTCAGTGCAGCCGGTACTTTGCTTTTGGGGAACCGGGCAAACAGGATACGGGGGAGAGGAAGAAAAAACGCGTGGCGCCGGTTAGAAGAAGGCGAGGATGAGTCTGAAGCGACTTCCCGGGCTCTTCTGGGGCGGTAAGGAGGCGGCATTGGGGAAGCGGCTGCCCTTCGAGCGGCCGCTTTTGCAGGCGTTGCTGGCGGAGGGACAAGGGAGTTTGCATAGTGCCTCGCCTTTGAAAGCAGGAAAGCGAGTGTCGCCAAGCTTGAGCGATCAGAAAAATAACATTTTGTCCTTTGCTGCCGCCCGGGAATTCTAAGTAATGTTGGTTAGATGGACAAGAGTGGTGGTGACACCGGTCATGCATTTGCATGCAGGAAACGGGATTAGCACCTTCCCCCGTTAATTGCACGCTTGTAAGATATACAGCGATCCCAGGAAACAAATGAAGATCTGCCAGGTTGTTTTTTCAATTTACCGCGTGGGGCAATTTCTAACCCATCACAACTGGAGGACATCTTTGGAGAAAGCTCCGTCAACGTATTTGGTCTAGACTCTAGTCTAGTGGTTGAGGCATCAGACTATCTCTAACCAGATGTTAGGCAGTAGGTCAGGATTTTTTTAAATTTAGCAATGAGAATGGAGCAAATTGCTTGAGTACGGTTTTCTCTGGTACGTTCACTCTGCTGTGAAGAAGCTAGGGGCTTGTAAAAATCTTGTTCCTTTATAGGATCAGTAATGATGGATAAATGTTCCCCAAAAATCATCCAGATCACTTACACTGTTCACTTTTACTACTGCATTCATTCTGAAGTGTTTGAGTATAGAGCTGGGCAGTGATCTAAATCAAAGGGCAAAATATGATTTGGAGCACATGTGCACATAGCATGTTTTGTGAATCTCTCAAACCAAATAAAAGGGCAGTTTTAAGAGCCCAGGGAAAAGATGCACCTATTTTAAGCTGTTTCTGACAATCACATTTTAATTTTCAATCCAGAAATTTGCACAGATATAATCCATATTCTTTTGCATTTACCTGGGTTTGGACAATGCTCAGTATGAACAGAGATGAGACAAACCTTGACTCATTTTGTAAAATAACCCCTTTTCATTTTTTTAATTGGCACCTTTTAAGATTTAGTTGACCAGATAAAATCGCTTTTTGTTATCACAGCTTTACCATTTGAATAAAATTAAGCTGAACTATCCAAGCAAATGAGTCATCTGTTGACCTAGAAGCATTTATCAAATACCTGGGGTAAGAGACAAAGTATCTGGTAGCCACATGTTTTACATTAAGTGGTTTGTTGAACTGTAGTTATTCAATAAATTACGTTTGGCTGCATTTGCCTGATGTGCTCTACTAAAAAGCATGGTAAATGTACTAAACATATCTCACCATTTTCTATTTGCACTTTGTAATTTATGGAGTCCCCCAATTGCAAAATGATTCTGCAATTGAGGTTTGCAACCAAAATTGGGTAACTAGAAACCTTAAATAAGGCCTGTTTTGAGTTCACACAGCATTGTGAGTTAAAAAATGGGGACATATAACACCAACATATACAGCATAAACAAACAACAGCTGGACTCATACAACAGGTAGGTTAACATTTTACCCTATTTAAACAGGGATTTTTAATTTAAAAGATTTCCAAATCTTGAATTTCCTCTTGCTGATATTTTTCTTTCTGTTTTTACAGAGGATCCACTCAAGTAAATAATAGGTAAAATTAATAATTTTAAGGAACATTTGTTTATTTATTAAATTTACATGCCACTTGTCTCACAAAGTGACTGGGCGGCTTACAGTGGCATAAAAGCATAAATACAAAAGCCTTAAAAGCATTAACAAGATTAAAACCCAAAATTTGCTATCATTAATCCAAATCCAACTGATTTCAATAGGATTTGAAAATGGCTAATTTGCTCCCATTGAATATTAGAGGCTGTTCTTTAGACAAAACTCTAGGCTTTTTACTAATAGGAAATCAATTTCTGAATCTTGTTTATTGTTTAGTATTTTATATGAACCCGGATAATTGCCTGATTATTAATAAACCATGTCTACAGTAGATCAACTTGGTAGTGTATAAAGGCTTTCCTGAGTGTAGAAAGCCGATCACTTTCCCTTCCCCCATGCTCCCAAGGAAATAACATTTGGGGCTGTTATAGTAAGAGGATGAGTAAGGACTTAGTAGAGCTCTAAATACAATAGTGCTGAAAAAAATGCAAATCTGTTCTCATAAAGTTAATTGAAGAAAAAAATTGGGATCAAATGGTTCAGCTTTTGGTAGAATCTTTAGAATATGTGAGTAATACTTTGAAGAATTCACATATGAACTGAGAAAAGTGTCTTAGCATTTCTAGTAGATCTAACTAGGAACCTGGCTTCATCAGTAAATGCTTGAACTAATGTTGTTACTGTTGCTAGTGGAATGATTGAAATCTACCCTTAATTTTCAGGAAGGAGATGCTTCCTTCAGGTTCTGCTTCCTTCATCTCAAGGTCTTTGGTATTGTAAGAAATCTACATGTGCCAGGAAACAGATTTCTCCATCAGGAACTGAAGCAAAAGATGCAATAGATGCCTTGTTTTCCTCTGAACAGCAATCTGTTATTTTGCAGTTCCTCAATTCAGCATCCGAAGAAGAACTTTCTGCAGTTAAACTATTGCAAGGGAAGAAGTCTCTTAATGTAATGGAGTATAGAAAGAACCATGGGCCATTTCAGGAATTACAAAGTTTACTGCAAGTGCCTTCTTTTCGGTATAAAACAGCGGTTAAAGTATGCAACTTTATTCTCAACCCTCTAGAAAAAGAAGAGAAAAAAACATGCAATCCTATGTCTGCCAGGAAATGCATCAGTCCTCCAATTAAAAGAAACAGATTGAAGGTACGATTTTCAGCAGCTCTCAGTGTTTTCCCCCACATCCTAATGTAGAGTTTATCGTTGTGTAATTGAGAGCTGCTCTTTCAACGTAGCTGCCTTTCCAAAGTTTAATAATTGAATATTAAACTTTGGAGTAGTGTGACTTATTTCTATGGGGAGAGAACAGTGGAGACTCAAACAGACTTGACTGTTACAAAAATCACTTGTGAATTATTTTGCATTTTGAGGTAGGTTGGTAACAGAAGGGGTTGGGCAAGATAAGAAAAGCTCTGTAATTCACAGTGGTGAGTAGGCAGCCTTAAATAACAAATGAACACATTAAAAAAATGATGCCAGGGTAGAAGTGCTTATTAAGAAAACTTTAAATTCCTTGACAGATGCTGAAAACCGAAAGCAATTCTTTTGCAAGCAGGATTCTCAAGCGTTCTTTTTAGCAAGTTCTGCTTAACACTTCCAGTTTTCCTTGCCTGCTTGTAAAATAACTCCTAACACTGCTAAATACTTGAGATTGTAAGTCAATAATCACCAGGATGCATACCAGATTTACAGTAGTCTTCAATTAAGAGTATGAGGCTTAAGAAAAAAAATCTAGGTTAGAAGTTCCTCTGCCTTCCTTACCTGAATATGGCTTTTTGCATCTTAAGAGTCTTCGGCAAAATTATATGAAATGATAGGAACACAAAGAGCCATTCTAGAAGAATTGAGATTACTTTAATAAATGTATTTATTTATTTAGAGAATTTTTATAGCTGCCACTCGCTCTCAGTGACTGGACGGCTTACAAAAGTATGACTGCTGTTTTTAGGACTTTTCAGTAGATCCTTCTGCCTTAACAAATATTTAAATTTCAGTTCCAGAAATAGCTTATTCGATATATAGGCCAGCTATTAGAAGCATAAGCAAACGTTCCTCAAATGTACAGTACAGGATCTTAGATCCTGTGTCCTGATTCACAGCTAGTGTCTTCAGGTTGGGAATTGTAGGAGTGATACTTGCAGTTCAGGAGTGTACAGGCTTAGGGGGTGCTACATCAAAAGTGGTGTGCCAAGTAGTATGGCTAAATAAATACACTTGATTTTAATGCATGGAAGTTCTCAACCACCTGAGTTTATGATTGATGACCATCTTTAGGATTCATATGCCTTGAAGATTAATAACCATCCTGTCTTTGCTTTGTATTTTAAAAAAAATCCAAATGTATGCTGTTCCAAGAATTTTGTACCTATGTTCTGTAGCAATTCTCTAGTAAGTGGAGGAAAAGAAATTCAGGCAGTCCTTGACTTACAACCTTTCCTTTAATGACTGTTCGAAGTTACAATGGCAGCAAAAAAAGTGGCTTAGGAAAGTGTTTTTCACGTTTATGACCGTTGCGACATCCCCACGGTCATGTGATCAAAATTTGGACGCTTGGCATGTATTTATGACGGCTGCAGTGTCCCGGGGTCACGTGATCACCTTATGCGACCTTCTGACAAGCAAAGTCAATGGGGAAGCCAGGATCGCTTTACAGCTGCGTTACTAACTGAACAACTGCAGTGATTCACTTAACACCTGTGGCAAGAAAATTTGTAAAATGGAACAAATCTCACTTAACCAACTGTCTTGCTTAGCAAGAGAAATTTTGGGCTCAATTGTGGTCGTATGTCGAGGACTACTTGTATGTTTACTTGCACCAGAAAACCTGGTGGCTGTAAATATTTAAATGCTGATAACTCTTTTTTTTTTCATTTCTCCCTTCAGACTGCTAACAGTATTGTATCTATTGTTTTTGGCGTGCAAAAAATTTCATGGGCTCATGTTAGCAGAGATTTGGTTGTGCAGAACTGGCATTTGGAAAACTACAGACATAAGGAAGAAACATTCACACCAGCAATGTACCTTGATACGGTAAGCCATCTTATCTTGCCTTGGTGGGATACCCTTTTTCATTCTTCAAGTGTTACAGTTTTACAGCAGCTGGGAGGTCCGTATGTCACACATGCGAACTCATGAGGTTAGTTATAGCCACCACAGTCTTATAGAATTGGCCTCCGATAAATAAACAGTATCATGTGTGAAGGACTTTTGTGAAGCGCTATATCATGATATTCGTCTGCTACCTTACGCAGGGAATGCTGGAAAGATTCTAACAATGGAGAAGAGTCTGAAAACACGATTGAAAACTGCAGGATGTATTGGGGGAGAAGCACTCCCATGTTTGTCCAGGGTGAAGTTGGAAAGGCTGGTTCCCTTGCGGTCTCATTTTACAGGGAGAAGAATAATCTGTTGAGGGTTAAAGGGGAATTAACCTGCCCGTCTCACCTTGTGCAGATCAGCCTCAGGCACCATTGGGTTTTCAAGAATTGGGAGAAAATACAGTGCAGCCAAGACCGAGTGGGTGGGCAGGGCAGCCTTCCAGCTCAAGCACTTGGTAGCATGGCCCTCAATCGAGATAAGATTCAGAACAGAACAGGCAGGTGGAATAGGTCGCTGGAGTTAATTTATTGTATTGTGTGGCAGGATGGGAAAGGGGCTGTTAGTTTTGTTTGATTTATGTCGCTTCTGAAATGGTTTTAGGCCAGGCTGTCTCTGTTTTATTTTTTTATGGATTTATAAAAATGTTGTACTCGGAATTTATTGAGAGTTGGGCAGCTATAACAAATGTTAAATAGATAGTAGACAGGCAGACAAAGCTTTAGTTGAGGCCCTGGGATTTGGATAGCCTAATCTGGTTACCTAGAGCTTCCCAGTTTCCTAGCTAGTGAATAACTTTTCCAGTAGACAGCCTCTTGCCCCAAGGGAAGTTTTGGACTGTAGTCTATAGATCATGGTTGTCCAACCTTTTGGCATGGCTGGACCGCATTGAGTGAAGAGGAATTGTCTTGGGAGGCATATACATTGTATAGCTAATGTATATAAATAACAAACTTTATTATATGATCTTGTAGGGCTACATTACTAGCTGTCCAGGGCCACATGTGGCCCATGTGCAGGGGCTGGATATGCCTGATATAAAGGTTTCGTGGTTATGATTGAGAGGTGCAGGGAACTCAAAAAGATTTTTGAGTTTCAATCTTCAAACTCAAATGATTCAAACCATGATGTTTCAGCACTTGAGTTAGCATCATAAGCGTTTCGCTGTTGCTATGCAGGTACTCCTCAACTTAACAATCCATTTGGAGCATATGCACCAAAGACAAATTCCTTGTGTGTCCAATCACACTTGGCCAATAAAGAATTCTATTCTATTAACCATTCGAGGTTAAAATGGCACTGAAATCACTTATGACCTTTTTTTATACTTATGACCATTACAGCATCCCCATGGTCATGTGATCAAAAATCAGACGCTTGGCAACTGGCATGGATTAATGGCGTTTGAGCAAAGTCAGTGGGGAAGCCAGATTCATTTAACAACTGTTACTAACTTAACTGCAATGATTCACTTAACAACTGTGGCAAGAAAGGTCGGAGAATGGAGCAAAACTCACTTAACAATCGTCTTGCTTAGCAACAAAAAATTTGGGCTCCATTGTGGTTGTATGTCAAGGACTACCTGTAGTTCTAATAATTCCATGGGCATGTACTGGTATTATACATATGTGACTATTTTGCCAGGTTTTTCTCTCTCTCTATCACCCACCTTTATTCTAGAGCAGTGGTCCCCAACCTTTCTGGCTCCACAGAAAGACAGTGACAGTGGCAGGGGAGAGGGGACGGTTTTGCACGCACATCTGCTTGCACAAATGGAGCTTTGTGCACTTGCGTACTCGCCCACTTGCCTGCCACTTGCACAGCCCAGTACCAGGCCGTGGCCTAGGGGTTGGGAACCCATTCTAGAGTGCACCTTACCTTTTTGCAGGGAGATGCATAAAAATAGCCTCCAGTGTGTTCAGCTAGCAAAAATATGCCAGATCTGTAGCCCACTTTCGAGTAGAATATTCCCATCTAGATATCTATGGAGATTCTCAGTCATCCAGGTCATGGTTGTCCCAACGGTGTGTTTTCAAGAGGCAACTGGACTTTCTGGTTTTTCTTTCTTTGAAGACATTTCGCTTCTCATCCAAGAAGCTTCTTCAGCTCTTGGATGAGAAGTTTCTTCTCAGAGCTGAAGAAGCTTCTTGGATGAGAAGCGAAATGTCTTCAAAGAAAAACTAGAAAGTCCAGTTTCCTCTTGAAAAAGCACCTTTGGGATTCCCATCTAGAGGAAGTTTTTGATGGACCCAATCCATTCTGTACCAAATTAAATCATGAATTTGTATTACTCATTCAAAACTGCTTTTAAGGTACAGTTCAAAATAATTTCATCGTAGTATATACATTTCTAGTAGATTTAATGTAACCAATGCATGCTTTAGGATTTGTGGTGCTGCATTATTCGAGTTTGATAAAACTGACTTATACTTGTTTGTTTCAGATATCTACTATAATATCCAAGATTCCTGAAGCCGACTTTTATGTTTTGGAAAAAGTTGGTCTTCCTCCCACAAATGCCGCCTTGTTTCCAGTAACGTTGCATCTTCGTATAATGGAAGCTGTACTTTATGCATTATTGCAAAAAAGTTTTGGAAAGGATGGACAACCCCAAGTGCTCAGCATCGCCCGGAATGCTGTAGGCAGATACTTTGGGCTGATGTTGGGAGAGGCACGAATTAGTGGAGTGGACCTTGTAAAACAGTTTCTGTTGGACTCTGCTACACAAACATCCCGTGTGAGCTTTGCAAACAACGTAGTTGCCAGGCATATGCATATAGTGTCAGGTAATACATGGAAAAGAGAGGAGGAACTATGTGATTCATTATTGCAGGCAATAGCTTTTTATGAGCTTCTGGTATTGGACACCTATGAAATGTCTTAAGAATCAAATAAATTCATGATTGTGTCACTTCTGGATTGTACAATAGAGCTGTGACATTTGATGTAACATTACAAAAGTTGAAATAATCTTCAGGTGTTAGATTCCTGAGAACAGGAAATAATTTTGACACTATCTTAACGCTCTCTAACTTTAGATAACAATTGAACACATTCAAAATGAAAGAATTATATAATTAACATGTTTTGGATCAGTGACAAGTAATAAATAAGCAACCTGTCAAATGTTTCAAAGCCATATTGTATGTCTGGTAGAAGATGCTAAGTGCTTAACCACATGTTACCAAGAAGTTTAAAAAAAAAAAAACAAACATAAGAATAGTTTTAATGATTATTTTTCCACTTGGCCAACTGACATGCAATAGACTTCAGGAGTTACCAAGTATGGAAATACTACTTTCTTTTATTCTAATCTAAACAACTTTCATTATTAGGGTTAAAAGTAGTACAAGGAACATGGGGATTATCTAGGGAGAAATGAGTAGGGGAGCCCAAAATTTGCATTTTTACATCACAAAATCACCGTATAAAAAGTTACGCCCTTCCTTCCAGATATTTTACTTTATTGCAGGGATAGAAACTTTAAAAAAAACAAGCGTTGGTACAATAATAAAATAGTATAAAAAGATGTACAGAAATGCAGATAAAGAGCTGTTAATGTAACAAAGGGATTTACAAAATTCACTGTTTTCCCTTATAGACTTTGCCTGCTAGAGACAAATGTACAGGTCTGCATGTTTGCAGATGCATGCAACACACCAACCACTTCAATGTAAAGTAGGGTAAATTGCTGAGTGTCACCTGTTAACATTTGGTTAATCTGGATCTATTGTTAGATCAATTCAAATAGATGCTTTTTTAAAGTTTATCACTACATCAACTGATTGACTTGAAAAAGATGTGGCTTTCTGGTGTTAAAATGTTAATTAACATTAGAACGCCACATCTTTTTCAAGTCAATCACCTGATTGTATTGATAAGCTTAAAGCTGTTTTTTGTCAGATCAATTAATCTATGTACAGATTAATATATACAAATTAAAAGCTGACCTGGAAGTAACTAGTTCAGTGATGGCTAACCTTTTTCTCGTCGCGTGCCGAAAGCGCATGCACGCGCGACAGTACGCGTGTGCCAGGACCCATAATGCAATGTGCGTGCGACACCCCCACCCCCCGTGCATGCCCCCCGCGCATGCGTGCGACCCCCCTATGCTCCCCGCCCCCCCGGAGGGCCTCCGGAGCCCGTTTTCGCCCTCCCAGAGGCTCAAGGAAAGCCTCCGGAGCCTGGGGATGCGCCCCGCCCTCCGCGCATGCGTGGCAGATACCTGAAAATCAGCTGGCCGGCAGGTGGCGCGCGCGCATGCGTGGTGGAGCTGAGCTGGGCGATGGCTCATGTGCCCGCAGAGGGCTCTGCATGCCACCTGTGGCACGCATGCCATAGGTTCGCCATCACAGAATTAGTTGGTATATCTGCATCCTTCATAAATAAAGATTAAAAATATAATCGTCTTTTGAATATACATTTCTATTTACAATGTTATTCTTGGTCACTGTTTTAAGGAAAGTCAGTTGCCAGGCTGTTCAAAATTTCTTTGGGAAGATGAATCCCTTCCAGATAGTGGAGAAACCTGTTTTGGGGGGGGGGGGGGGGAAAAAAAAATATTTTATTTAAGATGAAAACATCTTGATCATTTTTAACCAGATTACTTTATAATTTTGTTTTTTGTCTGTAAGTCAGATACATGCATACATGGTCTTCCAACACACCAGAAAGTAAATCCTTTTGAATTCAATGGTTTACTTCTATAGAAGTCTGTCCAGAATTGAGCAACTTCAGATAACTTACCTCCTTTTTGTTTTCCCCTGTTGTTTCTGTTTCTCTGATTTACAAATGTTGCGAAGAATCGGCAGATATTCCATTACACTGGCTTGTCTGCTATTAAGACTTAAAGGTGTACTGGAAAACACGTTTTTAATTAATTCTATCCTCTTCTGTGCATTATAATGAACACTGTAAAAAAGAAAGTACATAATATATATTTTAGAAGTGAATATTTACAGCAGATTGCTGAATTAACATCTTAAGTTTTTCCTAATCTTTTCCTTGTACTCTATAAGAAAGCTGAAGTATCTTTTTTTTAAAATGAAAGTCTCAGGAATCATGTAATAAGCAGAGATTAAGACTGGATATTAAATGTAAAAGACATACAAATGAATAACGCTAAATCTTCCATTCTCATTTTACTACTTCTAAACCCCTAAGTTAATCAGACATAGTATAAAGAGCAGCAGCTTGGATAAGTGTAAAATTTTTCTCCCACATTAAAGAAGTTTACTTTTAAAATAATTCTGTTGATAAAACTGTTCTCTTCCACCTTATAAATTAATGTCACGATGTGAGGGTCTCTGCCTTTGTTGTCTTCAGTTTCAAAGTCAGCAAGAGAAATTAATATCCAGGCCTTAATCAAAATAACATAAGCTCTTTGTTCTCTTTAGGGCTTCCGCTTTACATGCTAAGGACACTCCTTTTTCCCATTTCATACTGTAAAACCTAAGAAAAAGTTTTGACTTTACCTGGAATTAGCTGCTGACCGGCCGAAGTATAAATCAGCTCGTTCTTTTGAAACATGGAGAGTGAGTTCTTCAAATTCATTCTTCCCGAGAGTTTTATTACAGTTCAAGCAACTTTCCATGATTTTTGAAATGCTCTTAGAGCATTTGTTAAAACTTAATGCCTCCATTGTTGCTTTTAGTTCGTTAGAGATTTGAGAACTCCACCAGTCGGTGTGCTCCACACTAAATTCATCAGAGAGACCGTTTTTTATCTTCCCCTTAGTCCAAATAAAATCTCCATATTTACTGGCCTGCTTTGATGCCTGGGTGGGTTCAGTGAAACAACAATCCAAGAAAGACATATTGTCCAGGTATTCAGTTAAGGAATTTAAACACTGGGCTACCAATACAGAATCTTTTGCACTGACAGATGTCCCATCCTTTGGTGCCACTGTGCCAACATTCATCATAGGTTCTGCTGGGCCTGTTTCTTCTAAGCATGAAGTGCTTGTGTCAGGTGACAGTGTAACAAACCCCGAGTAATTTAATCCACTTTCAAATAAATCGCTATCGTCCAATACAGCCATTTTTTTCGGACATTTTGATCGTTTAGCCTTTTTCACAGGAGGGGCTCCTTCTAAGTCAATCTCAATGTACGTACTACTTGAAGCCTTTTCTGCAATAAAGCTACACGCAGGACTGGCTATTTCAATTGCTTCTGGAATTATATTAAGAGGCAACGATGAGATGATTTCAAGGTTGCTATAAGTAAAGTCTGTATTCCTCATCTGGAACTCTGTGAGCAGATGTATCAGTTTATTCCAATCTTCTTTTGTTCCAATTTCATGCTGTAGAGAAATCAATAATTCATTATCATTAATGAAAAGGAGATTTGGAGCCTACTTGATTTTAATCATGCCAGAAATAGTTAATAAAATCAGATACACGAAATCTGTCGGAAAAGGACATTTTGTGTTTTTAAAAAGTAATTTTCAAATGTGGTTACTTAACTCTGTAGAATTAAGTTTGTTATAATTTAAATTACCTTTTTATTCATACAGGTAGCCATGGACTTACATCCATTCATTTAAACACCCTTGAAGTTACAACCGGGCTGAAAAATGACTTACAACCAGTCCTCACATTTATGACTGTTGCAGTGTCCCAGGGTCGTGAGATTCCTATTTGTGACCTTCCTGGGTGGCTCCCACCAACAAAAGTCAATGGAGGAAGCCAGATTTGTTTGGTAACCGTTAAGTTCACTTAACGACTACAGCAAAAGGTCATAAAATCAGGTGTGACTCAATGACCGTATCACTTAGCGATTGCAATTCCTGTCTTAATTGTGGTTGTTAACTCAAGGACTACCTGTACAAAATTTCTACTGCTACCTATTTCGTCTACTTTGATTAGAATTAATTTCGGAAAGTCCAATGGTTTGAAAAAGGGACATTGTTCTAGATTTGATTTAAGACCGTAACCATGCATTGCACATATTTTTTTAACCTTCAAGTTTCTGCAAGAGTGTTTTGTTAAAGGTATAATTTTTACCGGAGAAGTTACCGTATTTTTCGGAGTATAAGATGCACCTTTTTACTCCCAAAAAGAGGGTGAAAACTTGGGTGCGTCTTATACACCGAATGTAGCCCCACCCAGCCACCCCCACCCTTTGGCCTCTGCCTCCCAGCAATTTACCTCCTTGCAGCAAACAGTGCAGAGCCTGATTAGCAGAAGCAACTGATTATCAGCCACTGACCATCAGCTGAGAGGCTGCAGGCAGGCCCACCTGCTAAAATGAAAGTGAAACTAGAACTGCAAGGAGGCAAATTGCTGGGAGGCAGAGGCAGAATTTTATTTTCTTGTGCTAATCACTGTTGAAACTGGCTGTTTGTTGTTTGCTGCAAGGAGCAGCTGAGTTAAACCCTGACTTAGTCATGTTTGGAGTAGATCTATTTAAATAATTGGGAGTAGTTAGTGTGACTACATTTAAGAAAACTTTCTGGCATTAATATACTGCCATAATGTACATTTCTCCAATTTGCTATTTCTAGGGGTCAGGCACACATGCACAGAAATACACAGCAAACAGTGTATATCATCTGTACTGTTTGCTGTTTACTGGGAGGCAGAGGCAGATTTTTCCCCCCTTGTTTTCCTCCCCCAAAACTAAGGTGCGTCTTATACTCCGGTGCGTCTTATACTCCGAAAAATACGGTATGTCATCCTGCATCAAATCCTGTAAATGCATAAAAATGCTGGTTTGGATTTGTGAGGTTGGGTGGGGTGGGGATGGGATGGAAGAAAGCCAATGAATTAGAAAAGGAACTGTCTTTTACAAGTGAAACCCTGACTCAAACCACTCTCCCCTGTAAGCGGAAGGAGCTTATTAGCAGACCAGCAAAAGAACAAGCATTCCTCATCTTAACAACTATTCATTTGGTGACCGTTCAAAGTTACAACAGCGCTGGAAAAAGTGACTTATGACCACACTTAACAACCGTTGTTGCAGGATCTCCATGGTCACGTGATCAAAATTCAGACACTTGGCAATTGACTCACATTTATGACGGTTGCAGTGTCCCGGGGTCATGTAATCCCCTTTTGCGACCTTCTGACAAGCAAAGTCAATAGAGAAGCCAGATTCACTTAAGAATCGTTTTACTAACTTAACAACTGCAGTGACTCACTTAACAACTGTGGCAAGAAAGGTTGTAAGATGGGGCAAAAAATTGACTTAGCGACTGTCCTCCTTAGCAATGGAAATTTTGGGTTCAATTATAGTCGTGAGTCGAGGACTACTTGTATTAAAGCCTGGGTGGATATATAGCACTTTTTTTTAAACCTAAGTCCAGTGAGGCTCTCTTGTTCACTGACCATGTAATACAGCTGAGGGAAAATAAATCTAAGGACAAGGGAGACCAAATGGATGGGCCTAGCAACATCCATGTTGCAACATTTGGTTGAAGGTTCATTTCTTGTTAAACATTTTAGTAAATGTACCTTAAGAAATGAGAACAAATCTTCTGAAGGCAAAAATATGTTCTTAAGTCCAAGAAGATTCTCACTGCAGCCAGTACTACATTTTGGAATATTCTCAAGAATAGGTTGCTTTGAATTCAAGCTCGTTGATTCTTTGATGGAAGCGTTCTGTTGTACATTGATCTCTGTCCTGTTCCCTGTACAAAACAGTTTTGTACCTCAATATTGAGCGCAGCAAAAAACCATCAATTTACTTCGAATTCTAGGCAGACTGGTATATCTGACCTCACTTAACTATGGCATCGTAAGTATATCAGAGCTAAATAAAAGATATGCTGCAGTTTTGACCACCTGATTTTGGAAAACTTTCTGGGGACAGATCCTGAAGGAACTACTTCAAAGTAACTGGAGGGGGCTGGATGGTTTGCAGGCTTTATGGGATGGCTACAAATAAAGTTCTATCTCTACTACCAAATTACTACTAGACTTGTAATCACATAGGTACATTCAACCAACCCACACAAGGAATAATCTGGCCCTCCGATTTATTGCTGTCAATAACGTTGGCTAGAATTCTACCCTTCCAGTTTGGTTATATATCAGTAATTCCATCCCATATTCACACTGTCACATTTCTGCAAACCTCATTCTATTCCCTGATCTTTGCTTTTTCTCTTCTCATAATCTATTTAGAGGCCAACACCGTAACTCGTGTCTTATATATAGCAATAGCACTTAGACTTACATACTGCTTCACAGTGCTTTACAGCCCTCTGTAAGCAGTTTACAGAGTCGGCATATTGCCCCCAACAGTCTGGGTTCTCATTTTACCGACCTCGGAAGGATGGAAGGCTGAGTCAACCTTGAGCCGGTGAGAATCGAACTGCTGGCAGTCAGCAGAACTAGCCTGCAATACTGAATTCTAACCACTGCACCACCATGACTCCACTTTGTATTGGAATCTGATACTATAAACGTGTTTAAACATAAAAGCCTAAACCAGGTGCGTCCATCCCATGGCCCAAGGGCCGCATGAGGCCCTGGCAGCTAGTATTGTGGCCCCCACAAGATAATAAATCATATAATAATGTTAAAAGTTTATGTACTTTAACTATAGTACATATTTCATATGCAGTCCAAGACAATTCCTCTTCACTTAATCTGGCCCAGGCAAAGCAAAAGGCTTATTTAAGTTTCATTCAGTTTTAAATGAGTTGTAATTATGATAGATTGCCATACCTTTTTCTTTCAAGTAACCACCACCGCTCTGGACCCAAAACTGTAAGTATAGAATACTCTGCCTGATGTCACAGTTATTCACAGTTAACAAGGCAGCAAAGTCTCTGATATCGGTTCTTAAATTCTCGGCCAAACACAGAACTTGGAGATAGCTAGCCACATTTATCTAAATACAAACAGATGAAAAGATGGACAACACTTGCCTTTAGTAAACATATCAAAGAATGCTCTATCGCAAGACTACAAATTATATTTATTTGCTAGTGTTGTTAAAAATAGGTACTAAGCCAGTGGTTCTCAACCTTCCTAATGCCGCGACCCCCCCCTGCCACCATGACCCCCTCCCCCTCCCCGCGCACGATGAGGTGACAAAGGGGGCGTGGCACCAGGGGTGAAATGCTCCCAGTTCGGGCGTGCCTGCGGGTCGCCGGACAGCTGGTAGCGACGGAAGCGGGGGACTTTGCCCACCCGCCCAGATGCCGCCATTTGAGTTCTTTTACCCTCTGCACATGCGCAAAGCATTCTGCGCATGCGCAGAGGGTAAAATAACCCAAATGGCGGCATCTGGGCAGAGTCTCCCGCTTCCGTCGCTACCGGCTGTCCGGCGACCTGCAGGCACGGCCGAACCGGGAGCATTTCACTCCTGCTGACGGTGGCACCAAGATGGCGGGCTAGCGCGTGTGGCGACCCCTGTGAAAAGGTCATTCAACCCCCAAAGGGGTCACGACCCACAGGTTGAGAACCGCTGTACTAAGCCAATTAGAAAGTGATGTTCGATGTTCATTTCCACGTTTCTATAACTAACAATCTTGTTACACGATGCACTGTTTTTAAATCCTTATGCAATAGATAGCATATACTGTACATTATAACAAAAAATTGGAACATTTATGATATGTAGAGTGCTGAACATTACAATGCAGATAAATGAAAATTTCATAGCACAAAAGCTGGCTTTCATCTGGAAAACCAACCCAAAAAGACTTTTAAAGCAGTGGAGTATTAGGGTTTTTTGTTTTTTGCCTTGAAGGCCACACAAGTGACCAGTAAGTTGAGGGCCATCTATAAATATCTTCTGTAATGTAATCTCTGCCTTTATTTTATATCTATTGTATTAGATTATTGTGCAATTCTGTAGTACCAACTTTAAAAATAAACCCTAGCAATGTGGAAAGCTGGAAGATAGAGCTCTCTGTCCCAAAAATGAAGAAACATCAGAGGAAAATACAACAGAAAATATGAAAGGATATGATGTGAGAAAGCCAATGCACGGTAAAGAGAGAAATCTTGTAGGGAAAATATAATTGGCGCCAATCATATAGCGATGGGAAGAGTCTTGGGTGTGGCACAGGAAAGGACAGGATTTGATAACTGCACCTTTGATTTTCCTATTTTAAAGCTATTCTACCCTACTTTGGAGAATTTAGATTTCTGAGGAGGGGTATGCCTTAGTAATACAGAAATACTCATATACAGGTAGTCCTCAACTTATAACCATTCGTTTAGTGACCAATGCTATTTCAATAATAGCATTGAAAGTGACTTATGACCGTTTTTTATACCTACGACCATTGCAACCACCCTGTAGTCATGTGACCAAAATTTGGATGCTTGGCAACTGGCATGTATTTATAATGGTTGCAGTGTCATGTGGTCACCTTTTGTGACCTTCCGACAAGCAAAGTCAATGGGGAAACCAGATTCACTTAACAATCAAGTCAGTAACTGAAAACTGCAGTGATTCATTTAATAGCTGTTGCAAAAAAGGTCATAAAATGGGGCAAAACTGTCTTGCTTAGCAATAGAAATTTTGGCCTCAACTGTGGTCGTAAGTCGAGGACTATCTGCGAAAATAATCTATAATGTCTTTCTGCACATTAATTGAATGGATGACATTTTCTGGGTACTGTCATAAAATGGTTACGTTAAATTGTAATTAGTTTTACCTGATACAGGTTTATCATACTAAGAAACCATAATGAACATTTCTGGAATTCCAGGATTGAAAAACTTACCAAAGAAGGTACTCTGAAAGTGATTTGCTCAAAGCAGCCATCAAATGTTTCACTGAACAATGGATCTACACAAGATTCATAATAAAGGCTTTTACCATTTTGTCATACAGAATTATTTTTGTTTTAATAATACAGATAGGAAAATTTTTGAAAGCTAGTATTAAAATATCCCCTTTACAGTGGTTATGTAGAAATATTCAGCACGTTTGAGAGCACTGAACTTTATTACTATTGTAATAAGAATACAGGCACCCAATAAATGGAAAAAGCGTAAGACTCACTGCCGTAACTGGTTAATAACATAATAGCCATTTGTCTATGTCATGTGAGCCATGATCTTGACCGGCTCAAGGTTACTCAGACTTCCATCCTTCCGAGCTCATTAAAATGAGGATCCAGATTGTTGGGGGCAATATGCTGACTCTGTAAACTGCTGAGAGGGCTGGAAAGCACTGAAGCGGTATGTAAGTCTAAGTGCTATTGGTATCCTACGGTAAAATAGGATACATAGAAATCTCAGGCCTTTTGAGCGCACACTTACCAGAATAAATGTTTTCCATATACAATCTTTTCACTCAAATTTTCCTTACTTGGACATACATACAAAAAGAAAATACCCATCTTTACCCATCCTTATCTATATGGCCATACAGTACCATTTAGGGTACAGTACCAGGATATAGAGGAGGAAATCAGTTTGCTGATAAAGTTAAAATGGATTAGAAAATATTGAACAATCAATTTACCCTACAGCAAACTGCTAATTTCCCTGAACTAGCCTTCAAGAACAATAAATTTTCTGTTTTGGTCCTGATTAAGTCCCCTAGAACTGTACCTACCGTGTTTCCCTGAAAATAAGACCCTGTCTTATATTTTTTTGAACCCCGAAATAAGCGCTTGGCCTTATTTTCGGGGAGGTCTTATTATTTTGGGGCGCGTGGAGCAAGACGGGGCTCCTCTTGCCGTCTTACCTGATTTCCAGCTCTGTCTCCCTAACCTTAACCAGAGGAAATGGTATTTTTGGGGGAGGGCTTATTTTCGGGGAAACACGGTAGTAATGCACTCTCAGAATTTTGTACTATTCATGAGGGGGAAATACTTGATAATCTGGGGGACTGCAGACCCTCAACAGAGAGCACAGGATGTTTGTCACTGGTTCTCACACATACCCCATGAATACACTATTAGGGTCAACACAGGGATATATTCAGGGCAAATATCTGGTCTCTCTAAGTCTGCACTGACTTTTGTTTTTGAAAACGGCACTTACAAACTATTTCTCTGGACAACAAACAATATATTAGAAAGTTAGATTTCATTTTGCAATTGCAAAACATTGTGTCACAGTGACAAGTCTTATTTCCAACAACTCTTGATTTTTCTTAGACCAACTTTATGTGAGAAGATATCCGGTTGATTAATAAAGGTTCACTTTGCTAGGATGAAGCTAGTGGAGTCCTAAATAAATAAGGGAAATGAATTAATTCTTTAACTTAGAAGTTAATGTCCATAAAAACTATGGTGCCTAACCGGAAATCTGTTCTTCAAAGATTCCTTGGAGCCCAGATAAAAATAGACAAAGGAAAAAACCCCACAGATAAATGGGCAAAAGCTGAAAAGATCATCCAATCTGATGGGATTCTGGCACTCTTGTCCAAAATCTCAAACATCTCATGAGGAAATTCCAACATGAGATAACATTTTGCAAACGGCTATAGTTATTTTTTAAACTTAACTTTGGGACCCTGAAAACTGCTATGGGAGAAGGACAAGTTTATGCTCTGGCACCCACAGTCACCCCACGGCTGATTACTTAATTTATGCACTAGACCTCAAAATGTATTGATGAAAGAAACTGTTGCCCTAAAGAACCATAATATTCTTTCAATGCACAAAACAGTAGCTAGGCAGTTCATTTTTGGAACTGTCCTCTTTTTTAAAAATATTTTTATTATGTAAACATTAAAACATTAGACACAGTACGACCTTCCAGGCTTTGTCATTTCCATACATATTTTAACATAATAAGAGATACATTTCCTACTCATCATACATTACAACTTTGTTATTATACACACAACCCTAGTTTCTTATTTGAATATTTTATATACATATTGTCCAGTTTCAGTTTTACAAATCCTCAATATTTTTTGTTCTGGCTCCTTTTCCTCATTTCCAACCATTGGTACATTTTATTCCAAGTTTCGTAATATTCTGTCTTACTTTTGTTTTTAAGTTCCAGTGTCAGTCTGTCCATTTCTGCACATACCATTATTTTATTTATTGTCTCTTCTTCAGAGGGGATATCTCTGTTTTTCCAATTTTGCGCATACACCAATCTTGCTGCTATTATAACATGCAGCATTAAGTATATCGATCCTTTACTACATTTCTCTTTTGTAATTCCTAATAGGAATAGTTCTGGCTTCAAATCTATTTTTTGGTCTAACATCTCCTCCAACCAAATTTTTATTTGACGCCAAAATTCCTTGGCTTTCGAACACGACCACCAGATATGGTAAAAAGATCCTAGCGCTGAACTACATTTCCAACATTGTGGTGATATATTCTTAGTCATTTTTGCTAACTTTGTTGGCGGAAAGTGCCACCCATAAAACATTTTATATAGATTTTCTTTGTATGCGGTGGCTAACGTTAATTTCCTGTTTCTTTCCCATAGATCTTGCCATTTGTCCAGTTCAATATTGTAACCAAAAATTTTGGCCCACACTACCATGGTTTCCTTCACTTGCTCTTCTGCCATTTATATTCTAATAGGTATTGATAAGCTTTCTTTATCACTTTTTCATCCGTTCCTAATAAAATTTTGTCTAGCATCGTTTTTTTAATGTCCCATTCTTTTCTATCTTTCATGTAGCGCGATTGTATTTGTAAATATGCCCACCACTCCAATTCTATTCCTTCTTCTTCTAGTTCTATTCTAGATTTTAACTCCCCTCTTTCATTTAATATATCCTTGTATGTGACTACTTTCCCCAGTATGATAAAATTTGGATGTACCAATACCTCTAATGTAGAGAGCCAGGCCGGGATTTCCATGTAATTCTGTTGTTTAACTTTTGACCAGACCTCAAGGAGAGCTCGTCTGACATGATGCCTTTGAAAGTACTGGTGGGTCTTGTGTCTACCATCCCACAAAAAAGCATGCCATCCTATTTGCATACTGTGCCCTTCCAACGTTAATAACCTCCTATTCTTTAAGCTTATCCACTCTCTCACCCAAGTTAGTACGGCAGCTTGGTAGTATCCTTCCCAATCGGGCAAGCCAAATCCTCCTCTTTCCTTAGATTCTTGTAGTAATTTTAATTTGATTCTGGGTCTCTTCCCTTGCCAAATAAATTTAGATATAATTTTATTCAAATTTGCAAAGTAATCCTTCTCTAGTCTTATGGGTATAATCTTGATTTGATCACTTAATTTGTTGTAATTGTCTTCTTTAATTGTTGTACATCTTGCCGTAAGCTGTACTCCTAAATATTTCACTTTTTTTCACAATCTGGATATTTATTCTTTCAGTCAAATAATCTTTCTGTATTTTAGACATATTTTTAACTATCATTCCTTATTTATCCTCAATCCAGCTACTTCCCCATAATCTTCCAGTACTTCCATAAGCCTCAAACCAGATTGTAATGGCTCTTCTATGATAAATACAAGATCATCTGCAAAGGCTTGCAATTTATAGACTTCTTTTTTGATTTTCAATCCTTTGTTTGTCCTTTCGAATTATTCTCGTTAACATCTCTAAAGTTAATATGAACAATAATGGTTATAACGGGCACCCTTGCCTCATTCCTTTTTTAATTTTGAAACTTTGTGTTACTTCCCCGTTAACTATGACTCTAGCCTCTTGTTTAGAGTATATTGCCTTGAACACATTGATGAAGTTTTCGCCAAATTCCATATATCTTAGCTATCTTAACATGAAATCCCAATTAACGTTATCAAAGGCCTTTTGTGCATCTAGAAACATCAATGCCACTTGTGTCTCGCTATGCACTTCATAGTATTCTAATACATCCAATATTATCCTCATGTTGTTTCTTATCTGTCTTTTTGGCAAAAAACCATTTTGGGCAACGTGAATAAATTCATTCAAAAACTTCTTTAATCTTTCGGCCATTATTGCCATAAATATTTTGTAGTCAGAATTCAGCAGTGATATAGGCCTGTAATTTTTAATTAATGTTAAATCAGTATTCTCCTTTGGCATCAACGTAATATTTGCCTCCGCCCATGACACCAGAGTTTTCGCTTCTCTTAATACCGCATTAAATACTTCAATTAATATTTGTCCTAAAGAGTCTTGCATTTCTTTATATAGTTCTGATGGTAACCCGTCGGGACCCGGCGTCTTGTTTTTTTCCTGTTTTTTAATTGCCTCTTTTAATTCTGACATTTTTATGTCTTCATTCAACTTGTTTTTTATATCTTCTGGATCTTTGGGTAGTTCAGCTTTCTCGAAGCATTGCAATATTCAGCTTTCTCGAAGCATTTATATAATTTCTTATAACAATCATATATTTTTCTTCGCTTTGTTTTGATAAGATATACTTCCTTCCTCGTTTTGTAGTTTATTAATCCACCTCTTTTCTTTCTGTTTTTTCAATTTATATGCAAGCCATCTCCCTGGCTTGTTTGCATTTTCAAAAAAAAAAAAATGTTTACTCCATTTAATTTGTTGTGCTAGATCTTCCTTTTCGAGGATATTCAACTTATGCCTAATTAAATCCTTTTGTTGTTTGAGATCTCCTCTTTGCGGTTCTTCTTGTAGTCCTACCACAAACCTCCTAAATTCCTCCTCTAAGGTTTTCTGTCTTTGTTTCTTTTTTTATTTTCTTTTGCCATATAAGCAAAATAAGCAATCACAATGCCTCTCATATAAGCCTTGGCGGTGTCCCATAGATTTTGTAAATTCGTGTCTTCTTTTTTGTTTTCCTGGAAGAACAAACACATTTGTTCTTCCATCTTTAATTTGAATTCTTCGTGTTTTATTATTGATCTTTTAAAAATCCATCTTGTTGCTTTCTTTTGTCCCTTCCATCTTATACTCACTGGGTTATGGTCTGCCCAGAGATTGGTATCTATTTCCATTTCTTCCACCTCCAAATTTAACTCTGTCGACATCCAGACCATATCAATCCTAGACCATGATTGGTGTCTGTTCGAATAATGTGTATACTGATTTCCCCCTTGATTCCTCTCTCTCCAGATGTCCTGGATACTCAACTCCTCTACCATTTAAAAAAAAAGTTTTAGGTAGTATTCTTCTGATCCCTTTTCTTGCTTTGTTAGTTTTATGATCTAATTTTCTATCAACTATTGCATTAAAATCCCCCATAAAACAGATATTATCAACTTCTATCTCCCCAATAATATTATGCAATTTCCTGTAAAATTGTCCTTGCCCCTCGTTCGGGGCATAAATTTCTACAAGTACAACCTGCTTTTGATTTAATATTACTTCTACTATTAGAATTCTATCCTCATCTTTATAAAATTGTTTAGCCAGGATCCTCTCATTGATATATAACACTACCCCGCTCTTCTTATATTGCGATAAAGATGCAAACATGTTTCCCAATTTAGGGTAGGCCAACAATAGTTTGTTTTTTTTCTTTATGTGTACTTCTTGTACCACTATAATGTCCAAATTCATTTTATTGATTTTATTATAATTTTTTTTTCCTTTTTGGGGGGGAATTCAATTCATTAATATTCAGGGATAAAATCTTAATTCCTTCCTGCATTTCCCTACTTGTATCTAAATCTTGTCACCCTAGTCGTTCTAACTTCTCTTGATTCTTTAAGTCTTCCCTCATTGCTTTCCGTTTTTCCTCCTTTACCATTTTCCCTCTCTCTAAATTGCACTTCTTTCTCTTCTATAGCCGGTGGTCTTAGATCTCCTTCTTCTCTTACCTCTCTCTCCTCTGTCCTCTTGAACTGTCCTCTTGAAGTTAAAAGATTTCAAACAATAATATTAATTAAATCTTATAACAGTGTTTTCAAAATGGATATTTAATGTAAGATTAAAGCAGCCAGACAGCTGAAGAATTACAGAAATAACATTTGCCTACCATTGGTAGTTAGAATGACAGGTCTCTTGGTAGTGCTCATGAAGGTCTTTACTGCATTTAGAAATCCAATATCTTCATCAAATATTATATCAACCTAGGAGAAGTGAAACATGTTTCTAATTGTTGTATACAGGCAGTCCTCAACTTACAACAGTTTATTAAGGGACCATTCAAAGTTACAACGGCACTGAAAAAAGTGATTTATGACCATTTTCACACTTATGACCATTGTATCATCCCCATGGTCATGTGATCAAAATTCAGATGCTTGGCAACTGACTCATATTTATGACGGTTGCAGTGTCCTGGGGTCATGTAATCATCTTTTGTAACCTTGAGACAAGCGTCAGCAGAGAAGCCAGATTCACTTAACAACCATTTTATTAACCTAAAACTGCAGTGGTTCACTTAACAACTGTGGCAAGAAAGGTGGTAAAATGGGCCAAAATTCACTTAACAAATGTCTCACTTAGCAACATAAATTTTGGGCTCAGTTGTGGTCATAAGTCAAGGGCTACCTGTATTATCTTAGTTTTATACAAGATTTTATGGATCTGGGTTGATTTGAAAAGTAGAAAGATACCTATTGTAATTTGGGAATAAACAAAATTAGTATTTTCAATTAAATATAGGACCTGAAAAGTTAGTTAAGTGCAATGGTAAATCAAACAGCGTATTATTTAGAATCACTAGGATTCTATTTATTGCAAAGAACAAAAGTTGAGTGGAATCTACATTCTGAACTAATAAATATAAAAATTATATTAATCATTATATTAATCATTAAATATGTTGTAAGCCACCAAAGCCACCATGTTAGAGTTGGGCGGTCATATATTTAGCAATTAATTAATTTAAAAAAATTGAGACAGACTTTGTCCTTTTTCCTTTATTCTGGATAGTAGCAGAGAGAATAGGATCTGCATTTAATGTTACCTCTTCAAAAAGAATAAGAGAAGTTGCACATTTATTACTGGATTCTTCTTCTTTTTTTCTCCTTTTTCCTGGTTTTAACTCTGGTTTTTTTTCAGTTAAGCTTTTCCTATTTTCTGTGTGAAGAAAAAAGTACAATCAGATTTGTATCAGAAAGGTTTTTTCCTAATACTAATGCAATACTGGGATGTAAAATTTCCTCAAAATATGTCAATAAAATTATGGCTCCCCAGCTTTTAAAGCTTAATTTTACAATGACATATAATACAATTGTGGATAGTTAGATTAGCTGGAAATAAAATACAGGTAGTCCTCGACTTACAAGAGTTTGCTTAGTGACCGTTCAAAGTTACAACAACACTGAGAAAAGTGACTTAGGACCGTTTTTCACACTTATGACCATTGCAGCATTTCCATAGTTAGGTGATCAAAATTCAGCCACTTGGCAATCGACTCCTATTTATGATATTTGCCGTGTCCCGGGGTCATGTGATCACCTTTTGAAACCTTCTGACAAGCAAAGTCAATGGGGGAGCCAGATTCACTTAACAGCCATGTTATTAACTTTAACACCTGTGGCAAGAAAAGTGGTAAAATGGGGCAAAACTCACTTAAAATGTGTTTCACTTAGCAACAGGGATTTTGGGCTCAATTGTGATTGAGGACTACTTGTACAAAAACTGACAACATACAGCAGCTGAAGAAAACAAATGGCAGCAGGGATATTTGGCATGTTGCACCTCATACAGGCCAACAGCAGGAAATGTACCGTATTTTTCGGTGTATAAGACGCACTCCCCCCAAAAGTGGGTGGAAATGTCTGTGTGTCTTTTAGAGTGAATGTTGCCGAAGGCCCCCCCCCCTTTGGCCTCTGCCTCCCAGCAATTTGCCTCCTTGCAACAAACACCTGGTCAGCTTCAGCACAGCCTGATTTAGCACGAGCAGCTGATTGGTGGTTCGATCTGCCTCCCGGAATACTTCCTATCAGCTGTTCCAGGCTGCGGGGATCGCCACCGCCCATCGCTGCTGTTGCCACCCATCGCCACTGCTGCTTATCGCCGCCTCTGTGCGCCCCATTTTCAGCCCGTTCCAGGTGGTGGCGATAGGCGGCGGGAGCGGGAATCCTCGCCGCCTGGAATGAGCCAAAAATGGGGCGTGCAGAGGCGGCAGCGGCGATGGGCAGTGATAGTGGCGATCCCCGCAGGCTGGAACAGCTGATAGGCGGTATTCCGGGAGGCAGATCCAACCGCCAATCAGCTGCTCATGCTAAATCAGGCTGTGCTGAAGCTGACCAGGCTGTTTGCTGTAAGGAGGCAAATTGCTGGGAGGCAGAGGCAGATTTTTTTTTCTTGTTTTCCTCCCCAAAAGCTAGGTGCATCTTATAGTCCGGGGTGTCTTATAGTCCGAAAAATATGGTAACTCGTAAGGCAAGACAAATGTTTATTCATTTAATTAGTTTCAGGGGCAAGCTGACTCCAGCCTGACTCTGAGCAGCTTACAATTAAAAATGGAACAGCAATACAAAAAAAAAATCTGTGCAGACAGCTATCAACATTCTACAGGTATACTATCCCAAAGATTATAATTTCCAGAACACTATGGGGATATGATCAAATAGATCTCTGAGCAGTATTGTTCCAGAAGACAGGGACTGTGACAGAGAGAGTCTGCTTTCTGGATCCCTTTAAACGGAATTGTTCAATCAAAGAGAGGAGGCAGACACAGCAGTATGCAATCTTGCATGGACACTGGCATTGAGTTTTTTTTAAAAAAGGTTGGAATTTCACCTGAGATATGAAGGCTGCCAGATCTTGCAATATTTTGGCACTCTCACTGAGATCTTGCTATATCAGGTGAGAATACTGAAATCACCTACGATTTTAGCCATAATTAAAAAAATATTTGTAAGTTCAGTGTTGATGCTTTTTGTGCACCAAGTAGGGATGTCAGGGATTTTCTGTTGCCAACCTAAGAGAAGTAGAACAGTTTCTTGGCTGATTTTTAAGTGCAGCCCCCTACACAGCAAATTATACACAACATCTACAAGGCTTCAAATACAAGTTTTGATTCTGTTTAAAAAGAAAAAAAAGGACAAAGAGCTCATATTTCCCTCATTCCCAAAGATCACATGCTACAAGTTGTCAACATCTCTAGCAGCTAACAGATCACTCAATGCATCTAACTGCACCATGGATTCAATTTTTAGAAGACAAATTAGCACTCTCAGTACTATATGTACTGAGTATCTTATCATATGGTAAAGTTTACCTTTATTGCGCCTTGGTACTTTTTCTTCTTGGTTCTTCAGTTTGGAAGTTAATTTAAAATAGTTGTCTAGCGTTTTGGGCATTAAGCCTTGTTTTAATCCAACTTTTCTGGGTGAAACTGATAACTTCCTTGGGGACCACTCTTTTCTGGGAGACTGTTTTTCTACAACAGCAAATTTATACATAAACTTACAACAGGAAAACATTAGCTTTTATATTACAAGGAGAACTCTTTTCCTTAATATAAATCTGCTATTTCCAAAGGAATTTATCTCAAAACAGGCTCAAAACAGGCTGCATTTGGCCTTTGGCGAAACATGCTGAGGGCCACATCCTAAGAAGTACATGGGGCTAAGCTGAATTAGTTTTAATTATTGTTAAAATTAAATGTAGCTCAGGGATGGTGCTGTTAGGGTTTTTTTTGTTGGGGGGGGGGGGGAGAAGGGAGGTTGTGCTTTCAAGTCAGAGTTGATTCCTGGCAACTGCCTGCAGGTTTTTTGGCAAGATTTTCAGAACTATTTTGCCAGTGCCTTCTCCTTCCTAGGGCTGAGAGTCACTCAGCTGGTTCCATCATTAAAGCAGAATTAGAACTTGGGAGTCTCCTGGTTTCTAATTGACACTAGTGCCTGTAACCACCACACCAAACTGGCTCTCTGCTCAGTTTAATGATATTTAGCATGACTCTACATGTGTTGATAGCAGAGTGATCTAGTGATTAAGGCATCGGGCTAGAAACCAGGAGATTGTGAGTTCTAGTCTTGCCTTAGGCATGAAAGCTAGCTGGGTGATTTGGGGCAGTCCCTCTCTCACATCACCTCACAGGGTTGTTGTTAGAGGAGGAGGAAGGGGTATAGGTATGTTCACTGCCTTGAGTTATTTATAAATAATAATAACCAGAAATTCTCTATCCTCTTCTGCCATTAACTTGTGGCTAAATCAGTGTTTCTCTACCGTCGCAACTTTAAGAGATATGGACTTCAGCTCTCGGAATTCTGGGAGTTGAAGTCCACGCCTCTTAAAGTTGTTAAGGTTGAGAAACACTGAGCTAAATGATGTTGGGAAAGATATTTTATCATCCCTGTCAGCGGTATGACTGTTACTGTAGATACAATATAGATCAAGCCCAAGCAGGTAAAGGAAACACCCTTACTGTCAACCATAAAGTGCTGATAGATTATGATTACAAGGAAAGTTCAGGCAGTGCTCTTTAGATGCTGATAGACTGTGTAGTGCAACAGAGATAAATGGTAATTGATCAGGTAAGATTGAAATTATCCTTCTGTAAATATATATCTATAATATAAAGTTATTTTATGTCAAATAACAATTGCAATTGCTCCATCCTTTCTTTTTAATGACTGTGCAAAAAAAAGAAGAAGAAGAAGAAATATCTTACTTGGAGACTTAGTGCTGCTGTAATGGTTAAAGAAGCACGGCTTATGAGCATGTACCCCTTGTTTGTTCACCTGGTGAGACTGAGTAGCTTCTTTTAATTGTGAGAGAATCTGCCTTCCGCTGCGCTGGCAAGAAGCATTCACTTCAAATATCTGCAAGGTAATTGTAAAGAACAGATAAATTCATAACACAACGACTTCACCTCCACTCTATTTACCACTAGCACAAACCTTGAAGCCAAGCTCCTGTGCACAAGCGTAGACGGCTGCCGTCTTCCCTATCCCCGGGGGTCCAATGAGCAACATGGTGTTGCACAAAACGTTCTCTTCATCGCTGACTAATGTGTCGTCTATGAAGTCCAAAAGCTCCGAGGAATCTGTTCAGTTACAGAACGGCACAGATAATAAAATCAGCCTTTAACTTGAGCATGTAAACCTGAACCGATTTTTAATTCTTGGATTCATTATCCATATTCAAAATGAAATGAATATGGATAATGGCATTCCATGAAAAAAACAAAAGGTAGAACAAAACAAAAAACCGAAGAAAAAAAACCCAGATCAAATTAAGCATTAATCTTTTACACAAAACGTATACCCCTACTAGGCTCTTGATATAGCTCACATTAACAATTATAGTAAACCTGATACATTTTATTTTAAAGAATGGGGAAAGATTCCAATATACCACCTTCGCTGCCGTCGTTCTTTTCTTTTTGTGTTCTGTTTTCTTCCCAACTGGCTTTTCTTTTCCATTCACACAGCCACCTTATAAAAATAAAGAGAATGCCACATTATCACCAGCAGCAATACAGGTAGTCCTCGACGTAAGACAATTCGTTTAGTGACCGTTCGAAGCTACAACAGCACTGAAAAAAGTGACTTATGGCCATTTTTCACACTTATGACCATTGCAGCATCCCCATGTTCAAGTGATCAAAATTCAGACCCTTGGGCAACTGACTCATATTGATGACTGTTGCAGCGTCCCAGGTTCATGTGATCTCCTTTTGCGAACTTCTGACAAGCAAAGTCAATGGGGAAACCAGATTCACTTAACAACTGTGTTATTAAATTAACAACTGCAGTAATTCACTTAACAAATGTGGCAAGAAAAATAGTAAAATGGAGCAAAACTCATTTCACAAATTTTTCACTTAGCAACATAAATTTTGGGCTCAATTGTGGTCGCAAGTTGAGGACAACTTATATATTCATATGTCAAACCCTTTATGTTTCTAAAAGAGTGGATGGGTGGATGGATATTGATAGATAGATAATACAGTGAGAGAACCAGGTATAACAACTATTGTAATTGCTTGGGGGAATATCCTTGAGGCAGGAGGAGAAAGAACCATAGCCTGGACGATGCTCTGAATAGCAACTTCTGTCAATAGAAGGAATGGAAGAGTGGTAAACCTCTCAAGAGGGACCCTCCCTGAAAAGGAAAGGCAAGTGGGGAGAGATGGACTGTCAGACTTGCAAGAGTCTGTTATGGCAAACAGAAAGTAAAGCTAGTGTTAGTACTCGTGGTATTGGTTTCTTGTCTGGACCACCTCGAAGGGCTGACAATCATTTATATTTTTTTAAAGTTATTTCTGACCTATGTAGCTTTTTAATTGCTTCGATGTTGCCTATAAGTTCACTGGAGTTTTGTGGCTGGTATTTTTCGGTCCAAAGCGTATCTTCACTTGCAAAATCTGTAGGCATGAAAATAAAGTTATTCATTTTAAGATGCCTCATGCGTTTATTACATCAAAACCTAGCATTTATCTAGCTCAAATAAAGGTTTGAATTCTAATAATTAAAGTTAATATATCGTTGCTCTAACAAAGGCACTGCATTCTGACATTACACCAAGCGACACTGCTTGAGGTTTCGTTCTGTCTTCAATTAATCAAAGTTTAATATCTGAATCTAAAAACTGCAGTTAATTTTAGTTATCACTTTAAATAAACCAGATTCATGATACGGATAGCAATTTGCTTCTTTCAATAAGAAATAGTGAAAATTAACAAGAGGTTTTCAGACAAAAGGACAAGTTTGATTAATCTAAATTCATAAATTATTGAAAGTATAGATTAACTGAGATACCGCAATTTAAAATTGCTTAAGATTTATAATTAAATAAAATAATTAAAATGGCAGCATCATGGATTCAACATTATACTGCTGCAGCAGAAGGAATGTCTGGGAATTGATTGTTAATTATCTTCCTAGTTTGCTGTTCATTTTATACTTTCCCATTACAATTCTCTGGAGCATGCAGTGCATTAGCCAATTTAGGTCTCATCAATCTGTTCAATAATGAAGCTTTCTACACAGGTAGTCCTCGACTTACAACCATTCATTTAGTGGCCATTCAAAGTTACAAAGGCACTGAAAAAAGTGACTTATGACTGTTTTTTACCCTTATGATCACTGCAGCATCCCCATGGTCATGTGATCAAAATTCAGACGCTTGGCAACTGGCATGTATTTATGACAGTTGCAGTGTCCTGGGGTCACATGATCACCTCTGACAAACAAAGTCAATGAGGAAGCCAGATTCACTTAAGAATCGTGTTACTAACTTCACAAAGGCAGTGATTCACTTAACAACTGTGGCAAGAAAGGTCATAAAATGGGGGAAAAAATCACTTAAAAGCTGTCTTGTTCAGCAATGGAAATTTTGGGCTTAATTATGGTCCTAAGTCAAAGACTACTGTAATATACTTCTTGCTGAAAAAAAACAAGTTCTAGCTTTATAACTATCTTCTAAAGCAGGGGTGTCAAACTTGATTTCATTGAGGGATGAATCAGGGTTGTTTGACCTCGGGGGGGGGGGGCAGCTCGACATCACTTGTGTCGGGGGCACCTGTGATGGCCAAGTGCTAAGTCAGGACTTCCCTCAGACCCTCCCTCTCATTATAATTTCCTTCCTTCCTTCCTCCCTCCCTCCCTCTTTTTTTCCTTCCCTCTTCATTCTCCTTTCTTCTTCCTTCCCCTCTTCCCTTCTTTGTCCTCTTCCCATCTTTTCCTCTTTTTCTTTCCTCTTTCCCTCTCGCCTTTCCTGTCCCTTCTTTCAATGCTCAATGCAAAAGGGGAAACATTTCTCCTTTTGTTTTGTTTTGCTTTTAGTTTGTTTTGCTAGCCCTCTGCCCCCCCCCACCGGCCCCATTTTCGGCCATGACGGCCTCCTGCAGTCCTCTGCCAACAAAAATGGAGCTTGGGGGGATGGGGGATGGCCGAAAATGCAGTCTGGGAGGGCCGCGAGCTCCATTTTCGCTGGTAGAGGCACCGTGGGCCGGTCTTTCGCTGTTTCCAGGACAGCCCTGTGGGCCAGATCTAAGCACCTTGCAGGCCAGATGCAGCCCGCGGGCCTTGAGTTTGACACCTCTGTTCTAAAGCATTCAGAATAAAGACAGTTACCAGAAAGACAGGTGATTTTTGGTCCAGACTGAGAATTTTCTGTTATTTTCATCTCAGATTCTTTCACCTTATCCATATCTATTAGGAGGCTATTTTCTGCACCAGTCGGTTTCGCACCTGGTATCTGGGAAGGGCTTTTTAATAATTCAAGCTCTGATTTTTCCTTCCGGTTCTTTCTTTTGCATTTGCGATCTTCAGTTTTTCGTTTCCTTTTGCCTTCTTTCTGCACTTCAACTGTGATTGCTTCAGAATTAACGGATTCACATTTATTTACTGGTTATAGGGAGAAAAAAAGCAAGATGTCATATCTCTGTGCATTTCTAGCATCAATATTTAATATATCCAAAAAATAATAGGACTATAGTCTTAAATATTGTATAGTTCTGTGCATATTTTAGCATTCTTTAGCATTCTCTTTCAGCTACCTGTGCTCTCAAAATGAATCTATTCAGAATTAGGTGAATCCTTCAGGACATACTAATATAATTTTTTCTGGAGAATATATTTCCCTCAAATATTTTACTTCTCAGTAAATCCATATATTTTGCATTATCTACACAATAACTTTAGTTACACATACTGCCAACCTTGTTTATTGTTTTCAGGAGGAGCTTGTTTTTTCAAAAGTAGATCAAAAAATAGTTTCACAGGAAACTGAGCATTGAAAGATTGAATCTCTTCCAACAAAACATCCCTCTGCATTTTGGAAAATACTGGTCGCCACCCAGATGGCTGCAAATAAAAGAAAACATATATTGCTTGCATAGTGAATATTTCTGGTAATTAACAATTGTTTGATAAGGACACAATATTCTCTAGAAACTATGTAGTTAAAATATGTTGTAATAAAATTCACTTCAATAATTAAAATTATCACATAAAATTTGTTCACATGCATTATTCATACACAATTTTAAGTCATGATTCCTGTGAATTTTGATTTATCATTCTTGATTAAATGTAATCTTTTGGAGAGGAATGACTGATATTTTCCTTCCTTCCTCCTTTCTTTTCATATCTTTGGTCTTATGCTGTTTTTGTCTTTTTTATACTGTTTTTTGTTTTTAAATGTTTTAGCAATTGTAAGCTGTCCAACAGTCATTAAGAGTTAGGCAACATATAAATTTAATTTTTGGTGCTGCTGCTGTTATAATATTATTGTTGGTATCTTTGGGATGGTGACATTGTTCAGTGGGTGGCGTTCCTTCTTTCTAGGGTGGGGCATTGGAATTTCATTTTAATGTGTGCTGTTGTGTATACAGATAAATGACAATGAAGGTTATTTTACCTTAATTTAATAAATTAGTATACCATTCCATGTAATATTGTTCTTATGTCAGTAAAATCACATATATAATGCTATCAAAACTCCCCTAAACCCTAGTAAGACATTTCTAAAATGTAAAATCCACAATAATTTATATCAAGTAAGAACCTAAAGACAGGGACTAACTTAGCTTATAATTCCTCGTTTATAAGAAAAGGCAAACCAAAAGTCATTAAACTTTCTTGCTGAATTCCTATGGTTATGAAAACTGTTCTCACCACGGGGAGAAACGAAGCAGGAGCAATCAGGCAGCTGCACTAGCATGTAATTTGCAAACAACAGTGAGAATTCTGGTTCTCTATTTTGTGTTTAAGTGTCACAATGTTTACTCAAAATGGTCATAAAAATGATTATAAAATACTAACCACAACTGCAGAATCATTGCTATTAAATTGCGTAGTTAAAACTGAGAGTTCACCCAGTGAAAGAGTAAGTTTTCCAACATCAGTTACTTCAGAATTCACGTCCTTAAGTTTAGTAAAGAAGGGACAAGACGGTGGTGCCAATCTCCACATCAAGCATCCTACAAAAGAATAAAAATTCAATTAACAACTTTTAGAAAGTTATTCTTGAATAGAAATTATAGGAAAATCAAATGACGGGACACTATTCATTCATTTGCAATATACTTGTTGATAATTAACAAGTGTCACGGGAGAAAGCTAGACAAAATACTGCAGAAATCAATATTGTATAAAAAGACTCACTCTAATTAAATGAACTTACAGTAAGCACAAAATAAACACCTGACTAAAGTTCTCTAAGTGAAAACTCATTGGTTGGCTTGCCCAATAAGACAGATGCAACATTACTACACACTTAATACCGTGTTTCCCCGAAAATAAGACCCTGTCTTATATTTTTTTGAACCCTGAAATAAGCGCTTGGCCTTATTGCCATGCACTCAAAAGCCCAATTGGGCTTATTATCAGGGGATGTCTTATTTTGGGGGAAACAGGGTAGTTTTCACTCCTATACAACCTACTTTTATATTTTTAGTCTCTTCTTTGGCTATCTTTCCTTAATATCTGGTGTCTTATTCCTCCAAAGTACTAAGATTCTGATGTAAAATACTTACATAAATACAAAATAGCTACATAATCAAATAAGAACATTTAATGTACTAAATGTGTCAATAAACCACCCTTAAAGTGAAAACATTCAATAACTTAATATTTATTACAGAAACTTCAAAAGATCAGCACTCACCATTGTCCTTCTGCTGAACATGGGTCACTTTTTGAAAACAGGAATTAGCTGCAGAATATGCTTCCAACACCGCGGCTTTTTTTGCAATCTTTTTCTTTAAAGTTTCTGGCAAACCGCTCATTAAAAATTCACGTTTTGCTTTGAACTCTGTGTAATCTTGCGAGTTTTCAGACTCATCTTCACTAATGAAAATGACAACCAAAAATAACTTCAGTACACAGCAACTGGTTACAGCAATGCTTTTTGAAAAGATCCGAAGAAGCTTACTAAGAATATTCAATGAGATCAGTAAAAAAGGTTTTTTGAAAACAAAAATGACCTCCCCCTGCAATGTATAACCAAAAGGGAGTTTCAAATGTTCCCTGTTTGCAAGGCAAACATGAGGCCAAGTAGTCCTCATGTTTACCAAGTAGGCCATTGGTAAATTGAGTTAGTCCTCAATTTATAATTGCTCTCTTAGCGACCACTCAAAGTTATAACAGTCTCCCCAAAGGGTACTTATGACTGAAGTTGTGATGGACTGTCCGCCAGTCATGTGTTTGCATTTCAGGTGCTTACCAATGCACCTGCATTTATAACTGTCTCCAGCATCCTATGGTCAGCCACTTGTCTGGAATGGTATAGGGTCTCCTGTTTGAGCAGAGGGTTCAACTAGAAGACCTCCAAGGTCCCTTCCAACTGTGTTATTCTGTTATTATTCTGACCAGCCTGCTGTCTGACACCAGTTCTTTTCTGAAACACTCTATTGGAGTATTTGGGCTTCCAGACCTGGGAGACTTTGGAGTCTTGTGGGCTTCTAGACCTGGGAGACTTCAATCGCCATGTATTGGGGGCCAAATATGGATAAGCTCCGGGTTTCATAACTTCCATGGGGTTGCCTCTGGTGTTCTAATTCAGAGGTCCTCAACCCTTGGTCCGCAGTCTGGTGCCGGGCCGCGGCCCCTTGGAAACCGGGCTGCGCAAGCGGCAGGCGAGTGTGCGAAGTTCTCTAAGTTCGCAGAGCCGGAAAGGTTGGGGACTGCTCTTCTAAATCTTAATACACTTTGGCAGTTGCATATTAAAAAAAGATGTTCTTGATGCATGTTGAAATAGATGGATCATTATTCAAAGATAAAGGACACTGCTGTCAGGCCGTTGTTACCGTCAGATCATTTTCTGAGCAATTTGCAGTTTGCTGATATACTTGTTTTCTGCAAGAATGGGAGACCAATTTAGAGAGAGCTATGGGCTTACAGGCCGTTTAGGGCTTTCAGAGATGAATGGAGATGAATGGGCAATTTACTGTGCACCTTATTCAATTCTTTAATATACAGACTACAAAGATATTGAATAAGATTGCCTGACTGGCATCTCAGTAATAGTTGCTCCCAAGAGGCATCTTGGTTTACTAAGGACCCTCTGAATGATGGAAGAACTAAAGAGAGACCAATAGAAGAGAATATATGTAACTTGGGGGTTGAACCATGGAGTTCTTTGTACTCTCCAAACTTGGTTGTTTGCTTGCAGACATTTCATTACCCAACTAGGCAACACCATCACTATATGCATACATACCAACACATCCTTTTTCCAAGTTAAACATGATTTGCAAAAATGCTTCTATCAAATGTCTGTCTGAGCAGTAACTGAAGTTACAAATTTTTGAATCAAGAGGCATCTGGCTCAACAAACAAATACTAGCAAAATGCAATTTTCAATTTAATTTAGAGATAGAGTAACTTCCATAGTTATATCATTATTCCATGTAGTGATAATGGACTGACCTGGAGTTGATCAAAATAACTGCTTCATCTGTAGATTTTTTATTTTTGTTCCTAATTGCCAAAGACACTTTCTCCTTCCCTTTAAAGAAAACATATTGCTAAATTAATATTAAATTATGTATAAGCAACACTTTAGTCTTACTCTAGTAATGAAACAACATAAGAGAAATAAAAATCTCTTCATGAATCATTCATTTTTATGAATCTTTCCAGGCATTATTATACAATCTTACACAATGACAAAGGCTCCTCTAATTTTTCTCTTTTTAAATATGGCCCAAATTTTTAAAGATTTTGGTGATTCATTACCGCCTTTATATTTTCTTTTCACCACAATTTTTGACAACTTAACTTCTATGTTTAAAAGTGAGAAATATTAGTGATAAAGAGGTCATTTATTATGCATTAGCTTCCACTGGATCAGGCTAAATTGACAAAACATTATTTATCAAAAGCTCTTTCCTGCCCTTCATGGTTGTTCCTATCCTAGCCAGCAAATTTATGACTGTTATTTACACAATCACAAAGGGTCAGGGTTTACAATCACAGATCTCAGTTTGTCTCTATTGTAGCCACTGAACATATTGTAAATAAGTAACATTTATTACCATTTGACTTCTTAGTTGCCTTCACAAATTTGGTCTTTTTCCCCAATACATCATTTACACTTTGGAGTTTTTTGGGATTTTCTATGTGGTCTGACACAGTGCCTGAATCCAGAGCCTGGGAGTTCTGCATAAAAACAAATAAATATTATTATTATTATTATTACTCAAAGACTGGAGTAATCTTTGATTGCCTGTTGGTGATGTGTAGGTGCATACTTCATCATCTTGCTTTTTCCCCCAATAAAAGCTCCCTTGCTTTTTTCCCAATAATTTGTCGAAATTTCCTAACCTATAATGCATAAATTCTCTGGTAAATTAATATGCCTTTATATTTCATGCAATGTTATTAAGTCCATGGAGCTCAGGGCACATAATAGCTCCATGGCTAATATATCGCTTCACAGTTCTTTACAGCCGTCTCTAAGTGGTTTACAGAGTCAGAAAATTTCCCTCAACAATCTGGATCCTCATTTTACCAACCTTGGAAAGATGGAAGGCTGAGTCATCCTTGAGCCCCGCCAGGATCAAACTCCTGGCAGTGAACTGAATTAACCTGCAATACTGCATTCTAACCACTGCGCCACCCTGGCATATATAAATAAATGTGGCAAATCATTACAAGCATGGTTTATCATGAACATATCGGCAAACATCCATCAGTTCCTTCCTTAATGTGGCTCAGTTTTATTTTGTCCTCTTCAAGCAGTTCTAGGCATAAGTAACAGATGCTATCCCCATAACCAATCTACAATAAAAGAAAGGGATGCTCTCTGGTTAGAGGAATAAAGAAGACCCCTGCAAATGACACAGTAAGTCCAAAACAAACAATGGACAGCTGGTTTCTAACTGCCACTTAGGGAAAGAAGCCACTAAGTAAGAGCAAACATCCAAGAATAAGCTTAAAATCGAAACCTTTCTTACAGAACAAATATCTTAATATGTGCTCTTCCTTGTTCTCCTTATTTCCAATGTTATTTTTAATTCTGACTGAAAAAGCTAAACAATCATAATGCTGGTAACATTAATATCCTAAACTGTAACTAATATTGATAGAATATCCAGTTTACTTTCTTCTTCTCTATGTTAAATACTCTAAGGTACTTAAATAATAGAGTATTAAGAATGTAAGAATACTGCATTGAAATAATGTATTGTATCAAGATTTACAGTAACACACACACAAAAAAAAGAATATATGGCATGCTTTCATGTTATTGTGCTGTCCAAATCTACCCATTATAACTTAGAAAACACTTGGGCTGGTTGTAAAATTTCTATTGCATTTTTCGCTATAATTAAACTTTAAATGAATGTAAAACGAAACATGTAAAACAAAGCAAGTTTATTAAGTTATTTCAAACTGATCAGGAAACATTTCAGTTAATTTTCAACAGCAAAATTATGATTACATAAATCAGTGATCTCAACAGACTTACTTCTATTTTTTCTAAATGTTTCTTTTCAGCAAGAGCCCGTTGTCTAGAAGAGCGTCTTAAAGATATATGGAACGTTTCTTCCACGGTTCTTGATATTCGATTATGCTGTACAGCCTTTGCTTTCTCAACCAATTTCTTTGCTTTGACAATATTTCTAGAAGTTGAATTCATCTACCACAAAAATGAAAAATAATTGACAGCTGTGAGCTGAAATACATGCACCTTTCCAAACCGCGTTCTTCCTTCCTATAAGATACCTCTGAATATAATGAACAGTATTAATGCCACATATTAAGTAGACCTCTGATATGGTGTAAAACAGGAAAATAATTAGACAGTTATAACAAATATGTACATTGCACATATATACAGATACATATTTCCAAGCATTCTACTGAAGGTGCCAGTATGAGCCAGTATACTCATTTGCAAAATCTCTAAGATCAGTAAATGCCTCAAATTTGCTTTCATTACTCTGCCCATTCATTATCTAAATATTTTAATTGACCACAAGATAATGCAGGTAATTGAAAATTTAAGTTACATGATCATAAGAATGGCAACCTTAGCTTCCGTGTAAATATTTTCCATGAAGTGTGAAAATAGGCCTGTGCAAACCTTGTATGAGCCGAGGTGGCGCAGTGGTTAGAGTGCAGCACTGCAGGCTACTTCAGCTGACTGCTAGCTGCAGTTCGGCGGTTCAAATCTCACCGGCTCAAGGTTGACTCAGCCTTCCATCCTTCCGAGGTCTGAGGTAAAATGAGGACCCAGATTGTTGGGGGCAATAGGCTGACTCTGTAAACCGCTTAGAGAGGGCTGTAAAGCACTGTAAAGCGGTATATAAGTCTAAAGTGCTATTGCTATTATATTTTTCATGGGCTTAAGAAGCTTAATTTCCATACATCATTCAAAGATCGTTTTCACACTTTAAATCCAGCTATCTAACCTTAATTTTTTTACAATGTTTCCTCAAGGGCTACTTTCATTCAGATTTATCATACCTTTACATTCTGCTGCGTAAATCTGTCGGAGGTATTAATTCGGGTGAACTTCATCCTGTATAAACAAAAACAAAAACAAAAAAAACACCACCCCATAATGTTAAACTTTTTAAAAAATGCAACTTTAGTATGTTTCGAAACCCTGATAAGTTTCTATTTCCAGACAAAATTATGTAACAATCATTACTTTTACTCTCAAAATATGTCAAAATAACCTTACCTTATTGGGCTGTTTGAATCAAAGGGCTCAGTTATCACTTCAGCCGTATACGAGTCATTTTTAAAGGATCTGTCTGTTTTAGGAGTAGAGGTCTGCAGAGGGCAAGCATCTGGTGGATTTTCAGTAACAGCCTGTGGAACCATGGCTTTTTCTGGGGTCCTCTGGCTTCTCTTTTGCCGACAATGTCTTCTCAATCCCTTACCTTTTTGAGAAAATTCTCTTTCTTTCTCAGTTGGTGTTGTCCTATTAATTGGACCATGAGCATTATTGTTCTGGTTATCATTAATATTGAAATCCTTCTCTTTTGCTTCCACTATGCCCTTCCGCTTTTTGGATTTATTTCTTACTCTGGTGCTATCATATTTTTCGGTAATGTCATGGGCAGTGCCACTACCATAAGCTATCAATGCATTATTTGCAGGTTTTTGGTTAGCGTCATCCTCGCATTCTTCCCCTTCTAGTTTGTGGCTTGATGGTTTTTCTTCAACTTCTTTCTGCTTACTAGGTCCCCTTTTAGCTCCATTTTTTACTACATCTGCTCCTGGCTGTCTAAAGGCTTTCATAAATTGGTATCGTTCTTCTGCAGTGCATTTCGATTTCACAGTCTCTGAACCTGCACTTTCTAATACTGCCAGTTCTAACTCCTCTTCCGTAATCACCACGTTTGACTTTCTTTTTTGAGTCACCTGTTCAATATACTCCATTTCTGAGGAAGCCGGACTCTTTTTTACTTTGGCTTTGCTTTTTTGGTTTACAAAAATAGAGGCGATTTTCTGGGACCGGAGAGATTTTGGAGGGACAGAATGAATTTGGGCAAGGACAGTCACTTTCTTAAGTGGCAAATCTTGAGTATCTTGATCAACGTCTGTTTTATCAGAGGCAACAAAATCATCAGGTGTCTGTTCTCCTGGAATCTGTTCGAAGTCTTCTCCTTGGCTTTTTAAGAAGTCTTCAAATGATACAGTGACAGTATTGTATGGTGTCATCTGTGCTCTAGCCTCAGGATCCAGAGTAAGCACTACAGTTTTATTTTCTGATTCAGTGACAGACGCAATTTGTTTATTAGTTTCTTTACATGAATCCTTTGTCTGTGTCTCAGTGGCAGAATTTTCAAACAAGTCCATGTCATTCTTAGGCTTCCTTCTTTTTAATTTTTTTGTATTGCTTTTTATTACATTTCCTTCTATTTTAGTTTTTCTTTCCTCATTCTTATAGCTAACTTTATTGAGATAGCCTTCACTACAAACCTTTAATGTCTGCTCCCCATTTGTGAGGCTAATCAACTCAATATCATTGTGACTCATGAAACAGTTCTCTTCTTGTGGATTGGCTGTCTCTTTATCATTATCCTTATTCAATTCTACCAAAGGCTCAGGCTCAAGTGTTTTATCAGTTTTTAATTTATTATTTAAGTTATTCCGCTTTCCTCTGCACTTAAGTTTTGATGGAGGCTTTGAAGAACTTTCCAGTGATATTGAGCTTGCTTTGCTTTCCTGCTCCAGTAGAGGTGAAGGAGCATTCTCATTTATAGGAGTTTTTTTAAAATAATCCATTATATTATTAGACTTTGGTGGTGACAATACGCTCTCAACATTTTTCCCCAATGGCGAAAAATAGTTGGTAATTGCTTTAGTAGAAAAGTTGTCTTCCTTCTGTTTTGTACATGACTGTAAAGAAAGAGCATAGGAATAAGTACAATAAAATGCAAACGTAATATCTTATCAAGGTGTTATTCACTTTGGAATTATTTTTAAAGATTTTCAGCATATCACTTACAAACGCATGGCATTATTTTTAAGTGTTTTGCAGTGCTTTGGATTCACTACCCAAAAAATGTTTTAAAACATTTGGGGACTGCAAAGATAACATCTTTCTGCAACTTAAAACACACATTATTTATTTCAGACATGTCTTCTTGTTAACAGGCAACAAATTCAGGCTTTAATTTAAAGAACTTAGACCAACTTCCAGCTGAATTATTAATGCCAGCGCACAAAAATCAAGAAAAAGCTGAACAGATATATAGTATAGGTAATCCTTGACTTTTGTTTAGCGACCCATTCAAAGTTACAACAGCACTGAAAAAAGTGACTTACAGCTGGTCCTCACATTTACTACTGTCACAGCATCCCCACAGTCATGTGATCAAAATTTGGGTATTTGGCAATTGGCATGTGTTTACACCGGTTGCAACATTCCTGGCTCATGTGGTCATCATTTGTGACCTTCCCAGCTGATATCTGACAAGCAAAGCCAGTGGGAGAAGCTGGATTCCCGTAACAACAACAGGGATTCATTCAACAACCATGGCAAAAAAGGTCAGCGAATCATGAATCACTTAATAACTGCCTTGCTTAGCAATGGGAAACCTGATACCAATTGTCATTGTAAGTCGAGGACTACCTGTACTTATTTATGTTTTGTATTACAGCAGACTGCTTTCCTAATTTCTTTTTCATGAGTCAAGAAGAACAAAGTAGCCATGCCTATTTAAACAAAAGTATAGATATGAGTGCAATCTGGCCGCTGCATCTGTCACCGCATTGATGGCCAGGGTTGACTTAAACAAAATAAAACCAGTGAAACAGGCCAAGGATAAGAAAATGCCCTTAAATAGGAACGAATAGCATGTATGTGCCAGGGGAACCTTTACCTTAGGAAATACAAGGTTCTACTGGAATCATTACCAAGCATCGGATAAATCTGAACACAATTTCTATACTTTGTGAAGATATCTTGACAACTGTAATTAGTTTAACTTTCTAGGGTATTTCTTGTCTGACACTAACATCCTAAAAAGAGGGACTACAATCTCTGAATTCCACAAAGCCACCTTCTTGAGTCCTCCTGGTTGGGAATTACAGTATGCAGAAAGACCAGAAAGACCAGTTGCCTCTTGAAAAAAGCACCTTTGGAACAACCATGACCTGGATGACTGGAGAATCTCCATAGACAGTATGCAGAAAGAGAAAGCTAGCGGAAAACAGTAGAGTTTGACACCTCCTCTCTAACCTTGGACTTTACAGTCCAAGGATCAGCTGCCAAGGATCCTCGGTTTTGGGAGGGATCGCAAAACCAAGTGTGCGTACGCTAAAGGAGACACATGAAATCAACAGGCTAATACAAGGCAAAAAGAGAATTTCATTCCACGCTTAAAATCCAGATTAATATGCAGATGTTGCATGTATATATTAAGGGGGAGGCAAGAAGGTGTCAAAAGACTAAAGCCGGTTACCGGCGCCTATACAAAGAGATCTCTGCATCCCAACCGCTTTCCCCTCCGCGCTCGGGCGAGCAAAAGCAGGGAGATCGAAGAGCGTCCTCCTCTTCTTCCCTTGCTCTGTCTGGCGTCCCTCTCCTTAGCGCTTACCTGAGCAGCCCCGTCAGTCGGTGAAGCAGTAGCGGCCGCGAACACGGCCATCTTCCCTGCAAGAAAGGCGCCCTCGCCCCCGCCGGCTCCTATCCGCCATTCAGCGGGAAGAGCAACAGAATCGGAAATTCCCGCGCGCGAGATACAATCGGGCAAACCAGAAAAGACCGCGCGAGAGGCGGGGAAGTGGGAGGGATTTGGAGCGCCGCGACGCTGGGAGGGGCGGGGCGTGCGCTCTCGGGAACCACGTGACAAGAGAGCTGGGCCAAGACCCGCTCGTTGCCGTGGTCTATGTCACGTGAACCTCTAAGCCAATTAGAGGAATGCTCCTCGCGGCTGGTGGGGGGGGGGGAAGTGGTTTAAGGCTGTTTTGAGCTGAATTCGTCTCCTGGTGGCCGTTACTTAGTTCTTTCACTAACAATATTGAAAGGATGCATTGCACTATGCATTGCACTGTGTTCTTCTGTTGCTTTTAATTCATTGTTCGATGAGATTTCTGGTGCTGTTGAGGTTTCTGGCACTGTCCTTTTGGGGTGTACTTCTCACAATAAACATCAAATTATTCCCATGAATTTAGGATTTAGTATTAGCATAGTAGATACCGGTACATAGATTCAACCTGTATACCTTTTGTAATTGACAGATGGAATTTTTTTCAATGTGCAGATTTTCTAAATGCTGTCCAAGACTTTGATATGGTGCTCAGCGGACTGACAACACTGGGACAGGCATTTTATATCATAATCTTTCAACTTTGATTTTTAGATCTTGATACTTTGTGATCTTCTTCAGTTCAGCTACTTGTTATTACAATTGGTTGCACAGTTAGCCAGATGTTTAGACTGGATTTGGCATTTTTATCCATCTATCAAGCCCTTCCCAAGGACCTGGGATAGGCAGATGGTATTAGAGGTATTGTGGCAGGATGTAAGCAGTTCCAAGTAAAACTGCCTTCTGTAATTGCTAGTGATTTTGTCAATGCCAATAGTGTTCAAGTAGTGCTCCAGTTGTTTTGGGATTGCTCTCAAGGCACAATAATTATTAGTAATATTACCTTTGCTTTGTTTTGCCATAGTTGTTCTATTTTGCTTGCAGGTCTTTATATTTTTATGGGTTTTTTTTCCAGTGCTTTGTTTTGTATTTTGCTGTCTCTAAATATTGCAATGTCCACTATCCAGACATTTTTGTCTTTCTTATCAATAATTGTTAACTCAGGGGTATTATTTGGCAAGTGCTTGTCTGTTAGAATTCTGAAGTCCCAGAGCACTTTGGCAAGTGGTATTTCTTGATGTTATTCCAATCTACCATTGTTGCTACTATGTTATGCCATTGTTTGTAATCTGTGCCATCTTCTTGTAACAACTAACTTGTTGGTCCACTGTTTCTTCAGTGTTTTGCAGAGATGGCATTTGCTGGCTGTTGCCATCTTCTCAATGCTGTGTGTGTGTGT
>QLTV01000392.1:590986-613107 GCA_003457575.1 Thermophis baileyi
ATAGCTTGAAATAGATCTATACTAGTCTCCCTTTATTTATGTAAAAATATGTAACATATAGAAACGGACTGTTTGTAAGTAGCTGCCTGGATGGCCCCTGGAGGGGCCGAAAGGCAAAAAGGAAGCAGTATGCTCCTTCCCATATTTGGGTATACCAGGTGATTTAACAGAGAAACACACACACACACACACACACACACACACACACATATATGTAAAAATATAACATACACACACACACACACACACACACACACACACACACACACACATGTTCTTAAGGCTTAGTCTTGTGCAACCAGAATTAGCCCTTCTGTCTTTTTCTTCAACTTTCCTGCACTTAGCCTTTGCCATGTCTCTTTTCTATTCTTCATCTACATAGCAATGTTGACAGATTCTACTTACCAAGGAACATACGGTAGGTGGGCATGGAATGTTGCAAGTACACCAGATAGTTGAAGAAGAAAAAAGGGCATTGGAAGAATATCTGAAGGATAGTGAACTAGATGCAGTGAAGTTAGTATACCATGAAGGCTTTATGTAAGCCAGTTTACTAGAACTTCCTAGCACTTTTCCTTACCTCCCTTGCCTTAGTTACCTGTTTTATTCCAGATAAAAACCACATCATCAACTGATCCTACAGGAGTGGGAATCAGATAACATTCTGACAAAGGCTTGTGGTTCAATATGGCACATCAACATAGAAATATAAATTTCATACTAAGTGAAATTTCCTTACCCATACATATGTAGAGCCCCGACGGAGCATGTAATTTTAGATAACCTAGTTCTAGAATATTGAAATGTGTGTTGCAGCATTCCGACCCAAACTCTTTCCTTATCTACCTGCATACTGGTAGTCCTTGACTTACAACAGTTCGTTTAGTGACTGGTTACAACAGCACTGAAAAAAGTGACTTATGACCATTTTTCACAAGATCGTTTCAGCATCCCCATGGTCCAGTGGTGGAATTCAACTTTTTTTTACTACCGATTCTGTGGGTGTGGCTTGGTGGGCGTGGCTTGGTGGGCGTGGCAGGGGATACTGTCAAATCTCCATTCCCACCCCACTCCAGGGGAAGGTTACTGCAAAATCTCCATTTCCTCCTGATCAGCTGGGACTCGGGAGGCAGAGAATAGATGGGGGCGGGGCCAGTCAGAGATAGTATTTACCGGTTCTCTGAACTACTCAAAATTTCCGCTACCGGTTCTCCAGAACTGGTCAGAACCTGCTGAAACCCACCTCTGCCATGGTCACATGATCAAAATTTGGATGGTTCACAGCTGACTCATATTTATGATTGTAGTGTCCCAGGGTCATCTGATTACCTTTTGCAACCTTCTGGCAAGCAAAGTCAATGGGAAAGCCAGATTCACTTAACAACCATTTTATTAACCTAAAACTGTAGTGATTCACACAACAACTGTGGCAAGGAAGGTCGTAAAATGGGGCAAAACTCACTTAACAAATATCTAACTTAACAGAAATTTTGGGCTCCATTGTGGTCGTAAGTCAAGGACTACCTCTGGTCGTGTCAAATTTTTCACCTTTCATTTCCAAACATTAGGGGTGCTCAAAAGTTGTGACATGCCTTGGGGATTGTAAAGATATTTTGGTTACTTTAATGTAATTTAGATGTGCTTGGTAAGTAACTACATAAATATCATAACTTTTTAACATTGTTTGTTTCACCTGTGCAATAGCATGGAACACAAGTATGGAACAGCATAGCTTAGATTATGACCTCACAGTACACAATTTATCATTTTGGAATCATCTTGGCTAGCTGAAAAAGCTATTCATAGATTTCTATTTACACGAATTTCTTTACAGTAATTATTGAAAGCTAGTGATTTATATTGTCCCTAGCATCCTTCTCCATGGTACTATAACACTATTAGCTCTATAATGGGTTGGTGGATGGTGCAAGTCCCGAGTGAGAAAGAGTAACTATCAAGTTAAATAACTGATTTATGAAATAGCTTCTCGGAATGACGACCCTATTCTTTTTAACACGTATCTGCTCATATACCATAATTTGGTTTTTTTTAAAAAGTCCTTTTTGATGTAATTAACCACGTCGCTTCAGTTAAAACCAGTCAGCTCCGGATTATAATCTTCATTCATTCTTCAGAGTCAGGCAATTGGAATCGGTGAGAATTCCGAAAATAAAAATATTAAAATACGGGATTCACAGCACGAGCGGAGAACCTCGGAGACTCCGCCCCTGTTCCTGTCTCTTGCACGATTAAAATGCCCGGATGTTCTTCGCTTCCGGTTGTGAAGCTACTGCCAATAGTGGGCTTGGCTGAGTTGAGGGCCTGCCGCTCTCGCTGCTGACTGGCGGTGGGTTATCATCGGGGGGGAAATGGAGCCGGAGACGGAGGCGTTGTTGCAGGAAGCTCACGAGAGCATCGAGGCGGCGCGTACCTACCGCCGTGAACTGCAGCAACGCCTCAAAGGACTGCACCTGGCTCGCCAGCAGGTAACGATGCGGGGCGTGATTCAGCCGGCGCCCGCCTGGAGAGCCCTGTCTTGCGGCGATGGGTGTGTGGAGAGCGGATGTGCGGGGGAACCTGAGGAATGTACGCTCTTCGTTGCAATGCATTGGTGTCCTCTAAGCTGGAAATAGCGGGCTCCCTGTTTTGAGTTTGCAAAGCGCTGCGGCATTTTACTCGATCCGAGAAGCAGCTTTAGACTCTCTTTGCAAAAAGATTGCCAGAATGGCACGGCGTTCCCCCTTGAGCGAAGTATATAAAGCGTCGATTGCCTTGCCCCTTCCGTTCTGCTTCTTTACGAGCTAGTTTGCAGGGAGAACTTTCCTTGGGAGCCTAAGTATTGCTTCTTTTCGCCGTGTACAGTAGTAGTGGCTGCTTCCAGCCTGACCCAGAAAGAGAAATTCAGTATAATTCCAGAAAGTTGGAGTGCCGTCTGTTATAATTTGAAGCATGCTTGGGTCCAAAGGAGTGGGCTGGGAATGCAGAAGGGTTATCTCATAATAGATGAAGTATTGCTATGATGCTGGCAAGAAATAATAGCACCAAAAGGAACTCTTAGCTCCGATTTCCGTGGCCTCATCCCTAAAATGGCAATATACCCTCGTTTTTATTTGTGGGCTGAAATGGGAACTTGCAAGGACTGCAAGCCTTTTAGGTAAGTTTGTGCGAAGGAGCATTACAGAATGAATGATGTGGAGGAATAATATTAAATGAAGTAGAAAACTCCAGTACTGCCAACTTCTCTGGAGCCTTTGTTCTTTCTAGTTAGTTTATATTAGCTTTTATATTTTGAAATAAGTTACTTATACAGGTAGCCTTCGACTTAAAACCATTCGTTTAGTGACTGTTTTGTTACAACGGCACTGAAAAAAGTGACTTATGATAGTTTTTCACACTTACTACAGTTACAGCATCTCCATGGTCACGTGATCCAAATTTGGACTCGGCAACTGGCTCATATTTATGAGGTTATAGTGTCCTGGGGTCATATGATCACTTTTTGCAACCTTCTGACAAGCAAAATCAATGAAGAAGCCAGATTCACTTAACAACCATGTTACTAACTTAACTGCACTCATTCACTTAACAACTGTGGCAAGAAAGGTCATAAAATTGGGCAAACCTCAGTTAACAATTGACTTGAATGGAAATTTTGGGCTCAATTGTGTAGTATTAAGGACTATCTGTATATTGATTTTTATTGCAATGTGATTTCCAGGTGTGATTGATGCAGTTTATGAAGAGAAAAATGCAAATTGATTAAAATTTCCATATTAATTTGTATTAAGATGATTTCTTTATTAGGATTAACTCATATTACAAAATACTGTATGGATACTTTCACTTTATATATAGGTACACAAACATCAGACAACATACTTTTAAAGTTTTTGAAAGTGCTCACATCAATCGAGAGTTTCTCAGTCTCTCCCTTACAAGTTTTCAATTCCCTCATATATTTGTTTTACAATTTGATTTTCATTCCTTTTGTCTGATGAAACATCTTAAGGTGCTTATTCATGTGGTATTCAATCTACATTCATTCAGCACCCTATCATTCATTCAGTCTTAGCCCTACTTCTTGTTTTAGGACAGACATGTTAAGAAAGCCATTCCCACTGCTTCCAATTTACTTTTATGATTATCCTGATAACCAATTCTCCCTGCCATAAAACAGAACTTAGAGAAACATATAAAAGCCACTTTTGCTTCTTTGACATTTATTCTGTAGAACAGACCACATACCACTGCCTTTCTACCAAAATGTCCATGTTTCCATACACAAACCTGGACTGATTTTTGACTTTGTATGTTTTTGTATATTTTTGAGTGTATTTTTTAACACTATCTTTACCTTGCAATAGTTTATTCTGTTTTCACAGTCAAACACAAACACCTTCAGTCTTCAGTATTAATGCTGAGATTCATATATTACAGATCTGACTCTATGACCCATGAATTTAACATTTGCTGTAATCATTCAAGTTCTCAGTCAATAATAATATGGCATAGTCATGTTCAGAGCTACATACATATTCATACTTCTAGTCAAGATAGCTTTAATCATAAACATTCCTTACATGTTATTTAAGACATTCATTAAACAGTCAAGGGATATCCTATATTCTTGTGTTACTCTTATGTTTGGCTTTGAGCCATGAAAATCTGTATAACACTAAAGTCTGTTTACTCCATTCTTTGATCAAATATCAAATATCCATGTAAGATACCAGTCTCCATATTTTGATAATACCAATTAAACAACATTAAAAATTATATGCAGAGGTGGGAAGGAAATATCTTGGCCAGACACCCATACTTAAACTTACAGTTCTTATGAAGACCAGGTAGATGGGATATTTCATACACTGTAGCACAATGGATGGCTGCCTATTTGGAGAGGGAAGAGAAGTAGCTAAAAGGTAGTTGGTATCTCAAGAGAAATGAGCATTTCCTTCCTTCCTTCTGCTCTGTTGATGGAGTTGGAAGAGCCTCAAAATTAGTCTAGTAGTCCAATGTTCTGCTATCTAAAGTATCTTCAATGTGACTGGTGCTTCTGAATATCCTTGTCATGGCTGTTCAGTTTCATCTTAATTCTCTCCAATGAAACAGAGTTTATTAGCTCTTTGGGTAATCTGTTCTGCCTATGGTTCTTACTGATAGGGTCCCCCCCCCTAAAGAATTTAGAATGGAATGGAATGGAATGGAAGAGGAAGAGGAAGAGGATAGAATAGACTAGACCACGGAGGTCTTCAGAGTGGGAAGGGACCAGGTTGGACTTCTCTTTGATTAGTTTCCATCTGTTGTTTCTTGTCTTGCCTTTGGGTGCTTTGGAAAAGAGGTCGACCCACCTCTTCTTTGAGGGAACTGAAATCTGCTTTCCTATAATTTTTACCCACAGGTTCTTGTTTGACTCAGCTCTGTCTTCTGTGATGTCCTTCAGATATTTATAAATTGCTACAATATTCCCCCATCATCTTCTCATTTATGAAATAAATATATTTAGCTATTTCCATTGTTTCCCTTAGAGCTTTTCCAGACACTCAGCAGCCTGAAGGCTTTACTTTGAATGCATTCCAGCTCTCGCTGTCCTTAAATGTTGTGCCCAGTGTTCTAAATGCAGTCTAATTAACATGGAATACAGTGGAATTATTATTTCCTCAACCAGTGCTTCTAGGACTACATAATGCTTTTTAAAAGAATAACTGCATCACACTGCTGACTCATATTCAGTTTGTATTCCACTAAAAGCCCAAATTGCATATCAGTTGTCTGGGAAACACACACACACACACACACACACACACACACACACACACACACACACACACACACACACACACACACACACGTTTTTTAATGACTAAAGTGCATGATTTACATTTCTTTCAATTACATGTCCTTTTAATCACAAACATTTTACATGTCATGAGTTTCAGCCCAATGATCTTCTTTTCTAGAATCTGTCTTTTATTAGGTTGACTATCTCTACTACTGTAGAGTTAGTCTCTCTTTCCAAAGTTTTTAATCTAATCTATGGAAAATGTTATATGAACCCTGCTACGTGAGTTTTTAAACTCTCATTTATGGCTAAGAACGTTGTGTATGAACTCAACCGATTCAAGCGTATTCAATACAGTACACTGTAGACTAAATAATTGTTTAGTTCATGGGTCAACACTAGGACCAGAGAGATCCAGGTACATACCCCCGCTCAGTTATGGAGCTGATAGAGAGATTTTGGCCTAAGAGATAATGTACACCAATAGTCCTCAATTAGTGACCACAGTTGGAATGGGCAGCTCCATCTTTAAGCACTTCAATCACTAAAGCAGAAAGTCCTGTGACCATCATGGATTTACAAAATCATTTCCCATTTGGTCATTAAATCAATCACCATGGTCGTTAAAACTTCAGTGTTCTCCATCGTTGCACACTGGTTGAGAAACATGCAAACTGCAGTCCTGTGACTATGGGATGCTACAATGGTCATAAATGCATGCTGGTTTAGAATGGCAATCATGACCATGGAATACTACAATACTATATAATAATGAATACGAGGATTGGTTGCAAAGCATTCTTTACATCCTTGTGACTTTGAGCGGTCACTAAACAAGGCAGTTGTTGTACAGTTGTACAGACTTCCTGTAGTCCAACCTATTCATAAGGTGGTTGTTGTGAGAACAAAATTTGAGGATGTCCTCCTTATGATGGCTGCCTTAAACTTCCAGAGGCTTGATCATGGGACATATATGCTATAAATTTTATTAATTTGTTAGATCTGTATCCTGCCCATTTCTCCAGGAACTGAGATAGTGTGTACGGGTATCTTCCTTATCCCTAGTAGGTAGCCTACAACAACCATTAAGGTTGGTCTAAGAGAGAAGATTGGAGCAAAAACATCCATGGCTTGGGTGGACTTGAATCTGAGTTTCCCCATCCCAGTTCAGATTTTAACCATAACAGTAAGTAAATATGTGAACGAGATGGGGGTTTTCCTCCTTTCTCTCTGGTTTCTGTGTACCAAGTAGAAGTTAACAAGTGGAATCTTTCCGGTTGGCTGCACCATTTCCAACAGCAACCATTTTATGATTAGTTGTGCCCCATTCTCCACTATGCTCATTTTGTGGTTGTACCCATCATACTTTTTCAAAATGCAAAATGCACTGATTGAACCCACCATATCGACAGGGACTCTCGTATTCTGTGTAGTAAGTAGTGTTGTAGCATGAACTTCAGCGCAGATTGCACTTCTGATAGCCTTTGTGATCTGCATGGTGAGTAAAACAAAAAGTTTGTGTTCAGTGATATATGAAGATGTTCTGATCTAGGAGAGGGCAATGATACGATCCGTTTTTCATATAACTTCATTATTGCTATGTGCCTCCGTGGTGATTTTTCTAAGGGGAAGGAAATACAGTGTCAGCTTCTTAGTAAAAAAAAATTGGCTTAATTTTGCCTTAATTTTTAGAGAAGAGATTGGCCATGCTTGCTTACAGTTGTAGCCCCAGTACATATTGAGGACGCCAGACTGAGGAAGGCTGATTTAATAAATGAATTTCATCCCTGGCTAATGAGCCCATTCTGTTTTGTGCTATAGAACATTACAGAATGACAGTTACTTTTATTTCAAGATCAGTATCAGAATGCATACTGTGCCTTAACATTTATGACATTCCCCATCTGCTTCCAGTCACTGTAAAAGTTTCTTATAGCAATTTACAGATAGTCCTCAACTTACAACTTACACTTAGAATAACTTTATTGTCACTTTGAATGTACACTAATTGTCAGACATTAAAATGAAATTTCATTGCATACAGCTCTCAAAGACTCTCCACCTCCAATATACACTACATAAACATGACAAAATAAATAAATAAATACAAAATTATGCATATACCCATATATATTACAGTTCATTTGGTACCATTCAAAGTTACAAGGGCACTGAAAAAAGTGACTTATGACTGTTTTTCACTTACAACCATTTCAGCATCCCCATGGTCATATGATCAAAATTCAGACGCTTGGCAACTGTGTCATATTTATGACAGTTGCAATGTCCCAGGGTCATATGATCACCTTTTGCAACCTTCTGACAAGCAATGTCAATGGGGAAACCAGATTCACTTAACCGTGTTACTAGCTGAATAACAGCAGCGATTCACTTAACAACTGTGGCAAGAAAGGTTGTAAAATGAGGCAAAATTAACAACTGTCTCGCTTAGCAACAGAAATTTTGGGCTCAGTTGTGGTCATAAGTTGAGAACTACCTATATATCCATGTCTACATTTCAATAATAAGGCTCTATTTGCATTTCAAAGTATGGTGTGAGCATATCCTTCCAATTTGAACAAATCAGTCTAGAGCCGTGATGGCGAACCTATGGCACGCGTGCCACAGGTGGCACGTGGAGCCATATCTGTGGGCATGCGAGCCGTTGCCCCAGCTCAGCTCCAGCGCGCATGCGTGCGCCAGCCAGCTGATTTTTGGCTGGCCCCGCCCATGCCATCCCTCACCTCCCAGGAGTCTCCACGTGGCCCATTTTGGATGCCAGGTAAGTACAGGGCTCATGCGGAGGCTCTGGGAGGGCGTTTTTGGCCCAAGGGGGGGGGAGGCCATTTTTGCCCTCCCCAGGCTCCAGGAAAGCCTCTGGAGCCTGGGGAGGGCGAAAAACGGGCCTACCGGGCCCACTGGAAGTCTGGAAACGGTCCGTTTCCGGCCTCAGGGGGCGGAGGGCAGGGGAGGCCATTTTCACCCTCCCCAAGCTTCAAGAAAGCCTCTGGAGCCTGGGGAGAGCGAAAAATGGGCCTACCGGGCCCACCGGAAGTCGGGAAACGGGCCGTTTCCGGCCTCCGGAGACTTCAGGGAGGCCTGCTAGGCCCAAGATGGGGCGCGGGGGTCGTGCGCGCATGTGCGGGGGAGCGCAGAGGGTTGCGTGCGGGGGTGCGGGGCAGCGCGGTAGGGTCGCGCACGCATGCACAGGGGCGCGGGGCACAGGGGGCATTGAATTATGGGTGTGGGCGCGCGCGCTTTCGGCACCCGAGGGAAAAAAGGTTCTCCATCACTGGTCTACAGAAAAAAACTAGAGTAACATATTTTCTATCAGACTGGTTTATACTTGGATGGAAAACCACTGAGGAATTTCAAAGCTACAGATAGGCCAGAAGGTTACATAAAATCAGAGAGGTCATTGGAAACAAATAATTTCTGTACTGCTGCCAGAAAATTAGATGGATGCGTTTATGAAATCGCCAGGAGTCAGTCTTGAGTCATAGGACTTTTATCTTCTATAATTTTACCAACTGATTGATCAAGGTTGGGGTTCAGGGTAGTTGAAATTCTGGATTTTCAGTTTAAAGACTGCACATATATTTTGTCTTAGCATTAAATGCAAAAACACAAAAAACCCACTGGTACTTCACGTTTAGCCTCCATTATTAATTAAGAATAGCTTTAATCAATTGTGTGACATGTCAAGACGCTTTTTAAAATTTTGTAATTAAATGCCAATCACTTGCAGTAAGCAGAAGGTGAAAAATCTGAGTGAATTTGAGGATGTTAGAATGTTTATAAATGTGACCTGTCTCAATTCTGGCTACTTACAAAGAGTTTCTTCCATGATGCCAATTGGCATCCTATTCTTAATCATTATCTTGTCATGTATGAAGAGTAGCGGTAAAGGTAAAGGTTGCTCACCTTCGTTTCCTAGCCAAGGGAGACGACATTGTCCAAAAACGCTTTTGTGGTCATGTGGCCGGCATGACTACATGCCAAGGCACACAGGAGGCTGTTACCTTCCCACTGAAGTGGTATCTATTCATCTACTTACACTTGCATGCTTTCGAACTGCTAGGTTGGCAAGGGCGGCGGCAAGTAACGGCAGCTCACCCTGTTGCGCGGCGCTCAGGTCTCGAACTGCCAACTTTCTGGTTGACAAGACCAGTGTCTTAACCTACAGACCACCATGCCCCCTATGAAGAATATGTACCTGAATACATACATGTGTTTTTGGATAATAATGTTGTTGTAGATCAATAAGATCCTGATCAGTTGTTAGCATAACTTTGGTTGCTCTTCCTCCATTAACTTTAGCCGTATCTCTGCATTGTAGCCCAGTTCATTGCAACTTATTCCTGCATCCTCATATTTGCTCCAATCACAACTTGCTTCTTAATGTCTTCTGCTGATGTTTTGCAGCAATGGGACAGGGATTGATAGAAATTAGAGAGAAAGGAAACCTAGCTGTACTTTTCTCTCCCACTCCTACAGAATGCTACTGTCATGCATGTCCATACCACTATAGCTTTTGTTACGTGATGCTCTATTTATCCACCACAGTGTGAAGAATTACATTCATGTAATCCAGATCTAAGTCACCAGTGAGTCCTCCAGGGTTCTAATGTCCACCTTCCCAGCACCCGTTTCATAGTCTCATGTTCAAGACTTAAAAGAACTTTAAAAATGAGAACATAATTATTTAATCTTTCCTGCCACCTCTGTGGGTTTGGGTTGTTGTTTTTTTAACAACGTACAGAGGCATATACTTCCTTCTTTGAGTCATGGAGACTTGAAATAACAAAACTAAGTGCAGAGGGACTACAGAATCCTACAAGTGTGACATAAAGAGGAAGTCAGTTTTGCATAACCTGACCAATGTAATGTATCCAGGGTTGTTTGTTAGTATTTAAAGAGATCAAGGAGCTACTTCTGGCTGGTTTTGCTCAGCTTTTCATTGTGATAAGCCTTTTCCTCCTTGTAACTGTTCATGACTATTTCCTTCCTAATCAGAATTTTAAAAATTGGACTAAACCTTATGGTGCCGACACACCCTGCCTTTGCACTTCTGCACACTCCCTGATTTTTTTAGGTTCCTTCAATTAAAAAAAATAGATACGTGAAAACTTTTCAGGTTACAGGACACTTAAGTACACTCCAGTATGTTTTTTTCCCCTTTTTATCCAGAGCCCCACTAGCTGAAGAATTCTGGGAGTTGAAGTCCACAAGTTTTAAAGTTGCCAAGGTTGGACGCTCCTACTCTAGGCATTCTTTGAGGTTGAGGGGAATGATGAATGACTGCTCAGATAAAATGACAACTATAAGTTGAGATGCTGTAGTGTAGAACATTCTAGTTAATGTGTCCAGAACAGTCAATGGGGAGAAAACTTTGCAGTTGTGATCATTCATATTTGTAGGCATTTTGTGATAGCAACACAACATGCTGCTGAAGTTCCAAATGATGAGAAAAGAAGCTTTTTTCTGTATTCTTTCTGCATTATGGCCTTTTCTCATTAAGTTATATCAGGTCCATAGATAAATACCGTAGCTGGGAAAAAAGGAATTAAAACTGACTCATTTTCAATATATGTGTTATTGTTACTTGCACTCCTAGGTTTGGTTTATGGTCACAAACTCACAGGGTCAACAGCCACACTCAAATCACTTTCAACCTAACAACTGAGGCACAACCCATTTTTTGGAATACAAGGAGATCTAGTGAATTTAAAATAACATCAAAACTTTACTGGTTGCAATGTACATTTGCTCTTTCTGACATGCACACATACACACTTACCTCTGTCCTTCTCAACCAGGTATAAGCCAGAAGGATGGAAGCCACCAAGCTGGGATCCAAAGATGACTCAAGGAATGGGCTGGCTTCAGGATGCCTTTTATCCCCCAAAATTCTCACATTGTTTATTCTCAAGATTGGCAGCTCCACTTGCCTTGATTTTCAAGTCTGGTAGCTGTTGATGGGATTTGGGGAGGCGGTTTCCCATCATGCTCAGGCCCAATTTCTTTTGTCTGGTTCAGGTGATATTTTTCCTTTGTTTCCTTAATGGATTTGTTCCTTCTTATCTATCTGCTTCTTACCTACCTCTTGATTCCTGGCGTACACTCTGCTTATATGTCTGCTTCATCTTTAGGTATGACAGCTTCAGCCTAGTCTCACACTATGAACTCTCTTTCCTTACTTTTAGATTGTTTTGGCATCAGATGCTACACCACAGAAAAGAGTGAAGGCCAATACTTGGGCCACCATCTTTCCCTCCCCTTTCCCAGCCGAGTGTGGTCCATTAATTATACTTAAGAGGTTAACATGAGTTTTAAAATGGCTGCTTTTTTGGATTTGCAGAAGTTGGACTTTGAAGCATTGCTTTCTTGGAGGTTTCAGTTCTGATTTCATCTGAAATTGCAGCTGTACTGAGTTCAAGGCTAACTCTGGTCAATGAGATATGCATAATAACTCGTTCCTGTGGTTTATATGTCATGAGAACATGGCCTTGCTAGACTGGATATAAAGGAGCGTGTGGGAACCTGGAACTGACTCCAGGGTAAACATTCTTTCTGGAAGATGTTTTCCAAACAACAGTGAAAAATTACTTCAAAATACCTGTTTTGAAATTAAAGTATTCTTCTTGGAATTCATTTCCTGCTGTTTCTTAATCTGCATTATCTGTTTTCTTCTTGAGTTAATATTGAGAAGAGAAACATCTGGAATCGGGCATCATGCCAAGGTAAAATGTGATTTATTTGGAGGGTTTTTTGCGATGCAAGTAACAGCTGTCGTGATTTATAAACTATGATTTATAGCTTAAAGCGGAGATCTCCAAACTTGGCAATTTTAAGACTTGCTGGCTGGGGAATTCTGGGAGTTGAAGTTCCTAAGTCTTGAAATTGCCATGTTTGGAGACTCCTGGCTTAAAGCATGGCACTGCAGAAGTTGTTAAACTGCGTCTTAGAACAACCCTAGCCAGTAGTGAGGGATGTTGGGAGTTGCAATTCAACAACATCTGGAATCCTAAAATTGCCTAATTCCAGACCTAGGTTGTATTAGTTCTGTGGCTTGTTTCAGTAAACCATGGCCTAACATGACACGCGACTCTAGCAGGGAAACTTTTGGGGGTGCAATTGGTCCTTTGTGGAATGGATGAGAATGTATCGTGCCCAACTATTTCTTCCTTTGTGTTTATTCTGTTTCAGATTTGAGAGATTTTATTTATTAAATTTTTATGCTGCCCATCTCCCCTATAAGGCAATTCTGGGTGGTTTACAGATATAAAAAGATAAAAGGTTATTAAAATATTAAAACTATACAGATTAAAAATTTGCATATTTGGCAGTCCTAAATATATTTTGGCTAGAGCAAGTTGCATACATTCAAAGGACCTTAACTTTATGGCTGAATTCACACATCATGCAAATCCCAAAAGTGGTTCATTTGGTTCTACCTTAAAATGTGAATCCGACCTTTATTACTTGAAAATGGTGGATTACAGCAAGGCTGTTAGAGATTTCCTGTGAAAAGCTTACTGCTATAATCGTGAATATTTTTATGTGATAAACAAGGAGGCAGTTGGAGGAAACAGCAAAGAGAATTCAGACTTTTGTGTGGGGGTTGCTGAATTTTTGGAAGAATCTGATTTTCTTCAGTTACTTTATGGGGCCATGGTTTGGTGAAGCAAACTCATTCAGTCCAAGATACGTTTTAATTCACCTGACATGGTTGATAAGACCAAGCAGGCTGAGCAGCCTTCTTGCTAGCTAATTCATTGTGGGAAGAGCCTTCTTTGAGCCATTCTCCTTCAAGGCCTTACGGATTTCTTTGTCTCCCTTCAGATCAAAAACAGTGCTGCACAAACCCGGGAAGTGCTGGAACAACATTTCAGTGACTTAAAAGGGACCTTGAAGAAGTTGCTGGATGAAAGATTGGCCTCCTTGCTCCAGGAAGTAGACAACATAGAACAGGAAAGTATCAAGCCCTTGGATGAGTGCCAGAAGCTCATAGAACAAGGAGTTGGGACAGCCAATGAACTTGTCCAGGAAGGTAGGAGAATCTGCTTTTAAAACATTTTCTTTGGGGACCATAGAGGATTTCTATCAACCTAATAGCCCCTGGAACTATTGTATTTAATAGTTCCACCTGTCTGCCAAAGATATTTCATGTGTGTCTAGAGGTCTAAATTAATCCTATCTGCATAACACTTCTACATGTGAAGAGATATGGTTAAGAATTGCTTGGACAACAAGATGGCTTATACTTACAACAAATAAGTTGTTAAACAAGGCTGAGAAGACCCAGGTTCAGGTCCACCCTTGAGGTGTAAAAGCTTGCTTGGTAAAATTGGTCCATCTGGTATAATTTAACTGATCCTTCCTCATTATTGTTGGGGGGGGGAATCAAACAGAGAATACTGTGTTTGCCAGTTTGAGCTTTTGTAGGAAAAGCAGGGCATAAATCAAACAAATGGTAATTATGCATAGAATGAGCATGCATATAAAGCACATTCATGAACCATTGAACAGAAATAAATTGCAGATGATATGTCTATTGTCGATCAAGAGGAAGGAGCTCTTGATGCATCTCCCTGTCTTTTCTTTTCCCATCTATATACACATTGGCTGGTCTACATACTGTGGTTTGTTGTAAAAACGTAATGTCTGAGAATACATATACACATCAAGAGGTTTTACAGGCCATAGTATCTTGGTTTACATAAATAAAATCTCAATAAAGCATGTTACTGAACTGTGTTGGTGCAGTGGTTAGAATGCAGTATTGCAAGCTAACTCTGCCCACAGACAGGAGTTCGATCCTGATGGGGCTCAAAGTTGACTGAGCCTTCCATCCTCCCAAGGTCAGTAAAATGAGGACCCAGATTGTTGGGGGCAATATGCTGACTCTGTAAACCGCTTAGAGAGTGCTGTAAAAGCACTGCGAAGCAATATATAAGTCTAAGTGCTATTGCTATTATGGCTTCACATAATGGGTGAACCCTACTCTTCTACCAATATGTTCATTTTAATTCAGTGAGATAAGTTTCAGAACAATTTGCTAGATGTGCAGGAAATTATCACAGCTATCAATATACTTAGAATTCAGAGCTGGGATATCTTAATCCAAAAAAACAAATTAAAGATGTCTGTTGAATTGTTTCGGCTGTTGAATAAGATTGCAAGAACCTCAATTAACAGAACTGGGACAAGGATGGAATATGTAAGTCAGAGCTGTCAGCAGTCTTGCAACTGCTTGTCATAGCTGCTCCTGGGCCTTCTTCTGCAAGACCACAATAATACTTAATTAAACAAGTTGTGATGTCATCCTAGTCAGCATTTTCTTGTTCATTTCTTCCTTCACCCAGCCTCAGGGATGAAGGGTGGGGAATACTGAGCGTAAGGAGATTGTATCACATATCTTGCATAGCAATGCTATTGCAGAGATGAGAACCAGCATTTTGCTTTTCCTTCAATCTTGCAATTTGGTAGTGGTGAAATGATTTGATTGAAGATATTTAAAATTAGAACTACAATATCAAACCTGCTAAACATTTGCTTCTTTCTGTAAGTAGAATCACCTTGTCTAAGAAGGAACTTAGTGAAGCTTAGCGGTTACTCTCTGGTCCTAGATGATCAAATAAACACTGGAAGTGATCATTCGGCAAAAAAGACTGATTTTGTGAAGTCTTTGGTGCTCTCAGGACTCCACAGCTCAACCCTGAACTTCATATATTCTCTTCCATTGGAAGATGGATTTTACCCATTGTGTTTGTTTATCGACTTATACCTCACCTCTCTTTTTGTCTGAATACTTCAGCTGATTTGCAGGAATTGAACCATTATGAAATCTAAAACATAACAGCCACCCTTCTTAAATTCCGTTTTCTGTAAAAGAGAAGATAGATTGTTTTTGTTTGTTTGTTTGTTTATTGCTTTAAAATGGATTGTTTTCAACCCATTATATCAGCGGTGTTATCCTTTGAGGCTCTCCTTACCACACATGCCACATGTGGCACGAAAGCCTTTCAAATACCAAAGGAAGTTGAGAGTAAAACAGAGGAGCAGGAAGAGGATTTATTAGATTTATATCCTGCCTTTTCTGTAGGAACTCACACACATCAGAGACTAAGGGGGACCTTTCTTCTCCTTTTAAATAGATTTGTCAGTGTATGTGCGACTACAGTTGGATTGTTACAGCTTTATTTAAAAATCCATACTCGGAACAAAAGGATTTTGGTTTTTTTTGGTTTTTGTTTTGCTTTCAAAACCATTTCCTTTTTCTTTCACAGTGTAATCCAGGCAACCAGGCAGCCTTTAATTAACCATAGTTCTCATTTTAATTCAGTTAAGGAAACCATAGGCATCAACTTTTGGATAAGCCAGTATATCAAACCGATACAGTAGTCCTCGACTTACGAGCACAGTTGAGCCCCAGATTTTTGTTGCTAAGCAAAACATTTGTTAAATGAGTTTTGCCTCATTTTATGGCATTTCATGTCACAACTATTAAGTGAATCACTGCAGTTGTTAAGTTAGTACCGTAACACGTTTGTTAAGTGAATCTGGCTTCCCCATTTGCTTGTCAGAAGGTCGCAAAAGTTGATCATGTGACCCCAGGACACTGCAATTGTCATAAATATGAGTTGCCAAGCATCCAAATTCTGATCACATGACCATGGGGATGCTGTAATGGTCGTAAGTGTGAAAAACAGTCATAAGTCACTGTCTTCAATGCCGTTGTAACTTTGAACAGACACTATGTGAACTGTTGTAAGTCAAAGACTGCCAACAGTTTGAAGTTAATTTACTGGTTGTTCCCCCCCCCCCAAACTATTCGCCATCATTTTCTCTATTTGAAGGAAGTGGAAAATTCCTAATTTAATGCTGGTTCCATTGGAGAACGTGCAGGCATTTGTATTTTGTCTAATGCCGAGATATCATTATTACATACCCTAAATTCTTCCCCATTCTCCAATCTTTCTGAATTGTTTGGAAAATGGTGGCAGAAGATAGAAGGGAGGAATGAAAAAGTGATCGATAAGCCTCTGGTTTTTGGATGTTGAGCAGCAGCTTCCTATGCTTGACTGTCTTAACAGAAAATTTGGGATCGTTTGGTCAGAGAAACAGCATCACCCTGCTTTTTATGGCAAGCCAGAGGACATTGGAAGACACTGGCACGTTCTTTCTTTTCCTTCCCTTCAGCTACGTCAAGCACTATAGAGAGAGATGTAGGAGCAAAACATCAACCCAGGTTTTGTAGGGGGGGAAGAAATTAGTCATCACCCATATGAGCCCATTGAATCACGGAATTGTAACCTTCCAAAAGAGTTCTTCAAAAATCCTAAAAACCAGCCACCAGTAAAGCAGAATTAATAACAGAATAAAAGAGTTGGAAGGGACCTTGGAATCATCAAACTCAAGGCCCGGAGGCCGGATTCGGCCCGCCAGGTGCTTAGATCTCGCCTGGGGGCCGCCCTGGAAACAGTGAAGGACCGGCCCGCGGTGCCTCTGCCAGCAAAAATGGAGCTTGGGAGGGCCGCATGTGGCCCTCCTGAGTTTCATTTTCACTGGCAGAGGGTTGCAGGAGGCCATCACAGTCGAAAACTGAGCTCGGGAGCCCATTTTTGCTGGCAGAGCACTCGGGCCGCCACAGGCGCCCCGACACAAGTGATGTCGAGATGGCCATGCCCATGCATGCCAGAAACCAGAATACCAGGTGGCCGGCACTGTTCCCTCTAAGGCCGCGCACGTAATGAGCGAACACCGCGCGGTAGTTTCCGACTTCTGCGCGGCGTTTTCTAATGGCAGAGGCTGCACGCCTGCGCGCCCGCGCACAAGAAAAGAGAGCGCCGCGCGCCAGTTTCTAACTGCCGCGCAGTGTTTTCTCCTGTTACAGGGAACATTGGTGGCCGGTGTGCATGCATGTGCCGGAAACCGGAAGAGCAGCCATCTGGCGCATGCGCACCAGGCAGCTCTTCCTGTATCTGGCACTCCTGCACGCGTGAAGACCAGCTGGGCGGAGCACTGGAACCCGGAAGAGCAACGGGCGATGGCTCACGTGCCCGGAGAGATGGCTCTGCGTGCCACTTGCGGCACGCGTGCCATAGGTTCGCCATCACGGCACTAGTTGATTGTTCTGTCAGAAAATTTCTCCACTGTGGTCAGAATTTATCTAATGATCCATAGCATTTGGACCTCATGTACTGTTAAGGTGGCCATAAATATACACTTTGGATGAATGTCTGCAAAGGAGAAGTGAATGCCACAGAAACCTGTGGAACAATTGTCCTTGGCTGTGACTCCGTTCTTAGTAATAATCTCCTGCTATTGCATTACAGGTGAAAATGCCATTTGTGGAATTACAAGGGACAACAGTGACAAGCTGTGCAGTTTTACAAAAAAGGCTTTGCATATTCAGCTAGACAGGTAAGAGCCACAGATTAAGGCTGGATTTTCACAGTCGGTGGCTGACAGAAGTATCCTTGGGTTGTAGAGGCCTTTTTTCCACTTAGGATAGTTTATGTGAATGATGCAGAATTGCCGTTTCTAAGATACAGTTTAGACTACTTGATCTATTCAGATAGCAGGATTGATGCTTATAATAGCAACTTCTAACCTTCAGATAGCATTATTTGACAACTATTCAAAAGGTGATTGACTTACATTGAAAAGCTTTCCTTTCAAAAGGGTAACCAAGTAAACTAATCTTCAACTACAGTTGCTTTGGATAGTGAGACTATTATAAGTCTAACAAACAAACAAACCACTTGCAGAACTATCCCAATGGGAAATCTGAGCACTCAAAAAAAAAAAAAAAACCTCAGCAAAGCTGAAAAGAATGTACAAGTAGTCCTTGACTTATGACTATAATTGAGCCTGGAATTATGGTCATAAGTCGAGGCATCAGCTAACCAGACCTGGGTTTTTTGTTTTTTACATTTTTTGTGGTGTTAAGAGAATTTATCCTTAATGGGCATTTTTTTTGCCAGCAAAACAACTCCAAATTGCAGTCACAGGATGGTGCAAATGGCTGTAAATATGAACTGGTTTCCAAGCACCCCAAATGCTATCACATGACCAGGGATGTGTGTGTGTGTGTGTGCTTATTGTAACTTTAAGTACCTTTTGTGTGTGGGGTGTGGGGTTGTAACTTTGAATGTTCATTAAGTGAGCGGTGGTAAATGAAGGACTCCCTGTGTAAATTTGAGAATTTCAAAATTATTATTTTAAGGGAGAAAATTGTCTTCATGGTGGGATAGACATTAATTAAACCAGCCCAATGAATTTTCCGAATATTTCCTTGGTGAGAAACTTAATAAATCCAGAGTGTCTTTCATTCCATCTTCACCACCTTTCAAGTTGATATTTTTCTATTTGGGAAACACCAGGTGCAGAGCTATGGGTACAGAGGAGGTGACGCTAGAACCCTGCCTTCAACCTTATGGAGGTAGGGTTGGTGAACAGAAATCCATAGCCCTAACGTTTAATACCTGTTTTGATGTGCTTCTTTTTATGATAAAAATAAAGTAAGATATGGATTGGAGTGGCTAGAGAAATTAAACTAAGACATTAAAAAAAAATCAAATCAAGAATTCCAAATGTCGTTAAAGGTTCTGAATGAAAACAGTTCCTTACCTGCTATGTATATTGATGATTTTTTCTCTCTCTTTAGTTTACCTGAAGTGCCATCGCTGGTTGATGTGGCTAACTTATCTGCTCAATGGGATGACTCCTTTTTTACAATAATGAAAAGCTACATCTTCAGCCATGGAACAGTAGCATCTCGACCTCCGATACAAATAGAAGAACTGATCGAGAAGCCTGGAGGTATCTTAGTACGGTGGTGCAAGGTGAGTTAACAGCCTTTTCAGGATCAGATATCACCTAGGCTTTTTCTTTTGTGTTGTGCTTTAACCCAACAGCCTGGTGGTGATTTTGCGATAGGCAGAAACACATTACAGGTAGTCCTCTACTTATGACCACATTTCAGCCCAAAATTTATGTTGCTAAGTGAGACAGTTGTTAAGTGAATTTTACCCCATTTTACCACCTTTCTTGCCACAGTTGTTAAGCGAATCACTGCAGTTGTTAAGTTAGCAACAAGGTTGTTAAGTGAATCTGGCTTCCCCATAGACTTTGCTTGTGCAAAGGTCGCAAAATGTGATCACATTAGCATTAAGAGCCGAGGTGGCGCAGTGGTTAGAGTGCAGTACTGCAGGCTACTTCAGCTGACTGTTTAGCAGTTCAGCGGTTCAAATCTCACCGGCTCAAGGTTGACTCAGCCTTCCATCCTTCTGAGGTGGGTAAAATGAGGACCCAGATTGTTGGGGGCAATATGCTGACTCTGTGAACCGCTTAGAGAGTGCTGTAAAGCACTGTAAAGCGGTATATAAGTCTAAGTGCTATTGCTATCACATGACCCTGGGACACTGCAACCGTCATAAATATGAACCAGTTGCCAAGCATTTGAATTTTGATCACATGACAGTGGGGATGGTGTAACAATTGTAAATGTGCAAATGGTCATAAGTCACTTTTTTCAGTGCCGTTGTAACCTCGAACCGTCACTAAATGAACTGTTGTAAGTTGAGGACTAACTATATGTGGTAGAGATTTGGGATATTTCCCATCACATGAAAATCTCTTTCTTGAGAATAACATGCGCATAGTGGTTAATACAACGAATAGTGGTTATTATGTGGCTTATTGATTTCTTTTTGAGATAGCATTCTCTTTAAATTGTAACTAATTTAATAGCTGTCTGATAACTGGCACATTGTGAAATGGATTCCATGTGATTGTACCTGCCTCTTAATATTTATATCACTTTTCCAGATATGTTGGGACTGGAATTCTCAGGATTCTGGCCTATCTGGCTGGCATAAGACTGGAAAATATGTTTTGTGTCTAACCACTCACCCCACAATAGTAATTCTGCGATTGTGTCCTTTGCACTTCCTGATAATGCCCAGTGTGCTTCTAATCCCAAAATACTGGGGAGCTTCGAGCCTTCGCCTTTCAGAGAACAAGTTAGTTAAAACAAATGTTTAAAGAAGGAAGAGTTTTAAGATATGCGATAATGTAATTTATCTTTGCTTAGGTTGATGAGGATTTCATCCCGCAAGACTACAGACTTCAGTATTGCAAGAGTACCACTTGCCATTTTGAAGATGTGTACGTTGGTTCTGACACAGAATTCACGGTGTTGCACATCGACCCCAACGTCGATTATCAGTTCAAGGTTTGTGCGCGGGGAGACGGCCGTCAGGAATGGAGCCCGTGGAGTGTTTCTCAGACTGGGTGTTCCACATTGGTGCCTCATGGTATGCATTTCGTCATTTTATTCTGCAATAAAAAATATTTCGGTCTTGCTTCATCTTCTTCCCCTGACCTGTGAATCTAGCCCAGTGATGGCGAATCTTTTAGACACTGAGTGCCCAAACGGAGCAAGCCCAAACTGAAAGGTGCGTGCGCATGCACGGTCATGCGTGCATGCGCAGCAGAGACCCGAAGACCAGCTGGCCGGCGGGAGGTGGGGCATCCCAACACCAGCAGCGTAGCAAGAGGTAAGATCTCTTTCTTTCGTGAGCGTCTGTTTTGTCGTTTGCAGGGAAACAGAAGCTCACGAAAGAAACGCCACGGAGATCTGACCTGGGGCGACGGTGCACGTGCCAGCAGAGAGGGCTCTGCGTGCCATCTCTGGCACGTGTGCCATAGATTCGCCATCACGGATCTAGCCTATTGCTATCATGTAGTTTGCTCTGTATGATAACTTTTCATATTCAGGTATCCTTGTTTGACGCTGAGGCCGTTTATTACACAAACGTTTAACTTTATGGAATATTGCTGTGTTTTCAAGTGCAGAGCATATGAAATCAATTAAATTGGGTTTTAAGCAACATTGTAACTCTGAGTTCTCCTTTGAAAACATAAGTTTATTGATCCTAAGAAGGCTTATAGCAGTGATGGCGAACCTATGGCACGCGTGCCACAGGTGGCACGCAGAGCCATATCAGAGGGCACGCGAGGCATTCCCCTATGTCAGCTCCATTTTCGGCCTTGGGGAAGGCCATTTTGCCCTCCGGAGGCTTCAGGGAAGCTTCCTGAAGCCCCGGAGTGCAAAAAACGGCCCAACGGGCAAACCGGAAGTTCGGAAAAACGCACTTCCAGTTTGCTGTTGGGCCGTTTTTTCGCACTCCGGAGGCCCAACAGGCAAACCGGAAGTTCGGAAAAACGCACTTCCAGTTTGCCGTTGGGCCGTTTTTCCGTTTTTGGAGGCTTCAGGGAAGCTTCCTGAAGCCCCAGAGTGCAAAAAATGGCCCAACGGGAAAACCGG
>QLTV01000392.1:623142-636512 GCA_003457575.1 Thermophis baileyi
CAATCAGGAAAAACTCAATATTAATATAAATTGTAAGGATACAAGCAACAAGTTACCGTCACACAGTCATAAGTGGGAGGAGCTGGGTGATAGGAACGATGAGAAGACTCATAGTAATAGTAATGCAGCTTTAGTGAATAGTTTGACAGTGGTGAGGGGATTATTGGTTTAGCAGAGTGATGGTGTTCGGGAAAAAACTGTTCTTGTGTCTAGTTGTCTTGGTGTGCAGTGCTCTATAGCGTCGTTTTGATGGTAGGAGTTGAAACAATTTATGTCCAGGATGCGAGGGGTCAGTGAATATTTTCACGGCCCTCTTTTTGACTCGTGCAATATACAGGTCCTCAATGGAAGGCAGGTTGGCAGTAATTGTTTTTTCTGCAGTTCTGATTATCCTCTGAAGTCTGTGTCTGTCTTGTTGGGTTGCAATTTATTTGGTAGCCAGAAACTTCAGTGACAGCAGCATGTTTCTGGGGTGACTGACAAAATGGGCTTGAGAGTAGATGGGTTTTTATACATTCTTTGGGGCTTTATGATTGAGATCCTTGTTGCTGTGCAAGAATATATCCTTCAGTATTTTAATGGCCGTTGCCAGATTCCAGTGGGGTCATGTAGGGGTCATGGCTGGCTCTACAGGCAAAAGGGGAAATGCAAATCCTAGGTGTTTTGTCTGAGCTAATCTTGTCTGCTTTGGCTTGCCTAATTGTGTTGCTTATTTGGAGTCTCTTTGCTTATGAACAGATTGGCCCAGTCTTTCTGAATGGATACAAAATCTCAATTCCTAAAGATTAGCCTCTTCAAGCTTCTGCTTGAGGCTGTTTTCCTATGGCAGGAAGACTGGGGCTGCTTTCTGCCTTTGTTAAGATTTTTCTCCTCTTCTCCTTTAGGGGAAATATTCTATCCTGCCTCTTTTAAATATTAAGAATAAAGAATATTTTAATGTGGGGAGGGGGCACCTTCCTACACTTGTACAAATATACTGGCCAGAAGAAGCAGGCCACTTAAAGGTTCATTACTTTTAGGTTCTTATCTCCTACAGGGCAGATAACATTACCTTGTAACTTGAAAAGAGGGAATACATTTCTAGCTCTTGCTCCTTTTTTCCATTTTATTTCCTTTTCTTAGCAAACAGGATTATCTCACATTTTATGATTGTTACTTAATACAGGTAGTCCTCGACTTACAACAATTCATTTAGTGACCGTTTCAAGTTACAGTGTCACTTATGACTGTTTTTCACACATGACTGTTGAGGTGTCCTTATAGTCATGTGATCAAAATTTGGATGCTAGGCAACTGACATGTATTTATGACAGTTGCAGAGTCCTGGGGCTATGTGATCACCTTTTGCAACCTTCTGATAAGCAAAGTCAATGGGGAAGCCAAATTCACTAAACAACCGTGTTACTAACTTAACAACTGCAGTGATTTGTTTAACAACGGTGGCAAGAAAGATCGTAAAATGGGGCAAAATTCACTTAACAACTCTCTTGCTTACAGGGATGGGTTCTACCTTACCTCGCTGCCGGTTCGCTTCCTCCCGCGCCGCGTGGCCGCGCCTCGTGGGGAAAAAAGCCAAAAACAAGATGGCGACGCATGCGCAGTGCCGGAAACTCAGCTTCTGCGCATGCGCAGAAGAAAAAACCCCCAGAAAATAAATAAATAAATAAAAATAAAAAAAGATGGCGGCGCCCACGGACCGGCACCGACAGAACTGGTTCCGTGACGTCACTGTGACATCACCAGCGGGTCGCTACCGGTTCGGGTGAACCGGTCCGAACCGGTAGGAACTCACCTCTGCTTGCTTAGGAATAGAAATTTTGGGCTCAATTGTGACCATAAATCAAGGACTATGTCTCAGGATTTCCTCAGAGTGATAACCATAGATTCCAAATGGTTAAATGAAACTTGGAAGATAACCTTTCCTGTTTTCCCTTGTGTTAAGGTGTGTATATTCTGCTGTTCAGGCCATGCCATGACATCAACTTGTTTGAAATTTCTTCTCACATAGCAGGTTTCTGCACAATATGGTACTTCCGACTGCTACTATTATTAATATAGCATCTGAACACATTATCTGTTCCGGAGATTCTGACAATAAATGCTTATTTGGTTATTAATGAAAACTACTTTGAGCTTGTTTAAATAATGAAAAAGAGGGACATCTGTTCATAAATAAATAAATAAATGGAGGAATGTTTAGTCTGAAAGTGGTACCCTGTAGAGAAAACTGAACAATTTTCCAAAGGAATAGTTTAAAGATAAATAATTAGTTCTATTGAGAAGGAAAAGCAACAAACTGTGACATGATAGCAAACATCTTATTAATTAATGCTGGCAGGCAGAATGTTACTTCTCCCAATATGATAAGAAGTAGTAACTGTATGGCAAATAGCTAGATAATAGGTTAGATCGTTCATCTAGCTGTATTGTTCAGAGCATCAGGCATGGTTCTCCAACATAACTGGCAGAGATTTTCATTATCATTTGCTATCGTATCATTTTAGCTAAAGAGGCCACTGATCCAATGAAGGCCTTCCCTTATGCAAAACATGAGGGTGGTTGGTTTTCCCAATCCTAGAAATTTTCCATCTTTAAGAAAGATAAATTGAGGCAAATTGAAACGATCTCATCTACTAGAGTAGCTTTCCCAAAGCTGGTAAGTGTTGTGAGTGTTGAATACCGACATATGTTGGGATGGTAGGATTTGGATTTCAGTATCTGTCAGGAACACCAGATGGAAGAGAGCTGAATTGCAGATTCCTAGACTGTGAGATTTAAAGGAGGGTGCATTAATCAAGGACGTGGTTTATATTAACATTTTTCTAAATATAGCTGCTTTCCCCCCCTCCTTTCTCTTCACAGAATTGAAACAGTTGGCCAGCCAAACAGGAAAGATAGTATTGGAGTTTGTGTTGAGCAGCTGAATGGCTATGATTCTTTGCAACGGGATAGAGCTGTGTGCATTAGTACCAATGGTGAGTTGCAAAAAGACTTGATTTGGCCAACCTTCTGACCTGCAATCTCCACTATGTCCTAATGCAGTGGTTCGCAACCTGTGGGTCGTGACCCCTTTGGGGGTCGAACGACCCTTTCACAGGGGTCGCCTAAGTGCACGCTAGCCCACCATCTTGGTGACTGGCAACGCGCACGTGCGGGGAGGGGACGGGGAGGGGGTCGCGGTGGCGGGGAGGGGGTCGCGGCATTAGGAAGGTTGAGAACCACTGTCCTATACTAACAAAGACTGGAAAGAATAGTGTGGTTCACCAGACCTGATCTAGTGGGTAGTTCCCAAACCTTTCACAGGGGTCGCCTAAGTGCACGCTAGCCCACCATCTTGGTGACTGGCAACGCGCACGTGCGGGGAGGGGACGGGGAGGGGGTCGCGGTGGCGGGGAGGGGGTCGCGGCATTAGGAAGGTTGAGAACCACTGTCCTAATGTATTGTTATTTTAAGACCTACTGTATATAGAATGACTGTATTATGACATGGAGGAATCCTAAATAGGTGATGGAAAATAATAAATGTGGTGATTTCCCAAGAATGTCAAGGAAGGTGTGCAAAAAAGCAGTATCTTGGGAAAGAGGCATGTCAAGACATGGATGTCCATGTCCTAGCAGGCTTCTAATTTTCAAAAGCCTGACGGCTAGAGCAAAGGTGCACGACTAACCCCTTCAATACTTATCATAATGATAACGACGATGTTATCCATTCAGTCATGTCTGACTCTTTGCAAGTATCTCTATATCTTCTGACCTTGCACTATTTCTTGGAGTTTTTCTATGCTCCGGCTGATGTCAGCTTTGATGGTGTCCAGCCATCGTGTTCTTTGATGGCCTGGCTTCCTCTTAACGTCCTCATAATACATACACCCTCCTTTTCATTTGGCAGGGGGGAAATTATAAATACATGAAGATCAGTAAATCCTAAGTTTTATGTCATTAAGCTTCTGTACGGAGAATGTAGCCCTTGACCCCAAACAATTAGGCAACCCTTTACAACAATATTTTTTAAGATTTGCCATACCACTTGTAAATAAGAATTGTGAACTGAGAAAATAATTTCCCCTCTTTTCTTGCTGCCAGTATGGTAAATGAGTGCTACTGACGTGTGTGTCAGACACTATGTGGAATAGTGTGGGAGTCCTAACTATTTTGGGGGCAATGGGCACTCTTATAAAATGGTCTTTCTTGGGAGGTTTAACTATTAATAACTGTTTTGGTCAGGAGACCAACTAATGAGAATGTTCTGCTACTGTATCTAGTTCCCCGGGATGGTTTCCACCATTCACTTTTGATTTGGGGAGTTGGATATGAAAGAGAAGAGACATATTTGGGAATAATGAAATTGGAATACCACCTTTGTTTTGCAAGCAAGCCAACTTACTGTCTTTAGTGACAAGAATGTAATTTAACAAGGTGTCCATGAAGTGTGTTGCAAGTCATTACAGAAGGTGAATTCAGAAAGCTCAGAAGTTACTTGATTTCCATGGGAAATTGAAAACTCTGCTATGGCTCACCAGCATTTCTTATCTATTGCAGGAGCTGTTTTTGTCAATGGAAAAGAGATGACCAACCAGTTGCCTGCAGTGACTTCAGGGACAGCTGTAACCTTCGACATGGAAACTGTGAATTTAGGCCCTTGCAATAATAATGGGGGGAACTTCAAACTCAGAGTGACAATTAGTTCCAACAACAGGGAAGTGGTCTTTGACTGGGTACTTGATGAATGTTGTGGCTCTCTGTATTTTGGATGCTCCTTCTCCTATCCCGGCTGGAAAGTTTTGGTGTTCTAACTCTTAGACTGAGAAGTAGTAGTTGTCTTTCGGTGGCATCATTCAAAGGGTTTGGACTCCAATGACACAATTATTTGCTCATCCAGGCTGTTAAATCTGTGTGTCTTTGGTATACGGCTCTTGGTTCAGTGAGCTGCTTGATGCCACTTTTCTGTGAGATAAACATTACTTGAACTCTGTCTTCTCTACTGGATTCACCTGAAATATTGGTGAAACGCTGAGTAACCTGGAAAAGTTATGTAAGCTGTTGTGTTTGCTATCGACATCATGCATTTTGAGTATTATTATTTTTTTAGAACAGCTCTCTCCATTTGGATGTTCTCCAGTGGGGCTGGACATGATCTTTCACAATCCCTAGTCAAGGACTTAGTGAAAGGGGGATTATAGGAACTGTAGTCCACCTCTGGAGATCTGATTTTGGAAGAAAAAGGTAGAGATGATTCTGTTACTGTGGTCCTGCTATCAATGCTTGGTTATGCTTTACTAAGTTTGCCTAGTGTTATTCTTTGGCTCAGGGTTAATGGACCAAAATTGTACGTATGTTTTCCTATTCATCAGAGTTCGGTACTAAAATGCTGTACCTCAACCTGCTCCTGCCAAAAGCTTTCTGTCCACTGGGCAATAAGACCTTATGGCCTCTACATTATCCTTTTCCTTCAGTGCCTTGCTATTTAATGCAGAAGAAATCTGAGCCGAAATGTTTGTTTTGGCGAGCGTATGATACTGACGTGCCTTAGTTTGATGCTTCTGTTGAACAATATTGCATACGTGAAAGAGAAATTTTCATTCATTGCATTTGTCACTTAAGCGGCATTTTCCCTGCTCCTCTGCTCATTGCAGTGCCTTTTTCAAGATGATATCACACAGTCCCAAGAAATATTTAGGGCGCAAAATGTTTTAGACCTTTCCTGAACAACTTGTACGGAGCCTAGAGTTTTGTGTAGCAAGTAAATTATGTTCACCATGCCTGTCTTTACCTAGACTTGCGTTCAGATAAATTTTATAGAAACGGGGGTCAGGCCAACAGGGTATGCAAGCCAACTTGCAAACGAGGAGGTACCATATAGAAAAGAATGCGTAGAGATCTCTTATCATGCTTTTTAGAATTTGGTTTTGACGTAACCAAATTAGCAGACGAGCCAGGTACTAACTTTAAGCAGAGAGTAACAGCTAAAGCATTCTTGCTCTCAGCCTCTGCAGTTAATCACCATTTTGCTGTTTTGACCTTGGGCAAGTGAATTCCCTCTTTTTGGGATCTCCTTTGTATGATTAAATTGCCGGCATGCCCATCTCCCAAAATGGGGAACCCAGTCTTGGCAGCTCTTTCCTTGCAATAGGGGTATCCCGTTAAGTAAGATTTGCAACCAGTTTCTTTCTTAAACTTTAAGTCTTCGATCCCAGGCCCAGAGGCTTTCGCTGCAGTCCTTAGCTGCCATACCCCAGTCTGATAAGTAAGCAAAGAAAGGAACTGCTGATAAAAAGAAGAGCAAAATTCCTCCCTTCCCTTCTTATATGGTGGGATTGCCAGCTAGGAGTTACTCTGGTTTCAGCACTAAGTAAAAGTTGTCACCGGTATTAATATCTGATTAATGGGTAGTAGGTCTTTTGGTTCAGGAATATGTAACTGAGGAATATGTAACATAAGGAATATGTAACCTTATCTCGTGGTCTGTTGCAATCTGATGTTTTCTAGATATATTTCACTTCATTTCCTGTTGGTTATCAGAATTATGGAGTTGAAGTCCCAATATATCTGGAGGCAGGATTTTGGGGAAGGCTAACGGCTAACTCTGTGGAGCAGAATCTAAATAAAAATGGTTAGTCTCCCCCCCCCATCTCAAGATATCCTGTAAGAAGCTGGGATTTAAGGAATATAGAATCCTAATCTCTGTCCCTCACCAGTTTAAAATCAAGCCATACCAAAATTCTTCTCTTGTACTCAGATAAATCACCACCTTGCCTTATGTTCATGTGAATATAGACTGGGAAAGGATATTAATGTATTAAAGTTCCTCTTTTAAGAATGTCAAATGCAAACCAGATCATCCATATATTTTTTATCTCTCATTATTGATCTCTGTGAAAATGTATCTGGTACAAAAAAAAAAAGGAATGAGATACTTTAGTTCACCTTTAGCTTTGTATGTTCATTATATAATGGTAGGTTGGAAGCTCCCCCCTCTTTTTAGAATGCTACACATAAATTGGGATTTGCAAAGGTATTCAGACATGTATGTATGCAGTTTCCTCTTCTTGAAGGATTGCCACAGGACATTTCCAATCTCATGTATACCATACAAAATGCCTTTACAATGTTCAAACATAAATAACTTTTTTTTATATCTGGTGACAAACAGAATGGAGGACATAATCCAAATGTTCTACTTTTAGAAGACCAAAAAATGTAAATCAAAATTTAAAACAGTCGGATGCTATCCAGATGTCTGGGTTGTAGTTCTTATCTTTCCCTTGGATAGAGTAAGATCTTCATTTTTGAATATACCACAGACCTCTGTCTTGTATGAAAAAGGCATGTAGATGCTGAGCTAATAAGGAATTTTTTCCCATTTCTTAAACTTTTGTAAAAGCTTTTTTGCTATAACAATAGAAATTTGTTTCCCCAGCAAAAGCTGACTTTCTGCAGCTGGGGATGGAAGAGAAAGAGGAAATAGAGAGATTTTATCTCTTGAGAGGGTAAAGGCTGGTTTAAAAAAAAAAGCTATGAAACAGGAAAGCTATTCAAAAGCTTACCTTGAACTTGATATGAGCAGCAAAAATGTTCAAAAGAAATCAAATCAGTATTTTAGAGCCATAAGAATTCTGAAAAATTTGATTCTTTGTTCAGACAGTATTCATATGAGGTGGCAATACTTGGAGGCAAAGTTAGCATGGAATTATGTTTTGTATGCACTTGTATTTACCTCAAGATACTTTGTATCATGACTTTTTAATAAAGATTTGACTTTATTGTACCCTATCCAGTCGTGGTGAAATCTTTTCTCTGGAGGTTCTCATTCATCCAGGTCATGGTTGCTCCAAAGCTGCTTTTATTTTAAAGGCAACTGGACTTTCTGATTTAAATTAGAAAGTCCAGCTGCCTTTAAAATAAAAAATACCTTTGGGTCTTTTCTCTGTTGATCTTCAGATATATCAGGAGATGAAGGCAAATAGAAGATAAAACAGTTGCTTAAAATTATGCTGTAGAAAGCTAAGGAAAGGAGTTTTTTTGCAAGAAAAGTTGGTTCTAAATTTATTATTTTTGAAAGCCTACATTCCTTTAGAAGTAGTGATGGTGTCATTGCCCTCATATCCAGGAATTTTCAAGTAGTTGTACACATGAATAGAGGCGAGACTCAAAAGTTGTAAGATGGGATACAGAGTAAATCGGTAATGTTTTTAACATTTTTGGTAATTAGTAAATACAGCAACAGAAAAAAATGAGCCTTTTGTTTCTGTTGTGCTAGGACCCACATTCTTTGAAAGTATCGGATTAAAACTTCAGGTACAGAAAATTAGGAGCCATTGTTCAAAACTATTAGTCTTGCTTTCAATGGAAGCTAGGTAGACATCTGCCATCCTACTAAAAGTTTAAAAATAACAAATAAATTTAAATAATCAGAATTATTTACTTATTTTATTCAAAGTTTGAATACTGAAGAAATTGCTTTTGGGAAGCAACTTAGCTCAGTTTTGAAAATGTTCATTACCTTTAGTACCAGAGTAGCAGTACACAGAATAAGCCTTGAGGGCTTAGCAGTTCTATTCCCCAGAAACTTTGTGCTGAACATTACATCAGCTCATAACGGAACATAAGAGTTTAATAAATGTATGACCAGAGGCGTACATATATCTGCCAATTTGTATCTAACACAGAAAAATTGCTCTTGGAAATAGCTGATAATCCCTCCTTAAAGTAGGGCAGTGTGGTGGTTCAGCGGTTAAGACGCTGATCTTGTGGGCTGGAAAGCTGGCAGCTCAGGTTCGAGACCTGAGCACCACACAATGGGGGTGAGCTCCCGTCCTCACTCCGGCTCCTGCCAACATTATCACTGCAATTGATTTTCACTATGAACAACTTAAACGATAGGTAAATGATGAAAGGGCATTATCTCTATGTAGTTACTTAGCTAGAGAAGGAAGAAGCATGAACAATTGAGCAGACCAGTATCAAGTTTTTAAGCAATTACATTTTATGCTTTGAATTCAGCACATTACTAATAGCAGCTGAACTAAAGTGCTAGAACCATTTGCTGAATTCCCATTAGAAAAAATGGCAAAACAGGTGGTCCTCAACTTAAAACCATTTAACAACTGCTCAAAAGTAACAATGGTGCTGAAAAAAAGTGACTTGTGACTGGTCCTCACACTTAAAACTACTGCAGTGTCCCTATGGTCACCTGATCAAAATTTGGGCACTCGTCAACCAGTATGTATGTGGATCTGCAACACACTGGTTGCAACCACTGCAACACACTGGTTGCAGTGACCCAGTCACATGATTGCCATTTGAATCTTCCCAGGGACACCTGACAAAGTCAGTGGAGGAAGCTGGATTCACTTAATGATCTTGGTAAAAAATGTAAAAAAAAAAAAAAGTGATTCAATGACCCCATCACTTAGCAAGGGAAGTTTGGATCCCTATTGTGCCCTAAGTTGAAGACTACCTATTACTCTGAATTCAGAAAGGCTGCACTTATGGCCCTGGTTGAATTTGTGTAGATCAGAAACATACATTTGGAAGTATGTTTTTACCATCTTAATTTTCCAAAATATTTCTACTTGATGTTAATGTTGTGAAAAATAATTTTGCTTTTGTATTTTACGGATTGGCAGACAGGAAAAGAAAAAAAAATCTTTGTTACCTGTCTGAACATTGACCATTTCTGATCCCTTCATTGACAATCATGGCATCAGACTTTATCCTTGAGATACTATTGGTATGTTTTATCTTGATTTTTTTAAAAAAAAAGTATTATAGCCAGAATACAGGCAGAAAAAGCCCATCCATTTCAAGTCCTATCATAGATCACAATTAGTCCAAATGCAAATGCATTTTCCCCCCCACCCCACTAAATTTGCCTGGTTCTGAATTCACTTTGGCATATATATGAAAAGATTCAACATGACACGTTGGCAGATTTTACATATTGAACTTTATGTACAAAATTCAATTTCAAATAAACATTTAATGTAAAAACAAAAGGTTCATTAAACAATTGTCTTTATCTACTGTACCATTCAAATGTTCATCCAGTTTACATGATTTCTTCAAAGTCTCATTAAGAGTACATATAGAAAATCCATCTTTATTATAAATAGAAACAAAGGGATTCTCAGCTTTTATTATAAATGGACATGACATACAAAGTTTACTTGACAGAAGTAATTTGATTACTATTTTTGGGGGTCATCAACTTTTTGTGCAAAGAATGCTAGCCTCCTTTTAAGCATTGAGAGCGCGACTGCTTAAGTGACATAAGCAATAACTCTACATCTATGTCTCTCCTAAAATATTTCTTTACATATGTGCACAGCTTTAGCAAATTAAAGCCCAAGAGAAATGCTTGCCGGCTATTCAAAGGTGTAATTAGAGTTTGCTACAACTCAGAGCAGACAAAAGACATCTAATGAAAACTGTAGTCTCCCTCTTTGCTATTGACACAAATCTGTGACTAAGAACTTAATACTGGATGACAAATCACATCCACACCATTAGTTAAATAGTCTCACAGTTAAACACACCTTTAGGGACCAAAGTCAGTATTTACAGTTTTTATAAAGTTTTGAAAATCTCCATTAGGAAGCTTCTTCCCCACCCATTCCAAAGCCAAAATCCAAAACAGGGAACTGCCTCCTTACGATGATGGAATGAAATAAAAACAAATTAAATTGTATTTACATAACTGATCCTTTATAAATAAGGAATATGAAAAATGAACTATTTAAGAATTTTTTTAAAAAAAATGAGGTGATGTCACTCAACCACAGTGCTTGCTGGAACAAACCCTTGGTGCTGATACTGTACCAGTAGTGAAGCTACTTTCCATTGGAAAAAAAGAAAATCTGTAAACATATGCTTTAATGTGTTAAGAGCAGTGCAAGACTGCACCAGACTTTTAGTTAGCATCTGTATTGAATGCAATACATCACAGAATACTTGCAAAAGAAGTGCAACACATTTTCTGGACCAATTTTACAGTGTATTTTCCCCCTTAAAAGTAGCATCTAAAAGTCCCAGGATAACTGTGCTTTGATTCTGCAGTCTGTATACATGCAAATATAGGCAGAAATGCCCACCATCACCTGAAGGTGTAAAAGCAGCATATCGTCATCTTCATCCACCCTAAACGGTCTGATCTCATATACCAGATGATATCAACAAATTCTTTTAGGCTACTGGCACAATTAATATAGTATATCCCTGTGTTTGCAATAGATAAAGCAATTTCCCCCCTAAATGGACATTATAGAAGTGCAATATTACACTTGAATGTTTAAAAATGTATTTAAAAACTTCAGTCTTCTAATTTGATAGAATAAAAACAAAGGATCAAATTTAAATGATACATTATTTTTTACAAAAAGGAAACAGAATTTTAAAGTACAAATTATAAACTGTTCCGATCTCTTCTCATTTTTAACTCCGTGGTAGGAAAGTCAACCATTACTGATGCAAAAATCTTTATATAAAAACTGGTTTACATATACTTAAGTTATGTAAATTCAGTACATCTCATAATTAAAATTTCCAAAAATTGTATTGCTCTTCATGCTCAAACTTTGAGTATTGTCATTACATCACTAGAACTGATATACATGTTGCACTTGCGTAATTATTTCAATAGGAACCATATCAACACTATCTGTGATGAAATCCTTTGTTTCCAGCAGTGCCTGTTAAAAATCTGTGTATCTTATTAAATTCCTTATAGAGTTCATGCATCTTAGAATATCACTTCATTTTTTTTGTCTGCTGGTCTTTTCAGATCTTCTGTTTTCTATTCTGTTTTGTCACACAAGATGTATTATCTATTTCTGAAGACCGTTCCCTAGAATTAGCATCGCTATAACCATTAGTTGCACCCGTCTGTTCTTCTGTAAACTCCTCAGATGATGTGGCTGTAATGGACTCTCCTTTTTCTAATTTCTGTTGCATTTCTCGGAGCTTAGTAACGGCTTTGTCTATTGACATAATGCTTATAAGATTAAAGTCGTGCATGCTGACTAGATGAAGCATAAAATTCCGACACAAGTTCTTCTTAATAATTTTGTGTCCATAATTTTCTACAAACAGCATACTGGCATGATTCATTTGATTGTCAGCAATAAATCTGTTAACATTAAAACATAAAACAAATTATTACTATTTAGTTGGGCTCACGTCACCGCTGAAAAAACAAATTATTACTATTTAGTTGGGCTCACAGTCACCGCTGAAAAAACAAAATTTGGATTGCTCGGAATTCTCAAAAGATGCAAGTTTTAAAAGGATCTTGCTTAGAAATACCATTCTTGCCCATATTGCCACAATTTCCAACTTTTTAAAATTTTAAAAATTCTCAGTACATTAAAATAAGGACAGCAACAAATTTAATATTTTTTAAAATTTGAATTGAAAATATGAATAATTTTTCAGCCATATTTGTTGTTCTCATCCATTTTAGATTAAAAATAAAACACATACCCATGTTTCATAACATGTAGATTCCATAATTTCATGACTTCTTTTTCTCCTTCATTAACATCAGAAAACTCTTCAATTTGCTGTGGTGAGACAACCGTTGAGTTAGTTAAAGCAAAGGAAATAATAATTATAAGGATGCCACAACACTTGGTTGGATGGGCAATATTGGGGTCTAAGTTCTAAGAACTCTAGCATCTCTGGAAACAATCACATCAGAAAGTTATATAATGTAATATCTAATAAAAAAGACCCTTTTCCTCATGCTAAATTGATTTTATGGGGAAACCCAACTTTGAAAATTGGGGAAAAAGATGTAATATAGAAAAATTGGATGGAAGTGGATACAGTTGCAAGAAAAAGTATGTGAACCCCTTGGGATTACGTGGAATTTTGCATGAATTGGTCATAAAATGTGCTCTGAACGTCATCTAAGTCACAACAATAGAAAAACACAGTCTGCTTAAAATAATACTACACAAACATTAGATGTTGCCATGGTTTAATTGAACATAACATGTAAACATTCACAGTGCAGGGAGGAAAAAGTATGTGAGCCCCTAGCCTAATGACTTCTCCAAGAGTAACTGGAGCCAGGAGTGAGCCAACCTTGACTCCAATCAATGTGATGATATTGGATGTGTGGCTGACAGCTGTCCTGCCCTTTAAAAACACACACCTGGTTTGGGTTTACTGGTTTCAAGAAGCACTGTCTGATGTGAACCATGCCTCGCAGAAAAGAGCTCTCAGAAGACCTACGATCAAGAATTGTTGACTTCCATGAAGCTGGAAAGGGTTACACAAGTATCTCCAAAAGCCTTGATGTTCATGTGTCCACGGTAAGACAGACTGTCTACAAATGGAGAAAGTTTAGCACTGTTGCTACTCTCCCTAGGC
>QLTV01000392.1:637857-660346 GCA_003457575.1 Thermophis baileyi
CTCCGAAGAGGATGGGTGATGAAACAGGACAATGACCCAAAGCATACGAGTAACTCAACAAAACACTGGATTCAACAGCACAGAATCCGCCTTCTGGAGTGGCCCAGTCAGAGTCCTGACCTCAACCCGATTGAAATGCTGTGGCATGACCTTAAGAGAGCGATTCACACCAGACATCCCAAGAATATTGCTACACTGAAAGTTTTGTGAAGAGGAGTGGTCCAAAGTTTCTCCAGATCGTTGTGCAGGTCTGATATGCAACTCCAGGAAACGTTTGGTTGAGGTTATTGCTGCCAAAGGAGGGTCAACCAGTTATTAAGTCCAAAGGTTCACATACTTTTTCCTCCCTGCACTGTGAATGTTTACATGTTATGTTCAATTAAACCATGGCAACATCTATTGTTTGTGTAGTATTATTTTAAGCAGACTGTGTTTTTCTATTGTTGTGACTTAGATGACGTTCAGAGCACATTTTATGACCAATTCATGCAAAACTCCATGTAATCCCAAGGGGTTCACATACTTTTTCTTGCAACTGTATATATTTGACTTTGGACCAATTGACAGATGATAAAGATGAATTTTTAACATATGCTGTGTTAAAAGATAAATAACATCTATCAGATGTGACCCAATAGCAATATTTACAATTACAACATTTTTAACAACACTATTTGGACCAGTAGCATTTTCGGCTTCTGAGATACTGAAGCCATCAGTTAAATCCTTTAAAAAAAACAAAACAAAAAAAAAACACTACTACTGGTATTGGTTTTTATAGGGATTTGTTATCAATAAATCAGTGATATGCAGATGCTAAGAAACAAGTGGAATAAATAATTATTGGGTTCCTATATTGCCTAGACAAATGAAGGAGTGTCTCAAATTCTATAGCAAGTGTGTCAGTGGACCTCAAATTATGACTTAAGCCAGCAGCCCTCAACCTTTTGGGATTCAGGGACCGGTTCCGTGGAGGTTTTTCTGTGGACTGGAGGGGATGTGATTTTGTGTGCTGCCTGCATCCCACGAATGGGGTTCACTTGTTTACATGGACCAGTTTCTGGCATGCCGCAGACCGGTTCTGGTCCACGGACTTGGTGTTGGGAACCCCTGACTCATGCAACAAAAAATATTTAGAATTTATTGGACTCCCATTTACGTTTGTACAAAAAAGGATGGTTTAAGACAGCATTTTGTTGGAGATGTAATAAAGATAATGTTTCTTTAAAACACGTGCTTTTACAGTGTCCTACACATAACAGGTTTTGGGAGAAAATAGTGGACTACATAAACATGAGCGCGACAAAAGCTAAAAATTTCAAAGGATAACATTCTCTTGAAATATACACCTATATAAAATTAGACAATTGGACAATATAAATGGATTCTCTGGGCCCTTGCTATGGCAAAAAACCCGGATATTGCAACATTGGAAAAATAAATGTATGGCCTCATTTTGTATCGAATACCTGATTATATTTGCCATCTATGAGCCCCTAGTTGTAAAATATGGAAATCTTATGACCAGCATCCAACCTAAACGTGAAATGTTCTCTTCCCTACATTATATTTTTCCTTCCATAGTAATTAAATTAATATAGAAGAAACATTTCAGAATGTGACCGACAATAATAATTTCCTGTTCTGTACATAATCCAGCTCCTTGCTATTTACATCAGCAATTGTACCAATTCCATCTACTAATAATATTAGCAGATTAAGAAAAGGTATCACAGTCTGCTGTGATACAGTCAAAGTTACCGTTATAGTTTTCTCCCGTAGCCATTCGGGATCTTTTTCATCTTCACTATCAACTTCCATTTCTTGTGGGCGTAGAGGTAGACAAGTATCACTGTGAAAGTATAATCGATTATGGCCACTGCTATATGTTCTTTGCTGTTCTACTTCTCCATCTTCAGATTCAAGAAATTCCGACATGCTGGCTTTTGTACGCTTTGGTCTGAAAAATTAAGTGTTAATGTTTTCAACCAGGTATTTAAACATCTGAACAGCACTGCAACCCTACAAAGACCACTTGAGGACTGAAGCCTAGAAACCTACAGGTAGTTGTTTCCTGGCAGCAATATATCCACATTAACAATTATTGTTGTAAAGTTCATTTAAAAAAAACCAACATATCAAAACAGTAAGCTCTCATAATATCACAGTTACTTTCTCTAATATGACGAGAGCATCACAGATGTGATTTTTACTCATTTACATCTGCAGACGAACTCCATTTTCTACTGACCTGCATACAAGGATATGTGTTATTGGAGTTCGCTTGACTGGTCCGTTACGACTGAAGGCAAACCCAGGCTGACGATGAATATCCTGAGGGTTTCCTGCATAGGAGCCATCATAACACTCATTGATAGAAACATCTATCCTAGCACCTTTTGGATGATACTGCAATAAATAAAAGAATGAGTTTTCCAAATCTTGCTGCACAAAGATTCCAAACCAACTTTTAGCCACTATTTGTTTATTCTGAGTTACTGGGTACATTAAGAAGGATGACAGCACTTAATGTAGATTTTTTACTGTTGTAGCTACTATTGCTGAGTAGTATTGAATAAAAAGTATTAAATTTGTTCACTTACCTTCTGGGCTCCATCTAGAAATTTACAATGTAGCTTTCTATAATAGAATACTCTTCCACCAGTGGAAATAAAATATTAAACTCAAAGTGATTTTACCAGAATACTTACCACATAATTGAAAATAAATCTGCTGTGACAAAGCTTGAGATGTTTAAGCAAGCTGTAAAGCTTGCGACAGTTCAACGTGCACCATGGGCAATGCAAGTCATCTCTAGCTTCAGTCTGTTGCCTTGTGTTGTTATTATAAAGAAACTAAAAAAAGAGATTATGTTACCATGAGTTTGTTTAGAAAAAAACCTACATTGCAATTCATTTTCTTCTAGTATGCATTTTATGAATCAGTGCATATTTCTACTGAAAACCAAGAAGTGATAGCTAGCTCCTTCTTTCATAAAAAAACCAGGGGGAAATGATTACAAGCCAGTTTTGCCTAGTGGTTAAAGCACCAAGCTAAAAATCAGGAGGTGGTGAGTGCCAGTCCCACCTTCGGCATCAAAGCTGGCTAGGTGACTTTGGGCCAGTCACTTTCTCTCAGCCCAATACATCTCACAGGGTGGTTGTTGTGGAGAAAATAGGGGGAGGAAGGAGTATTAGGTATGTTTGCTGCCTTGAGTTACTTATAAAGTAACAAAGGTAGAATAAAACTCTAATAGACAGATAGATAAAATAAAACAATGACCCGTAACGAACAGAAATATTAGATAGTCAATACCTGATAAAATATTCTCAGTTTCTGGCGAGGCTCATTTGTAACATCTCTCTCTTTTCTTGTTTGTAGATCTGATGGCAAAGATTCCTTCACAGCTGAAATAGAACCTGACTTGTCAATGACTATATAAATAGTCTTAATACAATATACAAGACTGAAGTCTCTTGAAGGCCATTTTTGCTACATACGCCAATTACAGCAATCAGTAACTGAGCGATTTAGTTAAATTTTTATTTCACAAAGAGATGCTTTAACTAAGGCAACAAATATCAGCACCTGGCTGATTTTCTTTAGGCTACGAATCTAAGGAGGGTTCATCCTGATCAGTATTTTAATGGCAGCTCCCATGATTCCGGCTAGACTGTGAAGTAAAAAAAAAATCTGGAATACCTACAATGGAGGAATGGTTGGTGAATTTGATAGAACGATAGACGATAGAGTTTGCAGAGATGGCAAAATTGACTTATTAGGGAAAAGTCTACATTTGATAGTGATTGGAAACTCTGTATGGACTTTTTGCTGAAAACGAACAAATAAAAAATATAAACTTTCTGAGTTTTATGGTTAGAAAGGGTATAATGTGGAAGGGAGCCATTATGTAATCTTACAGAGAGAGGATAACATAAATGTACTATATTTAAAACTGCTGTAAAGAAGATCAGAAACCACTTCTTTATATTTGTCTTTTTCATTTATTTTCTATTTACTTATCACTTTTCTTTTAGTTTAATCTCAATATGACTCATGTAATATTTTACATTTACTTGAAATAAAAGACAGTTTTAAAAATTACTCCGGCAAATTTACAGCAAGCAAGCAGCACAACTTAACTAGTATTTCTGTTTCAAATATTCACCTACCTATAGTCTGTGTAGGTTTAACAGAATTTGACTTATTTTCTTGAGGGAGACTCTCTGAATTCCGTGTTGAAAGGGGCTTAGCTATAGGAGTGGCAGGTTTATCATTTGTTTCTCCTGTCCATCGAAGTGTAAACTGAAGTGTTGGTCCCTGAGAAAATGTTTCAAATGGTGGAAGCCTCTGAAATAAAACAAAAAGAATATTTTTAAAGAATTTTCCAAAGGAGTGTTTCATAAGGTGAAATGGAACAAATCATCCATAAAAAAATAATATTGAGAAAAGATCATTGTTAAACTGTTGTTAAGAGACAAATAACCTTCACTGTAATACTGCAATAGTGGGACGGTGGAATGGCTCGTGTACTGCAAAGATTTATAGTGAGAACATACCATACTTTACATCTAATTATATTCTCATGTAACAATTTGTAAATTTTATTTCCCCTTTAACTGTTCACTCTCAGCCAGCAAGACATTTCAAATGTGATCCCAACACACCAGTAATGGTCAGTCATCTGAACAACAAGCCTGATGTAGCGTAATCCTCTAAAGAAGAAGTATTTATTTCAAAATATTTCATTTGGAGCATTGCTGTATTACAGAACTAAACTGTTCTTTTCCCTTCTAGTCACTTGCCCTATTAATAAAATTTCAAGTCACTAACATCAGAAGCTAAGGAATTCATCAACTTTATGCAATTTTTGAGAGGAGTTCTGGTGGCACTAGTGGTTCTTACCTTCCCATCAAGTATTGTTTCCCATGTTGCTCTTTTCTTGCTGATGGGACATTCTTCCATTTCTTGCATGGCTACTTCATATTCTCCATCAAGAAGCTGCAACCGTCTGTTACAAAAAATGTTATTATTCAATATTTAATTATGGTCATAGAGCTTGATTTAATTTTTATTAAGTTTGTGGGGTTTCTTCATTATCTCTAAATTACCCACGTTAATGTTGTCAAATAAATACAAATTTCTTAATGTGGAAAAGTAATAAACAATATAATTGGAACAAGAAAAGGATAAGAAAAGGAAAATGTCAAAACATACATATTAGGGTAAAGGATTAAAAACTCTGATGATAATGTGAACAAAATCATTCAACTATTTCCAAAACTAAAACCTGTTTAAGGAATTCATAGATTATAATACCGGTACATTATATTATAATTCACCTGTTAATCATGTTTCTATGTCATTTGGAAGAAATATAGTATACTGAAATGTTAGTTGGCCTATTGTGACTTTTCATCTCCAAGTGTTTGATCTTTTTCAGACTGGCAGAATTCCTGTATCAGAAATATCATAAACATTTTTTTAAAAGATTTAGTGCTACAAATGTTAACTGTATGCTATATGCCCTTTGTCTGTGAAGGTGATTTATATAAAATAACCTATTTTAGAAGGAAAAAATGCTGTTTCTTTAGTACACTGATCTCTGCTGTGTTAACTATGTGTTCTGGACTGACTTATGACTTGGCTTAATAAAAAGAGGCTGGATCCCAATAGTGTAAAGGATTCTTGATCTATTTTAGGATTGGCAAATACAGATAGTCTTCAATTTATGACCACAACTGAGGCCAGGACATTTGTTAAGTGAGTTTTGGCCCATTTTACAACCTTTTTGCCACAGCTGTTAAGTGAATCACTGCAGTTGTTAAATGAACCATACAGTCATTAAGCCAGCGGTTCTCAACCTGTGGGTCGCGACCCCTTTGGGGGTCGAACAACCATTTCACAGGGGTCGCCGCGCGCGTTAGCGCGCCATCTTGGTGCCACCGTCACTGCAGGGGTGAAAAGGTCCCGGTTCGGCCGGGCCTGCGGGTCGCCGGACAGCTGGTAGCCCGGACGCCGCCATTGGGGTTCTTCTACCCTCTGCGCATGCGCAGAACGCTTTGCGCATGCGCAGAGGGTAAAAGACCCCAAATGGCGGCGTCCAGGCGGGTGGGAAAAGTCTCCCCCTTCTGTCTCCCGGCGGCGGGGGGGGTGTGTCCCGGCAGTGGCGGGGGGGGCCACGGCATTAGAAAGGTTGAGAACCACTGCATTAAGCGAATCTGGCTTGCCCCATTGACTTTGCTTTGTTGGAAGCAAAGTCAATGGGTTTTTTTTTCAGTACCATTGTAACTTAGAACAGCCACTAAATGAATGGTTGTAAGTTGATGACCATCTGTATATAATATTATTGCTTCTATTATCTCTTCTATCAAGCTTTGTCTGCTCTTTAAATTTGCTCCCAGATGATTGACATACACAGCCACCCATCAATGTTCAGCCTTTTCTTGCTTCTTCCCACCCTTATAACCGTAGATTTACTTCTCATGTTGGATGAATTCTATTGTTTAAAAAACAGAAAAAAATGTGGCATTTCAAAATATACTGTACATATGCTTTGTGTGGTCCTAAAATAACACAGTTTAACATATCTTTCACAGATATAACTACTTTTCAGTCTATTTAGTTGCCAAGCTACCATTGTTAATTGTGGTTAACAAAATTCTGGCAAAAAGATAACCCTTGAAGTCCAATAAAGGACCCTATTTTAAAGGTATTAAAATTAAATTTCATAGGAAACCCTCAGGCTAAAATAAAATCCACATTTAAAAGGCTAATAGAAACACATGCCAGGGAAAAAACTCCTTTTTAAGAACACATTACCTATTTTTATCAAATACAGTCATTTGTGCTACAAAAGTCTTTTCCCCATCTTCACGGTTGGAAGAATTTCGTTTTCTTCGAGCTGGAAGCTCTTCATTAACATCTGTAATTAAATACAGTTACTATATAAACATACATATTAACTAATATAATTCACTACTCCTGTAGTTGAGGTTTATTATTTCAGTTTGCTCATAAACAGCTGTTTACAGATAAATAGTAAAAATACAAAGCAATAAAAAAACTAAAACCATACCCCTTCTTTGGTATAGAAATCCTCTCTAGGCAGCAAAGTTTTAATACGAAGATGATGATTTTATTAAAACAATTCACTGTTCTCAATTGCATATGCTCTAGATAAAGGGTACTAAGGTACCATAAAAGTAAACTCAATTTGCATTCTGCTGACATAGGCTCTTTGGATGATGCTGACAGGAAATCCAACTTCAAGCTATGTTAAAAGACAATGGAACTTGTAAATTTGTAGTCTTGTTCAGGGCTGATCTTTCTTTTATTCAAGGTGTATCATTTCTCAAATACTAGCCAGAGTACTTTCATTACTCCTGTTTCAAAATGTCTGACTTTCATATGCTATATGTAATCATTCTCTAGGGCAAAACAGATTCTAGTCAATATGGAAACACCAAACTACTTAACTGAATTGTATTTATTATAGCAATATGTTAAACTTTCTCAAACTACCTGCAATAAAATGATTGCATCAAGAACTGAAAACCTTGCCGTCAGGAAGTGGATTATTCTCCATTTATGTCTTTTTCCAAGTTGCTGTTCTCTCCTGTTTAGATTTATAATACACAAGGCCAAGGCCAAAAAGTAAAGTTATGTAAGTATTAGGTTTTTAAAAATATGTTAATATTCTATTGGCAGCTATAGCAACGAATTTAGGCTCCTTTGGAGAATGAAAGATAGGAATAAATAGTGATGTGAGAATCTTTTACAATCCTTCCTGAAAAAGAAAACCTTACTCAAGGACACATGGGGCTGAGCCAAACTGAACCTAGGCAGATAAAAGGTATGCATGAAATCTTATGCAATGAATGCCTAAACATTCAAGAACTGACTCCATCTTTTTATATCAAGTGAAAACGAAATAGACTACACTCTTACCAATATTTTCATTTGTTTCACCATTTATCATCCCATTAAATTCTCTTCTTCCTGGACGAGTTACTCTGAATAATAATGAATAAGACTTCACCATGTGGCTGTTACTGGGTTCAAACTCATTGCTGGAAACGGCCAATGATGGAAAGTTGCCTGGCTTTATTTGGTTGGTGTCTGGATTCAAAGGTACCTGCTTTTTCCCTGTAGGTACTTGTCTTATGGGACAGCTAACATCCTGCAAACAAAGATAAGATGATTTGCTGAACACAACAGAGCAAAACCCAAGGCTACCCATTTATTTATTTTACAGGATTTTATATATTGGCCCAATACATAATCTGAGTGGTGCACAGCACCTCCAATCCACATTAAAACAAAGCAATAACTAGATGGTGTTCTAGAACAACCCACTATGGGCCAAAGATAGATTGTTTTTCAGGACCCTCCAAAAGGACGGAAGGATAGGGGATACTGGACAGTACCTCCAGTGGCAGCGAATTCCAGAGAGTGGAGGCTATTATCAAAAAGGCTTACATTTTCTTTATCTTCTGTCTCTGAACATTTGACCCAGACAGGAAGAATCATACTTTGGACATTATTTTTTGTGGTTAACATTGGTCAGGTCAAATACAAAAATGAAAACATTTTTACAGACTCTAAAGATCATTATTTTTACATCACCTAATTTGAGCTAGCTCATGTTTGCAACTTTTCCAACAGATTCAGAAGATTAATATTAGAGATGCACTCCATCTAAAATACATTGCAATAGACAATCAAACAAACAAGTTTTATATGGAAGCCTGAGGACTAGATCTACATTATGTCAAACACTAATCAGCAATACAGCCCCATCTTTTACACTATCAGAAAATATATTTCCATTTTAGCTAAAAAGAGACTCCTGCCATCTAGATTTTTTTTTTTGCATTCTGACCTTGAACTATATTAACATTTCATGTTTCTAAAGCAGAACAAGGACGAAATAAGACACCGGCAGCATATTCACAATATTCAAGATAAAAAGGAGAAAGAAGAAAAACTGCTGATTTGTATAACAGCACCTGAGGCTGAGCTATGATCCATTGACAGGTTTTGCATCATTTACAAAATATCAATGACCAAAATAAAGTTATTAAGTTCGTATATTTCATAATTTAGCTTTAACTAAAAATTTTAACAAAACATTTTCCTAACTTAATTATACCTTTCATTTTAAATCTAAAATTGTAACCCTATGCCTGAAATTCTGTTACATAATAATCTTGCTGAAATTCTAATTAACTTTAAAAAGTAGAATACCATGTTCTTTCAGATTAGTCAAAATGTTGTCTTTTTCATATTCCTTCCAAGCCCAAAGGTAGAGAATCTGGTGAAGATCATCACTTAGTTGCTCATCAAGTCTCATCATTCTTCCAGTGTTAAAAATTAGGTGGCAGTTTCTAACAACCCTTTTCCAATGTGTCAAGGGGTCTAAAGAGCCACAAGGACTAACAAGGAGGTTTTGGCCTTTCTCTCGTTCTTGGTCTTTTGTTCAAACAACCTTTTAAAAAATGTTAAATCATTGGCACTTTTTAAGACTCATCATTCAGCTTGCAAAGCAAGCAATTTTTTAAAAAAATTGTAAAAATCTTAAGCTACATTTAAAAAAAAACCAACAAAGAGAAAAGGCCATCCATTGAAAATATTAAGCTCAAAGTTTTTAAATTAAGTCTTTATATTGTATATTAAACTCAAGAGTTTGAGGCAAAATGCTCCCTCTCCTTAGAATTCAAGTAAACAAACTCAAGGAAGTAAGACCTAATTAGAACTTACTATTTCATCTGGCAGTAAAACGTGAGAAAACCAATCCTTAAATGAGAGATGCGAATAAAACAACAGTGAAAGAGAAACTTGACAAAGCAAACAAATGGCTTACTTATTTGGATAATTTACAGCTTCTCATAAGAAACAGCCTAGTTTTAATAACACACTCTTCCTTTACCAACTATAACTTTTGCACACATAATTGTCTTTTCTATTTTTTTCTGTTATTTTAACATTTGCTTTCTAGTACTTACTTTTCGTTTTTTGTGGCAAACTTTTACGAGCAATACTTCCAGAGTTACAGAACTTTGTTCATTTTCTGAATTTTGCAATGGCTTATCTAGACAGTCAATATAGAAAGAGAAAGATTTAAAATCCTGAAAAGATTAAGAATTGAACTCTGCATGGCCAAGATATATTTACAATAAGATATTTTGCTGGATGCCTTAGAAATGCCCACTCATCCCTAATAGAAGGCTCTCATGTCAGTAGGAATTGCCTAATGTAACTGCCATTTTTTTGCAGAGGAATTTCTCAAGACACATTGTTAAAAAAATGCAGAATTCGGCAAACAGAAAAGCATTTGTCTAGTGATGTCCATTAGCATACATTCTATATTTAAGCTTGACAAAAAAGCATATTATTTTTAACCGCCTTAGTTGCAAAGCCAGACCTTTCAAAAACATCCATTTATTACCCGTAAATAGAGCTGCAGTTGTTTTCCATCACCCAGAAATGATACAAAAGTTTATATTTTAAAATACTGAAACAAAGTCCAATGAAATCTACAATACTCACCAACTAAATACAATTGAAACACAAAGGCCCAGGAGCTTTAGATTTAGGGGAATACCATAGCACACAACATTCTTCTTGAAGCTCAATTTCAATCCTGGGTACAGGTAGGCCTTAACTTAACACAATAGAGCCCCAAATTCCCATTGCTAAACAAGACAGTAAATGAGTTGTGCCGCATTTTATAACCTTTTTTTGCCACAGTTGTTAAATGAATCACTTCAGTTGTTAAGCAACTCATGTGTTTGTTAAGTGAATCTCGCTTCCCCCCATTGACTTTGCTTGTTGGAAGCCAGCTGGGAATGTTACAAATGGTGATCACACGACTCCAGGATGCCGCAACTGTCATAAATACATGCCAGTTGTCAAGCGCCTGAATTTTGATCATGTGACCATGGGGATGCTGCAGTAGTCGTAAGTGTAAAAATAGGTCATAAGTCACCTTTCACAGTGCCGTTGTAACTCCGAATGGTCACTAAATGGATGGTTGTAAGACGAGGACTATAACAAATGTTTAGTACTCCACACTAATATATAGAAATAAAATCATTAAGATTGCCATTAACTTCAAGCTTTAAAGCCAATTTGTCTGACAGACTGGATATAACCCATATTTTGCAGAACACAACAGTGTTGTATTAGTCAATTTTTAGAAGTATTTTTTATTGTATTAGTTTTATTCCCCAATTCTATAACAAATGACATTTGTCAATTGAGAGAACAGCACCACAAGGGGAAAAGAGAAAAACTACTTACCATTTTTATGGAAGAAACCGGTAAAGGTGAGATGTAGATGAGCAGACAAGCTAAATTAAGAAAATAAAAATTTACTGATTTGAAGATGTGACATTTTTTAAGTCTTTATTTAAATAGTTTATGCAAACATAAAAATTTTACATTTTATCCACTAAAACACATTTACAAATAACACATGCACCACTATACAACTACTTATATGAAACATAGCAAGTGTTGTAAGTAATCATTTTGGCTCCTTTGCTAATATAACACATATATTATTCACTGGGCATTTCAAGTAGTTGAGATTAGATGTACAGATAGTTCTGAATGAGACTGCACTTTTCCTCTAGAATCTAGTTTTAATTACTGTTTCAGGTATGCTTGGTTAGCTGCAGTTGGCACTTCCTTACATTACACAAACTGACCTAGCAATTCCCTAATTGTATGGATTAATATTGTATTCTACATTAGAATGCTTAAATTAAGGATTTCTCATGCTTGAAAGTGTACTTTACTAATTATGACCTGTATTTACTTCGTATGTGCCAAAAGTATTCTGGGTCCAATTCAAAGTGCTTGTTTTAATATTTAAAGGCCTCTACCAGACAAGACAAAACCTGGAAGATTCACTCACCAAGCTGGCAATATAATAATAGGATGGGGATGACTGGAGTTACAATGCAATATATCTGAAGTCATTAGTTGAGCAGGCTGCTCCAAAAAATTTAAGCCAAAATTTCTGAACCTCTTGTTCCCTTCATTATCTGCCTAAATCGTTTAGATTTTGAATAGAGTCAATTTGAAAGAACAATGTCATGAAGTTATTTTTGTTAAAATATTTATAAACAATTCTAGTTATGTGAATCACCACTCAAGGTATCTCACAATGTTTTAAAATTCAGTTTTGTAAAGGCCATACAATAGTAAAGTCGCTGAATAAGGAGACAGAATCAATAGTATCCTAGTCAAAACATTAGCTTCAACAGCCTGCTGAAATCAAATGACCCTTAACAAGTACAAAACCACTGGAGGGGAGTCAACTTCAAGGCATTCCATGAGATGGTACACCTTGTAAAAATAGGTGACGAGTTGGGCAGTAATTACATGAAAGTTATATGGTAGAAGTAATTTTATCCTAGCATTAAAATGACTATGTTGTATACTAATAAGAATGCACTGCAAATAAATTTTAATAATGCAGAGTTTTAAATTGGCTGGTAATTATATGATTTATTAGGTTTGCTTTGATTTCTTTCTAAAAGAAGTATGCTATAACACTTCCTAGATATGAAGTATTAATGATTGAAAGTCTTGTTTACTGAATTAGGATAAACTGGGAGAAAAGCATTGTCAGCATTTACTACACAATGATTAGTTTTTCTTTCCTTACAGTACTCATCAAAGCTTGACCCTTTCACATGTACTATAATACCAATGTTGGTGATCTCAGGATAAATCACTGTCAAGAACCATTTTAACAAATCTGATAAATACCTTGTTCAATGAAATTTAATCACTGGCATCTAAAACTTACAAATTTAACATCTTAGTACTTTAATATTTTAAAGTATGTTTATACTTTAAAACATATAACAATCTGTAATTTCCTATGAAGGAAAATGGTTGAAAATTTTATTTCAGAAGAACAAATAGGAAACTAACATCAGTTCCTAAAAACAAATAAACTCAATAAGAAAAGCCATTAAGATCATAAGTTATTTAAGCAATTCTTCACTTGAAGGATTTTATTTTACATTATTGTGTGTATGTTATGAGCCTATGTCATCCAAGAAAACTGAACTGGCAGCGGATTCATGGAAACTGGAAAATAAAATTGAGTCTTTCATTAGAAAAACAATTTACAGCCCTAAGAAAAGATGTATCTGGCTAGATAAATTAAAGACAAGTCTATGTTTGCACCTCTGCATATACTGGAGTATCTTTTTGTCTTAGAATTCAAAACACTGTACTGCTGAGCTTCAATGTAATCTAATCTGCATATAAGCAAAGTTTGAAAACATATTCTGTGCGTAAACGTACATGGCTCATTGCAGCATTTTTTTTTACTCCCTAAAAAGCAGCGATTTAGGCATTCTTGGGAAATAAATTTCCCAGAATAGAAGCAATTTTCATCATTATTATAGTTTTGTACATCCCTGATAGCCTATCCTTCATTTGCCATATTTTTTCATTACATAAAGAAATGATAAGTTCTTTTGAATTAAATTCAAATTTCTAAAAACAATTCAATAAAAGCTAATAAAAATGTATACAACAGGTGGTGTTTATTTCACAACCACTTGTGACCATTTTGCCGCAAAGTAAATGGGGAAGCTGGCAGGAAGTCAGAGGCTGTAGTTACATGAGATCCTTGCTTAACAATGGCAACTGGGGCTGCTGGAACTGCCCTAGCTAAGCAGCAGTGTCACATAATTTTTTTGACATGACAATATTGCTGAATAACACAGTTTCCAATCCCATTAGCATCATTAAGCAAGAACAACCTTTATCTGGTATTTTTTTCTAAAAAAGCTGAGATACCCAAGTTAAAAAATGTATAAAGACATTATTGAAGTAAATACAATTCCTTAAAAGAAACAGCAAACGTCATAGCAGTGTATACCTATCAATCTCAATCACAAAAATGTATTGCCTTCCTAAAAATAATAATTCATGCTGTGCCAAAAACCCAAAGAGAAGTCAAACCAATTTCTGAAAGATAAATAAGCCACTCAACAGACTTTTTCTCCGGTTCCAATAAACTGAATTTCTAATTATATAAGAGTTTTTCAAATACTGTATTATTTCAGCAGGATCACATCCAAAACCTTTTTGAAATATGGAAGTCCAAAACTATGTCAATGTACTGAGGGTAATAAAGTAGCACTTTGAACTGGCCCCAGAAGTCAGCTAATATAGCTATTTCAGTACGATGTAATATGCTGCTGAACATTTTAGCTGCAATGTCACAATATTTTTGAACATTTAAAGGCAGCCAAAAAGAGTGCATAGCAGACATGCAGGTGTGATGTAATTGAGACTTGTTATTATCATTCTCAGGTTTGTCTTTTTGAGGAACAGATACAAATAGTGCGAGATAAACATAAGCTAAACAAAAGTGACTATAGCTATAATTGTTATCACCTGGGCATCTATGGAAAATGCTAGTTTTAGCAGGAGAGTTCCATTTCCTCGAAAGGTATGATTAAAATACACATTTTTAGAAAAACAATGTAGCCTCCACAAATGGGTCTAATAACCAAGAGCAGACACAATCTGTTTACTTTTTGATTTAGCAGCCTTCTCACAAATTAACTCATAATTTAAGGATAATGCAGAAAGAATAGTAATAGTTGGATTTAAATTTTAAGTGAGTTTGGGGCTTTACATTAAGTTTAACAATCAGCCTGCATAAAAAGAAAACTGATTTGCCACAAAACCATATGCTAGCCAATGTATGGTCAATTTTAGAAAACTTCCTAGTATTTTGGCATATTTATTGGCTCCAGTAACTCTGCCATAAGGTGGTGTAGCAATTAATGATCTGCAGCAAAAAAATGGAGAAGTGCATCCTCATTTGCAATATAACATATGTAACACTGATCCCAATCCATAGTGCAATGCAGAGTAAGTGAAAATTGGACTACATAATGGAAATCAATGAAATTTCAAAAAAATCAATCAGTGGATCCAGCCTATATACTACCCAAAAATAAATGTCTACAGAAGTCTCCTTCTGCAGATGCAACATTATATATCATTTAGTGTTAACTGGGACAACACACTATCAAAGTACAAAACACATACATCTCTTTAACAGAATTAATTTATGAATATTTTATTATGGGAGAAGCCGATGCAAATTATCTTCATCTACATCACATTTCACTTCCATTTCTGCATAAATTTTATTGACACATTATTTAATCTATCATGTATTCATCGCAGTTGAAACATTGCTACTGAAACACATTGGTTGATAAAACAAATGTTACCTTTGCAAGTCGTGTTCTCCCTTTGTTTTCTCTACTTTCGTCAGCATCCCGTCTACTCTGAAAGTTTTCCTGCAATAAAAGTTGGCTTCTGAAATTGCACTGATTTCCATTATGTAGTACAATTTTGTTGCATAAAAAATTTCTTCCAAAAAACCACCATCCTTCAGGAACCAAGTCTCGGGTATTTTTTTTTCTCAAAATCATATTGAATTTATGAGGAGCATCCCAGCAATTCCTGTTATTTTAGATTTTTTATATATTATTTGTTGAATGCAATTAAAATATCACTACGAGTACAAAACATTTACAAGGTTTTAATCCAAAGTTAGAGAGATCTCTGGACATAGCTAAAGTTACAACTGAAATTCAGTTTTGCATTGATGCCTTTACATCATTTTACATCATTAAGTTATCTACCAATCCCCCCCATTTTAGATATACCAAACAGACCCCCCCCCCCCAAATTTTGAAGTAGCTATGAATAACTGCAGGTAGCTATATTTCCTTAAGTAAGCAACATAATCCATTAATCTTAGCATTAATTACCACAGGAAAATTCTTGGACACCATGCTACATTATTTGGGAGACTAATGCCAATGGCGAGTCACCAAAAACTGAGAAACATTGGCTCATCTATAAAACAAAGAACCAACATAGAAAGCAACACTGTAACTTCCTTTCAGGTTTTACTATTTCTATTATCTTTGTTCTATAAATGATATAATCAAGCTGAATTTGAAAACTGATAGAATAAATATTTGAGTTTGAAAATATCCACAAGACAATACTGAAAAGGAGTAGAAAATGCTCCAAACAGCCTCCTTATATTCAGGAAATCCCCAGCAACAAAGTGGCAACATTTTGCATCTTATCACAACTGATGACATTAAATCAAGGATTTTTCACCCTTCTAAAATATTTTTCATTATCATGCACAGGATATTAAAAAAAACCCCTAATATATCATACTGTGGCCACTGTTTTGAGATGCAGTTGTGAAAAATTATTTGCCCCTTAAAGGTTTATATAGCTTTGCTGCTGAATGTTATAAGAGTTTCACACAGAGCCACGGTTATATTATTGCTTAAATCTTTTTAAAAATACTTATATATTACTTGATACTTATAAAATTATATTTGAGCTTACTGGCATTTTTTGAAACTTGGGAAATTTTAGCCTTTCTTAGTCACTGTCTTTTTATGTCTTAGCTGCTGTTATAGATCTGTAAACTGCTTTTTGGTTGCTAGTTCTGAATGTGTTTCATGAAGAGAGATGATAGGTCATTATTATCTGAGAAAATGGAGAACAGGCTTCATTGTTGAAAGACAGCAACTGCCTTTTCATGATATAATGCCCTCACAACACAGCTTGCAATTCTTTTAACACACATAAAAATAGAAACCATAGATTAAAAAACAAAGAGAAAAGCCAAGTAAGGTTAAGATAGTACATAATCATCCTTCTCCTCTTCTGGCTCATAGAGGTCAATCTACCTTACTTTGTCTTGAGGAATTTGAATGGTGCACGTCAGAAGTTGCTGAAGAATTCATTACTACAATTATGTGAACAGAATAGTTAAACCTGGCTTTATGTTCTGGGTAGGAAGAGTTTGATTTAGAAATGCTAGAATTAGGTAGTGGTTCCTTTGACAATCCCTTCAAGCAACTGTCCTTCATAGTGTGAAAACTAACAATATAGTCTTGCCTCTGAACTGCAGAGATCCACTGAGAAATCTACTCAAGAACATGATTAGCTTTTGGGAATCCTAGCATGGGGAGAGCTTTCAGCTTTCTACAGCATGTAGAAACAATCCTCTCTATCAGTAGCCAAACTTAGCTACCAAGCTTAGTTACCTTAGTTAGCTTTGTATAGTCAAACGGTGGGAGACTGGCTAAATCAGACTACTTACAAGTTATGGTTTCCGATCTGTCCTGATCAAGGTCTGGGAATTAGTTTTACTTTGACCACACTATCTATTTAAAAGCTGCTTACAGCCTAGCCAAAAGGAAAATAAATTGGATAGAGGATTCTCAAGTGTCTAATTCATTAGTACAATTGTTCACATCCACTTTGATCAATAGCACACATTTTACAGCTGATCTTGAGTAACACTAATGTTCTATTCCCCCCCCCAATACATCTAAACATGTAAAAAGATGATTTATACTATCTGAAGAGAATCCAGAGTAAACTTGTACAATCTAACAATGAGTGTACAGTTTTGTGGCAGAATATCCACATATACTTCTTTTTTTTTGAATACTGGATTATAAAACCACTCAAATTAAGTTACAGTGGAAAATTTGTATTTGAGACTGACTGAGATTCTGATAGTATTAAAACTGTTGGAAACATCTTTCAAAAACATCTTACTCAATTTGGTTCATATCAAAAATCAACTGACTTGGAAAAACACCAAACCTGCTGTTATTTGGGTCCGAGGCAGGTCTAGAATGTACTGCTTTGCAACAGATGTACTATCTATTTAAAGGTAGGCTTTGATTTATGTGATGCAATTTGGCCTCCCATACTGTTAATAACTAGAACAAATTCCTGGATGAGATAATTCTAACAGCTAGATCAGGTACCACAATTATTTGAATACCTGAAAATATTTCATGTACCATTCTTTGATCCCAGCACAATAGTGGAAGGCTAAACTAATGCTTGGGAATAACTGAACATAAATTAAGGTATATTTCACATAAGGTAGAATTTTGGTCAAGGAATCTGGAAATAATTTATTCTGCATGAGAATATATTTCAGCTAAACATTTATAGCCTGGAAATGGGCTCTAGATCAAGCACTCGGGAAAAAGCTAAGGTAAGGATTCTTTCACATATATAATGGTAAGCGAGCTATGGCAGGAGTCATACAGTCACCTGACATATTTTGGTCATGATCAGGTTAGGTCACTATAATAGGCTATTGTGCAATCACTCCAAAAACTAGAATGGTATGTTCCAGCAGAAGCAAGAGATCATCTCTTTTTCATCTGTTATACAGTACTTGCCAATTTCTAGGTTGAAAGGTGCTGACTTAAATCCTAAAATGTAGAACAAAAAGCACTGAAATCTTATCGAAACCCATTCTATGAGTCAAGGCCTTCCATTTCTCTGCTATTTAAGGTAAGTTGAATTGATCTTCTAACAGTGTTCAACATTTATAATACTTCCCTATAGGAATATATAGGGAAAGTTCATTTATAAAGGAAGTTTTATTTCAGTGAGGATCTTCTAATTTTATTTTGGTAATAACCACTTTGTATTAATTCATTAATCATGAAGCATCATCTTACATTTACTTGACAGAATAAAAATCATTTACAAGACAAAAAATCATTTATGAATATTTTATTTTAAAAGAACATGGCTAGTTAAACTAATCATTTTCAATACAGATGTTTATTGCATTATTTTGTGTTGTATCTCCCATAACTATTTAAAAACACTTTTAAAAAGTATGTCAATAAATAGCTTTCAAAAATTCAGCAGGGTACCTATGGTATCAATTTTTCTGGTTTATGAAACAAGACATTTTATTGGGACTTATGGACAATGAATTAGAAAAGACTTAAGGTAGACCGGTTTTGTATATGGTAACTGCAGCAAGATTATTATATGAAGAACAATGGAAAAATAATGAAATCCTCAAAGTGGAGAAAGAGATTGTGAAAATGTCAGAATTCGCAGAAATGGCAAAGCTGATTTGTTTGATCAGAGGGATTTTTTTTTTTTTTTGGAAAGATTGGAAACCTTATATGGACTTTTTTTTGAAAGAAGAAATGAAATGATGATTCATGGATTTGAAGATTAAAGTGGACTTGGATAAAACGAAGAGCTGAAGGGATTGGTATATCATCTAAAAGGGGGGAGAGACAATATTGTAACTATCTTTTGAAAAGAAGTTCCGTTTATAGAAGTTTATATAAAGAAGTTTATATATTCCTCTATTTATTTTCTTTCTTTTGTTCCTGCACTTTTTTCTGTTTTCATTTGTCCTTTATTCTATTAAAAATAATTTAATAAAAGTTATTAAATTTATAATAGCTTCACTATCTAGCATCTTTGATTTGATTACTTGTAGGTCAAATAATTACTTAAAAATATCTTTTAAACCAGAGTAGAGACCCTTGGATTGAAATAATTTATGATTCTCCCTAACAAATACTTTCAGAGTATACCACACAATAGAAGGAGAGGTATATTAATCATGATGCACTTTTGAAGCAGAGTGAAATAATTATGTTATAGCAGTACAAGGTGGATACAGACTTTATATATATCAACACTCATTAGTCATGCTTTTTAAAATACTTTCAAAACTGATAATTATATTAGTCTATACATGATACAAATTCAAAACAAAAAAATTAAATTATGGCTCAATAAAATAAATGGACTCAGTCTCAATATTGGGAAAATATTTCAAGAAATTACTCTCTAAGTATGAAAACAAAGATTCAGAAGAAAAATTAAAGTCACACATTTTCCTTCTATTACAATCCAACAACTGCAGTCACTAACAAAGTTTCAGTTACACTATTAGAAATTAATCCAAAAAATAGCTCAGAATTAATCATAGTTAAAACTTCGTGTACTACCTTGCACCAGCAGCCATTAAGTCATGCTCCAATGTGTCTACATAATTTTGTCCAGTCACAACAGTGTGAAAGTATTAATTTTAAATTGCCAGAAAGTTTTAATCACTGACACCTGTCTATTACATGTTTGAAGAATTCACACTGTAGCTTTTTCCCTACTAAATATATCCCATTACTTCAGACTGTGTCTTCTTACATTATAATCCCTATATGTTTTTCATCATTGCCTAACATGTTACCTTATGTTATGGCACTGCATCATTAATGCCATGTAAGTTACAAAATATCTATAGCTTCTTACTAATACCATACTGCAAAGAATCTAAAGAAAATTAAACCCACTAAAATACATTAAACCCACTAAAAAAACAAATAGAAATGCTTACTTTAAAATAACCAGATAAACTTTAAGATGTTTAAAAATCAGCCACAATAAAACAGCAGAAAACTAGTGTTATAAATATACAAAAGATAATTAATGCACAACATTTTTGTTATTCAGCAAGCATTTTGAATTACCTGTCTTGATTACTGGAATTGTATTAATTTATAAATAAATCACTGAGACAAAATTCCCAAAACTATCACATAAAATATGGCACATCAAACAAGCAATAAATGTCAAATTTCCTCTGGATAAATGCCTATATCAAGTTCATCTCATTATGTAGATCAGAAAAATTTTAGTTTCAGCTTCAATGACAGTTATTGACAAGACACATATACTATTTTGTCACTTATTGGAAAACAAAGCCCTGTTTTAATTACTGCTTAAGTTACCTTTTAATATTTGTTCGGGAGTTTCTGTGAGACATGTAAGTGAGGGTTCTATGCAAGAATATTGGCTGCAACAGAAAACGGAAAAAAATATCAATTCAATACTGACATGAGAGAATCTACAAAGTTAAAGACAAAGATGAATAGTTACTCACAGCTATAAGATTGCGGGTACGTAGAAATCTATATATTTGTGTTGGTTCTGTGAGGAAAAAAATGAAATATTCTTTACTCAAAGTTGCTAATCTGAGACTTCACTAGCTTTTGTACAAGCACTACAAAGTCATACATAAAATATTCTCACTCATATCAAACCTGTATTCAGATATACTTCAAATATGAGATGAATAGGTGTTTTCAAATGGTAACCTAATAAATATCAATATCACTTTGTTGCAGAGATCACAGAAAGTCTGTGGAGATTCTCAATCATCCAGTCACGGTTGTCCCAAAGATGTTTCCCCCCCCCAAAAGAGGCAACTGGATTTCCTTGGGTTTTTTTTTGTTTTTTTAAGTTTCGCTTCTCATCCAAGAAGTTTTTTCAATTCTAAGTTCTGGGATGAGAAGTGAAACTTTTAAAAAAAACACACACCCCACCAAGAAAGTCCAGTTGCCTTTTGGAAAAAAACTTTGGGACAGGTCACAGAAAAGTACCAGAGTTGGTAAATATCCTACTGTACAGCAGACAATCAGGGACCTTAACATACACTAGTAACATTTATATGGAAATAGAGTGTACACCACCTTGGATATTGGAACCTGTGGTACAACAACAGCTAGAGGAGCCAAGTAATGAGCATAAGGAAGAAAACAAAGATTCTAACAACAATTTTAAGTATTTTAAACTTTTAAAAACCCAAGCTGGGTTTATAGATCACATTATGCATAGCAGCATGGTAGCCTAGTTTTCACAAATCACCTAATGTATTATTTACAAACTAATCAAAGCTATTAATTGTTCTATTAAATATTTGGAATTGTTTAGATCTAAAAACCAGTCAACTAAAAAAACCAACCTTCCCATATTTTGGCTACTATATGTCAATGTTATAAGGTATCATACACTGGATACTCACCCATCTATTTAACATGCTACAATACTCTTTTAACAAGTTACAACAAGGAGTGTGGATCAACCTCTGCAATCCACTTCCCATGTACTGGTCTATAACCTTCATTATAGCAGTTACAAACGAACTGTTAAGGCTGCATTTAGTACATTAAATCGATTTACTGTACAAAGACACCTATATTTCTATTTCTTCAGGAATTCTCGAGGGTAGGAAGATGATACTGGAAACAACACAAGTATCGCCCATACAATACCCCTTCAGCTCCATCCCTTTGAGAGAAAGAGGGGGACCCCAAACGCAACTCTACACCGCGGTGCGGAATCCCACGGCTCCCGAAAGGCTCCCGGAGTGGGCGTGCGTGCGTGCCGCTGGCTCATTAACGAAAATGATTAGCAAGGCACGAGTTTCCCCTAAAGAGACCTCCCGGACTGACAAACCAGACACAGAAGCCGCAGCAGCTTTTTCCTCCAGCAACCACCTCCCGCCCAAAGGTCCGCGGAGAGTCTCCAAACATCCAGGTCGCCGTTGTCCCCAAAGGTGCTTCTCCAAAAGGCAAGAAAGTCCAGTTGCCTCTTGGAAAAACACCTCGGGGACTCCCGCCCAATGGGTCGCGGGGAGCCAAACGCCGTGCCTGCCACCAGCCCGCCTTGCCCCCCGCTACCGCGGCGCGACTTGGGGCGGCGGGGGAGAAAGCGGCGGTTGCCGTGGTCCTTCATTCCCTCCCACCCACCCCCAGAGCCCACGCTCACT
>QLTV01000392.1:678533-706904 GCA_003457575.1 Thermophis baileyi
TATATATATATATATATATATATATAAGCAAAAATGAGAAAACCATGTTTTTAGTGGGTTTTGTGAGACACACCATGTGTTTCTTTGCCTAATGGAAATGCAGAAGAAATGTTAGTTTTTTTAAAAAATCCCACCAGCCAAAAGAAGACACAATTGCATTTCGAGTTATGCTGCCAGATTGTCTTTGTGCTCTTACGGTAACATTCAAACGCCATGTACACTGTCTATATAGGACAGGCTATTGGCAGCGGTAAATTCCAATGATGTATTCCTATCTTTCAATTATGATGTTATTTTTTTCTGAAGCCTTTTTCTGGTTAAATGACAGTAGTTGGAGAAAGAGAGCCAGTCCACAAAAGTGACATAATTAATCAAGACAAAAGTGTTGTTGGGGTACATATATAATTTTGAGTCCTTGCAATCATTCTTAAAGGATGTGACTTGGTTAGTTATAGGACAGTGATGGTGAACCTATGGCACGCGTGCCACAGGTGGCACGCGGAGCCATATCGGAGGGCACGCGAGGCGTTGCCCTATGTCAGCTCCATCTCGCATGCGCACACTGGCCAGCTGATTTTTGGCTTTGGGGAAGGCCGTTTTTGCCCTCTGGAGGCTTCAGGGAAGCTTCCTGAAGCCCCCGGAGTGCGAAAAACGGCCCAACGGGCAAACCGGAAGTCCGTTTTTCCGAACTTCCGGTTTGCCCATTCGGCCATTTTTCGCCATCCCAGGCTTCAGTGAGGCCTGTGCGCATGCACGGGGGCAGCATGGTGAGGGTTGTGCGCATGCGCGGGGGGAGGGAATGGGTGTGGGCACGTGGCGCGGACTAGCGTGCACACACACACCCTTTTGGCACGCAAACCAAAAAAGGTTCGCCATCACTGTTATAGGATAAAAATATCCTGTAGCAGAAACTATTTGAGTTAACAGTGCTTTAAGCACAGTATTAACAAGGACTGCTTTTTAACCAGGAAGCTATGATTGTGTTCTTTGTAATTGTTGAATGCCTTGATACATTATTAATTTTCTTCCCCTTCCCCGTTTTCCTTTCCTTTCCCCTTTTCCTTTTCCTTTTCCTTTCCCCCTTCCTTTTCCTTTCCTAGTATTTTAGAATGGAGCTGATGCATGCAGAAAAGCAAAGGAAAGAGAAGAAAGAATTTGAACAAGCAAACATAGATTTAGTAAGAAATAATTATGTTTGTTATTGAAAATATTTCTCTCTCTCTCCATGGTACTTATTTAATTTAAATTATCAAGTGGAAGCATTTGAAATGTCAGTTTATGGTGAGAATAATTATTGCATATTTGTGCGGTGCTTTCCTGCACTTGCTATAGTTTAATAAATGAAGCCAACAACGCCGCTCTGTTGTGCGCACCCGGGCTTCAAAGCAGATTGCCTGACTAAGAAGGAACTATCCCACAGTCTTCTCTTGCCCAATTTTGATGTCCTTCCATTGCTAAATCAGGAATGTGAAAACACAGCAGATAAACAGTGGAAGGACTTTATCAGTAGGCAGTGGTTGTTATCAAAGGTGGGATGCAAATGAGATCACATTTCATTGCTTCCATTTGCACTTCTAGAGGTCATAACTTGTATAAACATGTACCAGGTGTTGTTTTTTTAAAAGTCTTTTAGATCCTTCTTTCATTGAATTAGAACCCATCCAATTCCAAGATTTTGTAGCAGGTAAACAATATGGCCTTCCCGATGCCTGAGCACCAAAAACCAATGAGGAAAAAATGTTTTACATTGTTTGTAAAAGATGTGTGGGTCTGATCCTTAGCAAGTTACTGGAGTTTTGTGACAGGTCTTTGTTTTTAAAGCCTTTCTTCTACCCTTCAGTTGCTCATTGAAAGCAGCTGCACCAGAAAGGTAAACCATGACTTACAATTAGATGTGGTAATGCTGTTGTTGGACTACGTTGGAGATATTGTTTAAAGAAGAGATACTCATTTTTCTTAACAATGCCCCCCCCCCCAATCAATTGCAAATTGATTTCCATTTGCAGTCAGTGCCGCCCAATCAAATTGCAATTGATTCCACATGGAAACATTGTAATCCCCCATAATTCCAGGCATGATTTTTGAGGTATATATGGCAATGCTAATTAATAGCAGGGAAAGAAGAATATGATGCCTTGATTTGAATCTCACTGAAAGATGGAATTGATTAGGAGGTACTTGAATATTAGAGTTCAAGATTCTGTACCACCATTTGCTTTTTATTAGGAATGATAGATCAAGTTTGACAGAGTATGATAGAAAGACCAGAATGCCATAAGGCTTTCTACTAAAGATTATTCCTTTTGTGGATTATGACGTATGGTTTAATTCTGCCAAATCACCTTTATTTAAAAAAAGACAAAAGGAAAGAAAATGGCTGTGCCAATTTTCAACATATGTAGTCAGTTTGGAATATTCTCTTCAGTTCTGAGCTCAGTTAATTGTTTTCTATGATGGCCTTCTCCACTGCTAGATAAAGAGAGAGAGAGAGCATGCATGCGGTTCTCTGTTCTGTGCAGAGCTCCGTTCCAGAAGGGACTGTTATCTTTTCCACAGCAGAGAACGTTCAGTATGAAAATAACTACTCAGAAGCCACAGCTGGTACAGAATGCAATGGCTGGCCTGCTGATAGATAAGAGCAGTTCCTCCCAAATTCCACTGCAGGCATTGTCACTGGGGTTATAGGCATCATCCAAAATGTTGGGTTTGACACTTACAGAACCCTAAATGGCTTGGCCTTGAGGTCTACTCAAGATTGTTTTGTCCAGTAGAACTGGTCTGTGTATATGCTCATCCTAGATGGGAACGTTGGGATTCCCATGACCCAAGAAGTTGAGATTAGTGGGGACCTGGGATACTGCTTCTCAGTTGTGTTTCCCCCGACCCCCAATCCTTTGGGATAGTCTTCTCCCAGCAACCATTCTGTCCTCATTCCAGAAGATAGCTGAGGGTTTTTGAAACCTGAAGTTGCCTTACATTTGTGGGTTACCTGTAGGATGATTGTGTTCATGTTTACAGACAATTATTTTTTTTTGTATTATCACTGCCTTTATTTGTATGGTTTTGTGGGTTTTGTGGTGGTAAAGCTCACAAAGTCTTTGAATACTGGAAACAGAAATAACATGCACATGTGATGTTATCTTGACATTGGGAGATATCTGGCTTCCCTGTTTTATGCAAACATTACAGCCCTCCAGAGTGTCATTGCTGAAGCCTTGGCCAGATGCTCTAAAAGTTTCTCTGGAAAAATCCAAGAAATAAAACGTTAATCATAAAAGAGCCGTTTTCTCTTGATTTGTAGGGTGAGTTCAGTTTTTCTGAGGACATCCTTAATGGTGAACTGGCTAGAATTGTCTACAGAAATGCAGTTGAAAAAATCAAAGGTAACCTATTACTCTTTAACTTGTAATCATACCCACTTGTACATTGTTTTGTTGTTCTTTTACTTTTGAAAATGAGTATAGTTCATCTCAATTTTTTAAATATTTGATCGCTTCAAGTCATTTTTGACTCCTGGCAACTTCCTGGATTGGTCCCTGCAGTTTCCTTAGTAAGATTTCAGAAGTGGTTTGCCATTGCTTTCTCCCTAGGGCTGAGAGAGAATGACTGGCCCAAGATCACCCAGCTGGTTTCCTGTCTAAGGCGGGATTGGAACTCAGTTTCCCAGTTTTTAACCCGGTGCCTTAACCACTACACCAAACAGCTCAATGGTGCCTTCTTGATGCATCGAAATCTGGTCACTCAGAATGGTTGGTTAGACGAATTAGCTAGTCAGCTATCTACGAGTCCTAAAAATGCAAAATTTATAAGTGAGCAAATACAGGTAGTCTTCGACTTGCAACAGTTCATTTAGTGACACTTCAAAGTTATAAATATCACTGAAAAAAGTGACTTATGACCATTTTTCACACTTACGTCTGTTGCAGCATCCCCATGGTCATATGATTAAAATTCAGACGCTTGGCAACGGACTCATATTTATGACAATGGCAGTGTCCCAGGGTTATGTGAACACCTTTTACAACCTTCTGACAAGCAAAGGCAATGGGGAAGCCAGATTCATTTAACAACTGGATTGCTAACTTAACTGTAGTGATTCACTTAACAACTGAGGCAAGAAAAGCCATAAAATGGGGCAAAGCTCATTTAACATCTGTCTCACTTAGCAACAGACATTTTGGGCTCAATTGTGGTCATAACTCGAGGACTACTTGTATTTTCTTCAAGCATTGGGGAGATACCTTTTCTCTATGCAATATTAGTTTAAGGTAAAAATGCTCTTACTTCCTTTTGTGGGTTTAGGGTAGACATGCTTCAATTTTTTAAAACATTGATGTTCTTTGGGCCAATAAGCATATCTGGAATTTTAAGCCTGTGTCATTGGTTGATTAACAAAGTGGCTAATGCTGATGAGACTTGGAGACAAGTAATTGGCTAAGAAAATGAATAGGAGGAACAGACAGAGTCTGAGGATAATAACTTGCATATTTGATGTCACAAATTGTAACAGAATATTCATTTCAAAGAAAATCCAGTTACTGGCAATTGATTTGCATATAAGTAAGAGAAAAATACCAATGTACCTGGGCAAAATGTACACAGCAAACATACCCTAGATAAAAATTACAGGGCCTGAATATTTTCTTGACAGTACGGCACAGGGAGTTTATTTTGCAACATGCCAGCACCCCATTTATGTTAGATGGGGCAAGGAGCCTGGGAATGCCAAAGGAGGTAGGAGTACAATTAAGGGAGCTGCAATTCTGATTACGATGCTTAGAGTACCCTGATTAATGTATCCTTCTTCATTATAGGTGCAGAGTTTGCACTATCGCTTTTGTCAATTGCAAAATGTTTCGATTTTACACAAGATCTTCAGAAAGAAATTCTTGAAAAGTAAGTTCTGGGTGCGGTTTGCACCCTCTTAGCATTCAGCAGCCATTATTCTATCATGTGTTCGTCCAGGGTCCAGAAGACCCTGCATGTTTAAGGTTTAGAATTATTTCACCATATTCCAGAAGTCAGGATTAGATTAATTGCATAACCTGGTCTCATTTTTGGTTCGGCTCTAGCAAAAACAAATCCTGTTTCTCTTCAAGTAAGATGCTCCAGTGCAAAAATGCAAGTGTTGTTATTATCTTGGTTCTGTTTTTAATTTATAAGATTTTAATATGTAATTAAAAAGTAAAACTATTGAGTACTTGGCAGTGGCTTATGTTTGGGCAGATTTTCATTTCTTAGGCTGTAGCCATTTTTCAAATTCCCTTTTTCCCTGGAAAGCTCAGCCAGGTGAGAACTGCAGCATCAGTGCTTTGCTCCCTTCTGGTGAAAACAGGTTAAAAGTGACTGTGCTTTGAAATATTCTGTTTCCAGTCATGGTGCTCAGTTGTTTTTAACTATACCTTTGATATTCTGGTGAATACACGTTGATATTGATTATTGTGAATGTTTTCTAATGCAGCTTTTTAAATATAAGCTGCTTTCCAATCCTTGGAAAGGAAGACAGGTTTAGCATACCGTAAAAAAGGAAAATTTCTTCAAGTCTAGGCATTTATTAGCATAGCCTTGCTTTTAAACAGATATCTAACAGCCGATGTAACTTGTTTTATTTATTTTTGTACATACATATATACTGCCCATCTTGCTATCCAAGATGGATAGCATCTGCCATTTATATCCACAAACAGCAGAATCTTCAGGCCACGATCAACTGTGTGAAAATATTTATTTGCCCATTTAATTGTCTGGATTTGCCTTATGTGCCTGCGTGAATTATGTGACTTAAAATAAAAATAATAGTAAGAAACAGCATAATTTAGGAGCTGCTGTTCAGAAAAGAGCATGTCTCTCTCCTCACCCCCCCCCGTTTTTATCTATTTGTATTTGTTTTTTATGGCATCCTGACTTTCACCTGGTAGCTCAACGTGCTGTAGCTCACTTTGTTTATTCTTACAACAGTACAATGGTGAGATTTGTTGGGCTGAGAGAGAAAGTAGATAAAATTATCAAATGAGTTCTGTGGTCAGACGGGCCTCCCGAGTCTTTTCATTCCGGGTCCATCATCTTAGCTGTGAGTACAATTGAGTATAAACAACTGATAAGCATAAATCTGTTTGGATTTATGGTATGTATCTCCCTTGCACTAAAAAAAATGCCCTTGATCTTCATAACTATGTTGTGTCTGCAGAGGCTTTGGTTAGGAGATAACCATTTTTTAGTGCGGTTGTGTACAAATTCCTTTTAGGCTTCTAGCATGGGAAAATAAAATGTGTTATCTAACCCATCTTTTGCTGTGCCAAGTTTCCCATTTTCTAGGATGGGTGGGCAGCCATGGCCCCTTTACGACCTGTGGACTTCAACTCCCAGAATTCCTGAGCCAGCCATCAATTCTCATAGTTGAAGTCCACAGGTCACAAAGGGGCCATAGTTGTCCACCACCCTGGTTCTAGGAGGTATGTGCATATTTAACACAATGAGCATGTCAATGGGACTCTGCTACTGTCTGAAGGGATGCAATCCTAATGTAGAACACAGAAGTGGGAACAGTCTTTCCCAGATCACTCGGCTAGGCTTGTGTAGAGCGTGTGGTAGTTTGCCAGTCTTCGGAACATCCAAAGTACTTGTAGCTGAAGGCATATTCCTGTTTCTGTGCACACTGTGTGAGTTCTGTTAGCATAAGCAAAACGTTCCCACTTAGGGTTGCTTACCTTTTATGGAACAAAAGCACTCGCAACTAACGCCAGAGCTTTATAGGAAGGGAGTCACTCATAGCTAATAGCATAATGCAACTTTTCTTTTAGCTTGCAGGCAACGTATGACAATGATCCTCTTGTGTGGGATTTCATGGCACGGCGGGAACTGGAGATGGAATCCCTGCCTCCGTCAGAGCAACCTAAGTCAAAACAGTCAAAGGCTTTAGAGGTTGCCCGCAAAGAAGAACGGTGTTGCGTTGTATTTGAGGAGGCAATCACACACCTTCCCACTGGTTAGACTCCCCCCCCCGGATATTAAAACTTGCTTGTTTCTCCTCTTCCCCCCCCCCCCAAACAAATCTTATAACTGAGTTTCTGGCTTCATTCTGAAGCTATGGACTTGAGAACAGCAAATACAGGTAGTCCTTGACTTATAACGGTTCATTTAGTGACCGTTCAAAGTTACAGCGGCACTAAAAGTTACTTATGACCATTGCAGCAGCCCCATGGTCACGTGATTTACCTTCAGACACTTGGCAATTGACTCACATTTATGACAGTTGCAGTGTCCTAGAGTAATGCGATTCCCTTTTGTAGCCGCCTGACAAGCAAAGTCAACAGGGGAAGCTAGATTCACTTAGCAACTGTTTTACTAACTTAACAACTGCAGCGATTCACTTAACAACTATGGCAAGGAAGGACATACCGTGTAGTGGGGCAAAACTCACTTAAGAGTTAACTGTCTCACTTAGCATTAGACATTTTGGGCTCAATTCAGTGGTGGGTTGCTGCCGGTTCGGACCGGTTCTCCCGTACCGGTGGCAGAAATTTTCACCCACTCGCCGAACCGGCAGCGATGGCCGGCTGTCCATGTCCCCGAACCGGTTCTCCAGTTGCCACAGCTGGCAAAGAACCCTCTGCGCATGCGCAGAGGCTTCTGCGCATGCGCAGAGGGTCATTTTCCCAACGTGACGTAGGCGCGCGAGCGAAGAGAGCGCGTGCGTGCAAAACGCGCACTTCCGTCGCGATGCGAACCGGTAGGGAAGGTAAGTGGAACCCACCCCTGGCTCAATTGTGGTTGTAAGTCGAGGACTACCTGTAGTGCAAAATGATTGCAGCTCCCCTTCACTGTCTATATGGGAACTAAGCTGGAATTTCAGCAGATATTACTACCTGTTAGCACTTATCTAAGAAGGACTGTGGATAAGCACTTTCCGCCCATGTCTTTGTGTGTCCGCAAAGTGTTTATCTGGATCTCCTACTGTGAGTCCTTTGAGGTAGTCCAGAGAAGAAGCACAAACTACGAGTACAAACACCAGCTTTATTGTAAGGCTTAGGTAACAGAATCCTCCACGTCTGAAAACACCTCTCCCCTCCCTTTATTTTTATTTTTCAGAAAACTAGAGAGCGTCCCTTCCTAACCGCTTTCCACACCTCTTTTCCTCCTCTGGGCTACTTTTTGCAGGCTGGCTCTTCCTGTCATTAAGCCTGCAAATTGCTTTATTTCAGTTTTGTACTAACAGAGCCTATCTAGCAAAGGCCTCCACCTTTTTTCTTCCTAAAGTCCACCCATTCAAATCTTCTAGTACCCATTTCTAATGTACTCTTGCAGTGAAATGAGAAGGAACATGAGGAGGATATGGCAGTTTGCGCCCTTAACAGTTTCCTTGTCATACTTTGGTATTCTCTCTGTAAGTCAACTCATGTGATTTCTACAAGGAAGCTAAGTGGGCTTTGTATGCTGACTTATGAGGAAGATGCAGAGCACCACAGCGCTCCCTTGAGGCTTAATGTGGTAATGCCACATCTGCTGAAGGAGGAAAAGAGACTTGTGATGAATTAGCAGAACTGATGCTGACTTGAAACAGATTATTCAGAAGTTAGACTCTGCTTCATAGATGCAAGTAAATTTGACTTTTGTTTTCAGAAGAAATAACAAGTATTTTGAATTCCACAGAGGAAATGTGGAAGTGTTATGTCACTTTTACCTTGGAAAGATGTAATCGGAAGACCAACAGTGAAGAATTAAGGCAAAAGGTAAATGCTTTGCCTTTGGATTAATACAGGTTTCTTCTGTTACTGATGCTGCTATTTCCCCTGAAGGGACTTCACTGGGAAGTCCCTCAGTTCCCAGCCTGAAAAAGCTTTTAGAAAATTGGATTTATTAAATAGAATAATTAAGGCTTGATTAAGAGAGACAGACTTCAGTGAAGTAAACAATGATCTGGAATGTGTGTGGCTTCGATTTGTATTGTTTGCCTGTGTTTATCTGTTCTTACAATTTTAGTGAGGCATGGTCAGAATTGCCATCCCATGTCCATACCATATGCCTATGCAGGATGGACAGGCATATTCTGACCTACCTTCCCTATTCTGATTACTCAATAATATAGTACTTCACTTAAACAAAGAGACACCTAGTCTCATCTTGAGAGCATATCTGGTTGGCTCCTAATTTCTAAGGTTGGACTGCAAAATGGCTATTTTGCTCCAAAATCAAAAGCAAGTAAAATTTTTGATATATGCCCTTAATGACGAATGGCTAGTTGGTGTTTTTTTTTTAAAGGAAGCTTTTGTGAAGAATCTTGTGATATACAGTAATATTTATTATAATAAAGATAAGATAATGAGAGACAGTTTGGTCTAGTGGTTAAGGCAGCAGATTAGAATGTGGAAGACTGAGTTCAAGTCCTGCCTTAGCCATGAAAGCCAGCTGAGTGACTTTGGGCTAGTCACTCACTCTCAGCCCAATCAGCCTCGGGGTTGTTGTTATGGGGAAAATAAGAGGAGGAAGGAGTATTAGGTATGTTTGCCACCTTATCTGTAAAAATAAAGGCAGGATACAAATGAAACAAATTATATTTAAAATTATTCATTATAACATTTTACAAGTGCTGGGAACTTTAAAAAAGGATGCAAGAATATTAAATTAGACTTGGATTCTCCTGTTTTTAGTTCAGCTTGTGATGCAATCATAGATGTAACATCTAAGTATTCAGTTGTTGGCTGCTTTGCAGAAAGGCTGAACAGTCTTTTCAGTCCTGAGGGCCACATGTAATAATAAATACTGTAGATGGCTATTAATCTGGCCATAGATTCATTCCCAGTACTGCACCTCCACTTCTCAAGTTCAAGGGAGTATGGAGAGGAGGCAATGGCTGAGGAAGAGAATTTGCATTGAGAAGACACAGCAGAGGGCTGCAGAAGAACGCTTCTTGGCAACTGAAAGATTGTGGGCTACATAGCTCCTGCGGCAAAATCTTACAATGTGGTATGCTCTTCAGCAGGGGTGTCAAACTTGATTTCATTGAGGGCCACATCAAGGTTGTATTTGACCTCGGGGGGCAGGGTGGACATGGCCAGTTTGACATCACTCATGGTGGGGGGCACCTGTGGTGGCCTGAGTGCTCTGTCAGTGAAAACGGGCTCCCGAGCTCTGTTTTCGGCTGCAACGGCCTCCTGAAACCCTCTGCCAGCAAAAACGGCGCTCGGGAGGGCTGCCCGCGGGGGTTCTCCATTTTCGCTGGCAGAGGCACTGAGGGCCGGTCCTCCACTGTTTCCAGGGAGACCCCGCGGGCCAGATCTAAGCACCCCGTGGGCCGGATGCGGCCCTCGGGCCTTGAGTTTGACACCTGCTCTACAGCGTTTGAGCAGCAGCAAGATAAGCCAGTTTTCAGGATCTCCAAATTTTCATCCTTTCTGTTTTCCCCTTCTCTTCCCATCAAGTCAGTTCAAGATTCATTGTTCCCTAAGGAGACTGATTTGATCGGCCTGGTGGGTGGAAGGTTTTTTCCCTTAATTTTTTAAACTTTTTGTTGGTATTTGTCCAGTTCTTGAAATTCTCCCAAACCCGCCACTTTTTCGTTTGGTGCCATAAATAATATCATTTTGACTACACACGGTTCCGGAAAATTTAGCCATGAGTACTCAGCATCATGACTTCAAAAGCTCTGTGATATTTTATGAAGACTCATTTGTACTGCAGTAAAAGTGTTTTTATTCCTTCCATCTTGTTTCAGAGACTGGAAAGGGTACAGAGTGTTTTCAGCCGAGCTCATGAATCACAATTGCTGCCAGCTTCTCTCTATAAACAGTGGGTAAGGAAGGATGTGGTCCTTGCCCTTGAAAAGCTCCTACTCACATAAACCGGAAAGGGTGGGTTTGGAGCTTAGAAATCCATTCCTGGAAGCAACCATTCGGTGCTTATTTTGGTGTGGCGTCTTTTCAGATTCAGCTCCTACTGGAACTCAGTCATGAAGACAAGGCCAGAGAGGTGGCCGCGGCAGCCACAGACCGTTTCAGCCAATTGGTGGATATGTGGGAAATGAGGCTGCAGTTGCTGCTGAAATTGAAGAGCAGTGAAGTGGCTGCTTGTGCCCAGGAGGCTTTCAAAGTGGTTAAAGCTAAGGTAGGAGCTCTCTTCTGCACTTGAGTTGTATGAAGGAATACTTGGAGCCTGGGAGTTCTCTCTCACAAAGGGAAGTCGTCTGAAACTAGCAGTAACAGTAACATTTATTGAGTCATTAACCAGCAAAGTTTACCAAATATACAACACAAAAGTCAAATCAAGTGGGTGAGATAGAACACCATCATAACAAAGGAGTCTTATTAATAAAAGTGCAGCACAAGTTACTAAAATAATGTGTAGTAATAAACTCTGCAATTCTAAAATACTACTCTCTATGAAGTAAAAATGCATGCAAATAGACCTCGCTTATTGACTGCCTCATTTAGTGATTGTTCAAAGATATGGTAGTTGGGGGGGGGGGGAAGATTTTCAACTAATCCACACATCTTTAGTATCCTGCTGTCACGTGATTGCCACTCAGGCACTTCGCAACTGGCTTCCAACCCGAAAAATTAAGATTGGAGAATGTGGAAGTGAAATTGCAAGTGGTGATCATGTGATATCTCACTTAATGACCTGTGCGATTTGCATAAAAGACCAAATGGGAAGTAAGGTCATAAGCCGTCGTGGTCATATGATTTCCTGTGCTTGCTGATAGAGTTGCCACTCCCAATTGTGGTCAGTAAACAAGGACTGTCTGTATTGTATAAAATGAAGTAACTAGCACGATTGCAGAATCTGCTTAGTGATCTGAAATGCTCTCTCCATTCATAAGATTAACTTTTGACAGTGGCATTGTCAAAAAGTCACATTTTACCACCACCTAGGGAAAGATGAATTGGCAGTGCTCCTGGTAGAGGCAATGAAAGAGCTTTTTACATTTGCTTCTTGCACTTAACAGTGGGCCGTCCCACTGTCCCTAGCGGGCCTGTATGAGTAGCTGCTTACGCTTGTCCATAGGATGATGAGCACTTGTCATCAAGGCCATGGCATTCCATTGTGGCAACACCTTCCAGCACTATTACAATTGCATTCTCCACACCCCTTATCTTTTAAAGATCCCAGAGACAAACCATGAAAATGAGCTAATAACATAGCTATTGTTCTTTTGAAAGCTTTTTGCATAGCCTGTGTAATGGAGGACTTCACTTACTTAGTCCGGTCCCTGTCAATAGGAGAGGCTCCTTAATTTCATCAGTATATTTTCTGCTAGACTACAGGTCTCAGCTTACAACAGTTCATTTTGTGACCTTTCAAAGTTAACAGCGGCACTGAAAAATTTGACTTATGACTGTTTTCCATGCTTACAACCATTGCAACATCTCCATGGTCACATGATCAAAATTCAGATGCTTGGCAACTGTCTCATATTTATGACGGTTGCAGTGTCCCAGAGTCATGTTTTTTGTGGCCTTCTGACAAGCAAAGTCAATGGGGAAGCCAGATTCACTTAACAACCGTATTACTAACTTATCAACTGCAATGATTCACTTAACAACTGTGGCAAGGAAAGTCGTAAAATGGGTCAAAACTCACTTAACAAATGTTTCACTTAGCAACATAAATTTTGGGCTCAATTGTAGTCATAATTTAAGGACTACCTGTATTTCAGGAATTTTGGTGCCTTTTAATTTGCCTGCCACAAAATTTGCCAGCCATTCTCCAGTCTCACAGTATTACAGGTATTTTATACAACTCATATCCAATATTTTTTCTCCTGTTTTTTTTATTATTCCTCCTTGTAGGACACCTTGCCACTGTGGACTTTATGGCTAGAATGGAGTGAAGGTGCAAGTAGCAAAGCAGAGACTGAAGCCCTCTATCAGGTATCATATTTTCCATTAAAAATGTATCATACTGTGAGATTAATTTGGGAAAGAGAGTAAGAATGGTTCCGCCATTATTTCAAAAATTAATTTTAGAACTAATGATGTCCTGTGCATTAAAAATAAATATATTGCAGGATATAAAGCTATCATATAAAATCATATCTGTAGTCAATGAGGCTATTGTAATTCTGAAAATGTTTTGCTGAAAATATATACAGGTAGGCCTCAACTTACAACCATTCGTTTAGTGACAGAAGTCACAACAGCACTGAAAAAAATGACTTATGACTGTTTTTCAACCTTACGACCCTTGCAGCATGCTCATGGTGATCAAATTTCAGACGCTGGACAACTGGCATGTATTTATGATGGTTGCAATGTCCTGGAGCCATGTGATCACTTTTTGCAACCTTCTGACAAGCAAAGTCAATGGGGAAGCCAGATTCACTTAACAACTTTGTTACTAACTTAGCAACTACAATGATTCACTTAACAACTGTGGCAACAAAGGTTGTAAAATGGGCCAATTAACAATTGTCACTTAACAATTGCCTTGCTTAACAATACACAATATGCAAATTTTGGGCTCAATTGTGGTTATAAGTCGAGGACTATCTGTATGTAGTCCAGAAATAGAAACACAGGCTTCATTAACAAAGAAGTAGAAATTTAGGAAGAATATGAAATACACCAGTTTGGTGGTGTATTTAAGGCATCAGGCTAGAAACCAGGAGACTCTGAGTTCTAGTCTCACCTTAGGCACGAGAAGTGGCTGAGTGACTTTGGGCCAGTCACTCCCTCTCAGCCCAACTCACATGGTTTTTGTTGTAGTTGTGGAGAAACTAGGAGGATGAAGGAGTATTAGGAATAGTTATATGCCTTGAGTTACCGTATTTTTCGGACTATAAGGCGCACTCCCCCCCCCCAAGTGGGTGGAAATGTCTCTGTGTTATAGAGCGAATATTTTGGCGGGGGGAGGGGCGTTGGTGCGGTGCCAATCAGCTGTTCTAGGCGGCGGGGATCGCTGCCTATTGCTGCTGCCTGTTCGTGGCGATGGCGAACGAGCCATGGTGGCAAACGGGCTGCAGAGGCAGATTTTTTTTTCTTGTTTTCCTCCTCTGCTAGTGTGTGTCTTGTAGTCCGGAGCGTCTTATAATCTGAAAAATACGGTATTTGTCAAAAGTAACAAAAAGGAAATAAATAAATAATAAATAAATAAACAAATAAATAAATTCCACATAACAATACCAACATTAGAGCCGCGGTGGCGCAGTGGTTAGAGTGCAGTACTGCAGGCTACTTCTGCTGACTACTGGCTGCATGCAATTTGGCAGATCGAATCTCACCAAGCTCAAGGTTGACTCAGCCTTCCATCCTTCCAAGGTGGGTAAAATGAGGACCCAGATTGTTGGGGACAATATGCTGACTCTGTAAACCGCTTAGAGAGGGCTGTAAAGCACTGTGAAGCGGTATATAAGTCTAAGTGCTATTGCTATAAGATCATAAATGGTATCCTGAAATGGAGTAACATAAACATATTGAAGCACGGTCTTTAATTACAAATGAATTGTTTCAGAAATATTGGTTGTCTTCAGTTAGCAAGGGTAATTAGGACCAGAATTTCTATTGCTAAGCACCACAATGGTAAAGCACGATGTCACGTGACCATGCCACTTAGTGATGCAATTTGATCATTTCCGGTCACTGTTGTTAAATGAATCCCAAGCCATTGTTTAAGTGCAATGTCTCGTGATTGCCATTTGTGACCCGCTGGCTTCCCCATTGTTTTTTCTTGTTGGAAACTGGTAGTGAAAGTTGCAAATAGCAATCACATGACCATGGGATGCTGCAACATTGTAATTGCAATCTGATTGTCAAGTACCTGTATCTCAGTCATATGACCGCAAGGATCTGAGACAGCTGCAGCTACGAGGACCTACCCTAAGTTCCCCTCATTTTGCACCATTATAACTTCAAAAGGTCACTGAATGAGTGGTTGTTAAGCAAGGACTGGTTGTAGACTCTCCAGAGTAGGTTTACGAAACTCTATGAATAGGAGATTGCCAGCCTATGTATATCCTCTAGCCGAGTCAATAGATCCAATTTGGTGTGGGTAATTATCACAAGGAACAAAGTAACTAATCTTCTTGACTTTAGTTTCAAAGTCCACTGTGGATGCTTGAAAGCTTTGTGTCATTTAATGGACTTTGCAAACATTTACATTTAACCGGCAGAGATCTTTCCTTGCCACACTTCCTGCTGACTCCATAGCCTTGAAAGAAAAGTACCTTGAATGGGCTCATAGGACCGGTGGCTATAAGAAAGCAAAGCAAGTCTTCACCAGGTTAGGACATTTCCTTTTGAAAGCATTATTCAGTCACTTTTTTCTATACTCCTCCAACCCCCGTTTGTTATTAAAATCAGGCGCCTTACCCCATTACTTCTCTCTTAGGCTGCAGGAATGCCGCCCATTTTCACTCAAGTTTTTCAAAAAAATGATTCAGATTGAAAAGGAACAAGTAAGTAAAAAAGTATTATAAACGAGTGCAGGGATCTGTTTCTTGGTTGTGTTAGTCATTATGAAATATATTATTTTCTCAGGTATCATGTGTTTTAATTTTTGTATGGTTGCATTTTTATTTTAAATTTACCACCCAGTCTCACTTGGGTAGCTAAACAAATCAAACGAATGAATAACAGTGATATTTGTGGAAATATTTACCAATTGTTTGATAGAACAAATAAATGAATATATAGTGTGCAATATTTGTAGAGGTATTTACCAATGTGAGATTTCTAATGGAATTGGTATTTTTTATTTTGTAAAGCATGCTCTGCTAGGACTGGGCCATACTAAAATACTTGAGCTGATTTAAAAAGCCACTTGGAAATAGTAATCCTTAATGTTACAGGCAGATTACTGGCACATGCCCAGTTTTTTTAAAATCCTGGCCATCGTTGGTGTTCTTAAACTTATTAATGGAAACGGTGAGGTGGACCTCTGGATTCTCTAGATATTCCCAAACTACAATTAAGAAGTCCAGTGCCCGCTGTTACTGCTAGGAACTGTAAATCAGCAACATTGGAAAGATCACAAGTTTCTCATCTTTGTTTTAAAGCATTAAATGTCTTAATGCTATAAAACAAAGACATTAAATATCATATGTTTCATACACACTGGTTATAGTTGTTGTCTTGGGTGGACAATTAATGTCTTTGCATTACGTGTGTCTTTTGAGGGAGGAGTGCCCTGGAGCTTAATATAATACTCTCCTCAAATGAGAGAAGCTGAAACTCCTACCCTGACTGCAATAGTTGGGGGTGGGTGGGGAAAAAAGGAGAGGGAGGGTCCTTTTGGTCCTGATGCTGCAGCTATAGGCCTATCAGGTTCCAAAAGCAAGAAAAACATGCAGAATTATTTCTAAACAGTTGTTGTTGTTGTTCCTCTCCTATAGACAGAAATCTAGCCAAACTAAAGCAAATACTTGCATCATTAAGGACATACTCTTGAGTATACTTATTTTGAGATTATATCTCAGATATGCTCTGAGAATTTCTAACTCTCTTCTAACCAAACTGTCTAAACTGGCTGTCTTTTTCATCCTCTGTAATGCACCCTTTCCCTCCTGGGAATCTAGACTACATGCCACTACAAGGGCTGAACCCCATAAGGGGCTGAGAGGAAGTCAGCACTGTGGCCAGCTGTGATGATGGAGAAGACCAATAGGGCCTCTGAAACCGCTGCCTTCTCTTGCCCTTTCTTGCTGTCCTTCAAAAGCAGCACAGTCAGGACTGTTCCTGACTCACTTGCCAGGATTCTGTTCTTGTGCCTGGATTGTTCACATGCAAACTGTTCCAGGAAAGTGGGAAGGAATGCCCAAAAAAGATTTATGTCTCAAGGCTGCCTTAAAGTTTCAGATGACTGAGATTGCATGACAAATGTGTTTTATTCCAGTCATTTTATCATTGTGTGTTAAGTTCAGCATGGTAACCACCCACCATTTTTTAAAGGAATCCAGTAAAATATTTAACATCCGAGAATATTATGAACGTGCCTTGAGAGAATTTGGTGCTACAGAACCTGGTAAGAATTTTTACTTGTTGGTTTCTAAGACTACTCTCAGTTGTCTTTCTGTTATAACTCTTGGCAATCACCTGATTCTTTCTGCTAAAGGATACCAAGTCTCCCAATGAACCAAGCAAAGCTTATTGTGGCAGTTGCTGATTTCCCTTTCTGTCTGTCTTGGAATTCTACAGAATACTGTGTAGTTGAAACATTCCATCATTTTTTTTATCTTATTCTATTCAAAACATTAAAATACAAATTCCAAAAAGAGAAAAAAGAAAAAGAAAAATACAAAAGCAAAGCAAAACAAGACTACATAAAAATGTGCATGAAAAAAACAATACATATACATAAATTGTCGTGTCCCCCCCCCCATTGAATACTGATAAATATATTTCAGAGATAATAACTCCTCCCCCTTTGTGAAGCAGACACACCATTTATAAATGTCTACAATTTACAGCCCACTTGGCCTGACATCGATCTACTATATGGAAACATAGTTAACAGATAAAACCAGCAGCCAAATTTCAAAACCCTCTGTTAACAGGCTCTTTATTGTAATTCATATGCAGAAAGTCCACAACAGCTTCTGATCTACCATAAGTCACCACAGTCATTGCCTCTGATCCATCCAGGATCATTCTACAGAATACAGTGTAGTTGCAACATTCCAATCAAATACATAGGCCATGTGTTTTTTGCACTGGGGAATCGCCTCTTTTGTAGCATTTCCATTATTACAGTCGTAACTATGATTTTTTTTTAAATTGAAGATCTTTGGCTGGATTATATCAAAGAAGAGCTGAATCATTCTCAAGGCAAACCAGAGAACTGTGGCAGTATTCACTGGAGAGCTATGAAAATATTGCAGGGAGAACAAGTGGAAACATTTATTTCAAAGTATACATTGCTGCAAGCTGGGCACCTGTGAGAAATTATTTTTTATTCTAACGGCAAATTATCCTGTTTGTTAATCTTAACAACTGTGGAAACTCTTGGCTTTTAGTTGAGTCAAGTGTATAATAAATGTTCCCCGGATAAATTACTTGCTACTAAATAATTGCCTAACATCCATATTCTGTCCACATTACTGGAGTTAACAGAAATGTAAGTTTTAGATTTTAATTAATATACATATAAATATACTTTCAAGGAAAGTGGAAGAACAAACTTAATTTTGAGTTTATTTTGCTACTGTTTTGTGATAGGACCTGTTTATATTTCATATTATTGTGATAGAACTGGATTTCATTCTGGCTAGTGAATAGAAATTAGTTGTCTGCCAAATAAATGTAAACGAATCACATATAGATTGTTCCAGGAACAGCTAGTTTTGGGTGGTTTGTGTAGAAAGCAAAACATGCATGCTTGGTCTAGATGCAAACTGAAATATAGTTGTTCTAGACAAAAGTATTTTGGTGCATTTGGGAGGGAGGGAGATAGAACAACAACAAAATGAAGTTAGGCTAATTGTATCAAGATAGGCACATTTCTTTTTTTTTTTTTTAAATGCATATTATGTACAGATTCAAAATAAAAATCTGAATATCTCAAGTGTAAAAGTGTGGACATCATCTCTTCTTCTAGGTTGGACATTTCAGCCATACAACAATCTGAAACTTTCCCAAAACAAACAGCAAAGCCTTATAGAAAATAAATATAAAGGTTCTGGAATGGTCTTCCATGCTTGCCAGACTTAAACTATTATTTCAAGACTGAAGGCAGGACTTTAATAGCAATAGCAATAGCACTTAGACTTATATACCGCTTCATAGTGCTTTACAGCCCTCTCTAAGCGGTTTACAGAATCAGCATATTGCCCCCAACAATCTGGGTCCTCATTTTACCGACCTCGGAAGGATGGAAGGCTGAGTCAACCTTGAGCCTGGTGAGATTCGATCTACCAAACTGCTGGCAGCCAGTGATCAGCAGAAGTAGCCTGCAGTACTGCACTCTAACCACTGCGCCACCGCGGCTCATAAAGGCATGCAAGGAGACCTATGAAGGATTCTGCAAGAGAATGGGGAAAAATTGCCTAAGCAAGAGTAGCTATCTGTAGAAAATATTTAGTAAGGAGATTCTATAAAGCAGGGGTGTCAAACTCGCGGGCCGGATGCGTCATGTGCTGGCCCCTCCCCTGCCCGGGTTAGCGAAGGGGGAAAAGTCCCGATACGTCACATGAGGACGCAAGTTTGACACCCCTGCTATAAAGGATGACTAAAAAGTGAGTCTCTAAACTTTTCTCCTGGATATCTCTCAGTAGTTCTTTTAAATATTCAGAATCTACGTAGAACTAAAAGAGATCATCATCTGAATGCAGTCCAATTGCTGTGACTAAGATCTGGAGTGAATTTAGCAGATAGTAACCTGGAAGAAATATGGAGACGTGGTAATCAGTTAAAGTCATCCATTTAAACATCCATTTCATATAATGTGAACACTCAGATATTCCTTCTGGCTGACATTAGTAATGTGAAATTTGAGAGATGTCTTCTTCCAACTGATAACACAAAGAACAAGCTGGTTCCAATGTTTTCTTTTTCCTTTACAGCAAAATCAAAATGATTTAAGCGCTTTAAAAAAAATTAATGAACAATCTTTACAAGTTGTTGTCATCAGGCAATTAGTGAATGATCAGTACTAGAAAACCCATGCCCCATTGCATCCTTGTTCCAGAGATATTTCCTTAACCAAACAGAAACAGAATGACACAAGAGTAGGCAAAAAAGCAATGGGAGCCGGTGTGACTTCCTCACTGAATTTCTTTGTGGGGATCAGGCAGGGGGCATTCTTTCCTTACCTTCCCAGCAGGCAGGTAAAGTGGCTACTCTGGGTGGGGGAGGGAGCGAGGGATTGCAAGACTGGCTGGGAAACTATTAACGGAAAATGGAGAACAAGTGACCACAGCAGCAGTGCAGCAACAGTCAGTAGCACTGAAGCAGTCATAGCTTTCCCAAATTTCATTCTCTTAGGAGTCATGGGTCTCATATTTTGGACACATTCTGTAAATTAGCCCATTTGAGGTACTTTGGTTCAAAAATTGTTGCCTTATGATTCAGTTTCATCCAGTTAAAGGTCATGACAAGAGCTTGAGTAGTATATAGATCAGGGGTGTCAAACTTTCGTCATCACGTGACATATCAGGACTTTTCCCCCCTTCGCTAAACCGGGCGGGGCAGAGCCAGCACGCGACGCATCCAGCCTGCGGGCCGCAAGTTTGACACCCCTGATATAGATTATCAAACCTACAGCGTTTTATTTAACTGGATTCACACATCACAAAGCAAGAATCAAATCCATTGTGGCTTAATCCAGTTTGTAACTTAGTGGCTGAGTTCATATTTGGCTAAGCTTGAAGTGTAAAACCCCCCAAAATAACTAATTTGTGAAATAACACCAAAAATCACCTTTTACTTTAGCATGATGGATGAATTCAAGTTATAACCCCTTTTGTGCATTTGAAAGAGCTGCAGGTAGTTTCTTTTGGGATAGACTTATAGTAGCATATAACCTTGATCTGAGAAGTCAAATGGCCCTTAGAAGCAGATTTGAAAAAAATAATCAAGATTGTTAAACTGAGATGTCTGTGAGGTAAATGGCTAACGCAACGAGGATTTGGGCCAGGAAGCTCTGAAAACCTAGTTTTTTACATTGGGGAAGACTTCAGAATGTTAATGTCAGAAACTTGTTTTCAATGTCAGGGTTCACCTTTGAAAAATGAGCATTTCTGAGCTCATGAGCATTAAATAATTTATTCAACTTCGTGCCACTGAACTCCAGACTGACTTTGGGCAGCTTACAATACAAGGAAATATAAAAATAACCATTCGCATAAACAGCAAGCAGAAGATGAATCTGGTCCACACATGAATCAAATATCAGGCACCCAGCAGAGATCCATTTGCCCTAGCCTAGTACCCTAGAGTACATAAAAGGGCATTTGTTGTCATATTTGAGGAAGCACAGCTGGCACCAGGTTTTATTGGACACGTTTCACCTTGAAATCAAAGATCCCTGGATGGATCTTTACCTTATAGGTAACACCAAGGAATTGGGATTTTCATCAAAACTAACATTTTCTTTTTAGCCAAGGTATTCTCCCATAAGTAATGGAAAGATGGTGGTGCATAAAATGAAGTTCAATTCACTTTCCTGCTTTTCTCCAACAGCACAAATCTGGCTTAGCTTTCACACACACACACACACACACATTCCCATAGCTTTCCAATATTGGCAATTTTAAAAGGCAGGTTTTCAATGTTGGCATGACCAGCCATCCAAATTCAGGGGATGATACGATTCCTTTGCCTGTATTCATTTTTTAGAAGAGGGGGTTTCAATTAACAAAAGCCTTTCCTCCTGAAATCCTCTCAACCATTAAAGTTTTTGAATGCATCCATAGACCATGATTGTTCTACTTTGGCAACTTTAAGATACAGAGACTTCAATGCCCAGAATTGGCACTGTCTCAGCCCAACTCAGCTGACACGGTTGTGGGGGAAATAGGAGTAGGAAGGACTAACAGGTAGTCTTCCACTTACAACAGTCTGTTCAAAGTTACAACAGCACTGAAAAAAATGACTTATGACCATTTTTCACATGTACGACCATTGCAGTATCCCTATGGTCACACAATTTACATTTGGACAACTGGTTCATATTTACAATGGTTGCAGTGTCCCAGGTCATGTGACCACCTTTTGCGACCTTGACAAGTAAAGTCAATATGGGAAGCCAGATTCACTTAACAACCGTGTTACCAACTTAACAACTGGCAGTGATTCCCTTAACAAACATGGCAAGGAAAGTTGTAAAAACGGGACAAAACTCACTCAAACCAATTTCTCACTTAGCCACATAAATTCTGGGCTCAATTGTGGTCGTTAAGTCGGGGACTTCCTTTTATTGGTACTGCGCGTTGGCCGTCTTGAGTTGTGTATGAAAGATGAAAGAAAGGCGGGATTAAAATAAATAAATAAATAAATAAGCTGCAGCAGGCGCGCGCGCCAAGTCAAATAGACCCGGCCGACGGATGGCGTGCAAAGCTTGGGCTGGCCACGTGAGCCGCGCCTTTGCCGAGTTTTCTCGTGGGAAGGGAGGAGGAAGGTCTGCTTGGGTCGACTGACGGGGGCGGGAGTCGGGACAGCCCAGTCAGCCGGGCATGGAGACGGCTGCTCCTCAGGGGCGTAGCCTAGATTGCAGGGTGAGGCGGGAGTCCGCGTGACAGGGGGACACGTTTCATGGGCGCGAGGGCCGGGTAGCGGGGCGGACGATTTGTCGATGGCAGCCGGTCAGCGGAGTTGCAAGCCTTGAGGGAACATTTAGCCGCCCTTGGGGAGGGAAGGGCTTTGCTTCCCAAGAGTAGGAAACACGTTTTAGAAACCGGTTCAATGAAATGCTTATTCTTCAATGGAGAACGGCGAGGCCGCTTATAAGTGCCATTGACTGGGAAGCTGTGTAGATAATGCAGATACTACCCACGAGACGCGAGAATCGGTTTGGTGGCCCGAGGTGGCATTTCAAACTCGTGCTTTCGAGTTGATGCTTCTGTACTGACGAGGTTTAAAAAAAAAAAAAAAGCAGGCAGGTCGTTGTCAAACTCTGGAATATGCGTTATATATTCCCGCTTCTTGCTAGGTAACGAAGCACAATGTTTGAAATTAAAATAGAGCGTTACTGGGGTGTGTGTGTGTCAGGCGACCGTTTAACGCTATCCGTGACGAGTGTAATTAATTAAATTCGAAGCATGCTAATTTCACTAGGAGATTGTTGTTTTTAAATGCAGTGGAAGTGCTGAGTGAACTTAATTGAATAAGATTAGGCAGCTATGTATCTTTCCTGAGGTAAAAAACGGTTTTAGGAAAGCTTTCCCCATTCTGGTACAGTAAGTCTCCACCTATGTTGGACTACAACTCTCATAGGTCTGGCACCAGGAAGGCATCGGGTTGAAAAATACGCATTAAGGGATCAGATCATCCCTTCTTCCAAGCAGTGGCTGAAGAAACACTGCCATACCCTGTATGGCATCATATTCTAATCATATGGCCATGAAGATCAGCTGATCTTTGTATCAAATTAGTTTGGAGTTTAAGGATGGTTTTTCTTCATACTTTTCTCTCTTACAGTTTCTTTAGATATATTTAAACCCATTCTGATTCTTTTTTGATTATATGGCTATAGTAACACATGAAACTGGCTATATAGTTAAGAATCCAAGCTATTAGTTTTAATTATTAGTAAGCACCAAGAAGGGATGTTTAACCATTTGTGCCTTAGTGTTGCCATATCAGTGGAAATTATCTCATGCATTCCAATTAGCTAAAAAGATCCCTGCCTCACTACTGTTAATTTAAAATTCTGACATATAAAACACACATACTGATAGGCTTCCTAGTGACCTATTTAGCATTGCATCTAACTTCCAGTCTGATATCTGTTTGAACAGTTTCGGCATTTATTTGGTGCATCATGTTTTTCTGCAATGCAAAGAGTCCTTGTGTGATGAAGCATCAGACACAGATTGACTGAAGAACAATAATGGTAGGCAGTGTGTGTAAGATTTAAAATTCTTGGAAAAGCAGAGTTGTCAGAATACTTACAGCCCAGAATTTACAGCCCAGATTTTTTAAAAAAAAATCATTTTAGTGTGTAATTTAATCTCTCATGGACCCTAGCAATGGAATTGGATTTATTGAAAGGACTGGGCAAAGGTCATAGGTACAGAAAGGTAGAGAATCAAAAAGCTGGATGAGTGGAAGAAGGTTTAGTAATAGTATCCTGAGGGAGAATGATGTGAGAATAGACAAGGAGACGTTTAAATAGCAGTTTCATTCATCTTTGAGAGAGATGGGTGGTTTAGAAATATGAAATATAAATAAATACATAAACTAAATGTTTCTAAAGAAGTAATACTAAGCTTAAGAATATATGCAAGGGAAGGTAAGAGATGGAAGTACAGGTAGTCCTTGACTTACAACCACAATTGATCCCCAAATGACTGTTGCTAAGCGAAACATTTGTTAAGTGAATTTTGTCCCATCTTATGACCTTTATTGCCACAGTTGTTAAGTGAATCACTGCAATTGTTTAGTTACACAGTTAAGTGAATTTGGCTTTCCCATTGACTTTGCTTGTCAGAAGATTGCAAAATGATCCTGGGATACTGCAACCATCATAAATATGAATGTGTTGCCAAGCATCTGAATTTTCATCATATGACCATGAGGATACTGCAATGTTGTAAGTGTGAAAAACAGTCATAAGTCACCTTTTTCAGTGCCGTTGTAACTTTGAACGGTCACTAAATGAACTGTCTAGTCAAGGACTACCTGTAATAGGGTAGGTAAAACTATGATTCCCAAGAAATAACATGATGGTGATATGTTGAAAAAAAGATGTAAGGGGAAATAAAAGGAGTAACAGTTAACATAGAATAATTGGATGTTACATGTTTAAAAGATTCTGGGTTTTAAATCTAGATTTACAGACAATTTTGCTAATTGTGACTTCAATTGTTGTAGCACAATTAATTGGTAACAAATAAGGACAGCAAGGCCTAAGAAACAAGGAACATGCACTTTATACAGTAGTTTGAATTGATATAACCAGCTTTTTCCTAGGCTGTAAGCTTCCTGCTGGTATTTATTGCTCCTTTAAGAACTTCTCTAATCTGCTTAGGCAAGCAGTTTTAAGATTTGCTGAAAACTCAAAAAACCTATAAAGGGTACTAGGTTGGAGTATATGGTGTTTGTAACAAACTACAATAATGTCTTCATGACAGACAGTGCTATTGCTATATAATGTAGTTGCATTACAAAGCCTGATACAGTTGCTTAAGTCATGGCATTGTGTCATGTCATCATTCCCCCCACCCCATGGCCATAAAATGAAATACGAAAATGCAGTCAACTTAAAACTTATAGTGTGGAAACTCAAGTATGTTTACAAGCAAATAATCCCTTTGAAAATTGCTAGGAAAAGAACCTTTACTGAAAATTGTCAGTATTTTTTTTAAAGAAATCAGATGGACATCAGGGAGTATTACTGTCAATTTTTGAATTCTAGATGCTAGTGGGAGCAACCCAGTGAAAATCAAACTACCATTCTTCAGAAATTACTTGAACATGCTATATAATTAAAATGTTTTTATTCCCGAGTACAATTTTTATCCTTGGCAGCAATTTAATTAAATTCTGTTCTTCATGTTCTACAGGTTAGCTGTCTTATATTTAACAAAATATTTTTTAAATGTATGCCTTCTGTTTAATGTTTTAGATTGTGTATATGAACACTCCAATGTGATAGTACTTTCAGAGATAAAAATTCTGGTCTTATCATGATTCTTAACGCATTAATGTTTTAGGTTTTAAGAGATTGGATTTTGGAGAGCTATAGCCAACAAGTAGTCACTGTATTGAATTAGACAGACACGGTTCCTTTATATGGGCATTCATATTTTGGGGAATAGTAGGAAATGGTGCCTCCTTTAGCCATGCTCTCTTTTCTTAACTTTATTTTTAATTTTAAATAAATACATGGGAGATACCCACATGGCAGAGTAAAGCCTTAATTTCCAGATCAAATTTGTTTACATGAATGCTTGTGGACCGTGTATCAACCCCATGAGCACTTTTAGAAAGCCAGCATGGTGTAGCTCAGTGCTGTTCTGTCTAGAAAAAAAAGAGAAAGCTACTCTGAATTCATAGAGAGCATCCTTTGGCTATAGTATAACAGAGAAATCTCAGTTTTTCTTCTGATAGATATAGGTTTTGTGACTAGCTACATGCATGCGACAACCATTTTGTGAAGAGGCAAATCCATCGATGGCCGCCATTTTGTAGATGGACATAATACCCTTTTAAAATTCTAAAACATGCCAGGCAGTCCATAAAGTTGTCTATGCCTGATCTGGAGAAATCATCTATTTTCTGTAGATTTTTTATTCCTTGAAAAAATATTTACATTTTAATCAGGGATTTCTCAGTGTTATTCCTAAAAATTAGACAGCATTGTCACTTGGTCAAGTTCAAACTATCTGGGTAGAGAAGTGTTTGTTTTTCTTTTTTTCTTACTTTAGATAAGTGCTTCCCAACCATTTCCTTCATTATCCAAAATTACTTATCAGAAAGTCAAACTCAAGGCCCGGGGGATGGATCCAGCCAGGGGTGAAATCCAGCAGGTTCTGACAGGTTCTGGAGAACCGGTAGCGGAAATTTTGAGTAGTTCAAAGAACCGGCAAATACCACCTCTGGCTGGCCCCAGAGTAGGGTGGGAATGGAGATTTTGCAATATCCTTCCCCCAGGAGTGGGGAGGGAATGGGGATTTTGCAGTATCCTTCCCCTGGAGTGGGGTGGGAATGGAGATTTTGCAGTATCCTTCCCCTGGAGTGGGGTGGGAATGGAGATTTTGTAGTATCCTTCCCCTACCAAGCCACACCATGCCCACCAAGTCACGCCCACAGAACCGGTAGTAAAAAAATTTGGATTTCACCACTGGATCCAGCCCATGGGATGCTTAGATCTGGGCCGTGGGCCGCTCAGGAAACAGTGAAGGACTGGCCCACGGTGCCTCTGCCAGCGAAAACAGAGCTAACAGAGGACTGCAGGAGGCCGTTGCAGCCAAAAATGGAGCTCAGGAGCCCATTTTCGCTGGCAGAACGCTCAGGCCACCAAAGGCGGTCCCAACACAAGTAATGTCAAGTTGGCTACGCCCACTCCACCCTCCCCAAGGTCAAAGACAACCCTGATGTGGCCCTCAATGAAATCGAGTTTGACACCCCTGGTGTAGTGGTTTTGTGGTCATTACCCCAAAAAACCCCACTTTTACCCAATATTAAGTTATTTATCCAGGTTTGGGGAGCATACGTTATACATTAAAAGCAGAATTTCTGTTTCAGAGTTCATGATTACATTATTTGCAATTCTGAACTGAGGAAACAAAATATTACAGTATTCTTATGGCAACTGCCCCTGCTTCTTTATGACAAATAGAAAGATTGGTCTTACAAGCTTCACAAGATTTATTTTTCAAGAAGATATTCGAAGTCATTGTTAACTAAAAAGTTAAAGTTTAATATTCTCACTATGATGTTAACATTAAAATACATTTACATATTTTAATAACAGGAACTTAAGGCCAACCTTTCTCAAAAAGACAGATTTAATCCAACTTTCAAGAGTTATATTTGTTATCCAGCAATTTCGGGAGCGTTTATATGAAAACAGTAGGAAATAGGAATCATTTTTTTAAAAAATAAGTATTTCTGCCTTGCAGATTGAAGTTAATGGATCCTCCATTACTGAACAGGAGGAAGTTGAAGTAAAGAAGGCAAAGGCATTCATTTGGAGACCTGGGAAAGGTACTTAGAGAAAAGTAACTGCATTTCTAGAAGAGGAAACAGTAGCTCAGTTGTAGAATACATACACTGCATGAGTGGATTTGCATGTTGGACTAAATCATAGGCCTTGTTCAGCTGTTGTGCAGTGCAATGCATGAGGAAAATGAGGACCTAGATTGTTGGGGACAATGTGCTGATTCTGTAAACCGCTTAGAGCTGTAAAGCACTATGAAGCCAGGGGTGAAATGCTACTGGTTCGGACCGGTTCTGGCGTCCGGGTAGGGAAATTTTTGATTGGCCCCGCCCACCTGCCCTCCCCCTCCTCTCACATCTCCTATATTCTGTTGTTTATTAGCTCAGCTGATTCGCGCGGCAGAGTTATTGAGCTAAGAAACTAAGAAAAAGCAGCTGAGCTAAGAAACAGCAAATGAGTCTTAGTCCTTAGAAAGAATTATAAACTGACACTTTTTGCCACTTACCCCCCCACCCCCAAGCAGGGAAGGGAATACTAGCTTTAATGAGATGTCTGGGCGTTCAGCCAAGAGCAATTATCACCTCGTTAAAATGTTGCAAGCTGCAAATCACCTTGCCTGAAGGAACCTACCCATTGAGAAACTGCCTCAAAAAGAAACTGCCTTTTGTTTCCTCTGGAGCAAAAGCAGAGAGCCTCTTCCAGTGAAGATTTCTCTGTTTCTTCTATTTTCCTTCCACAGCAGAACAAAAAAGCCTCTTCCTGTGAAGGCTTTTCCAGCTCTTTATTCTGATTTTCTCCTGGAGCAAAAGAAAGCCCTTTCTAGTGAAGTCTTCCCTGTGTGTTTATTCTGATTTTGCTCTGGACTGGAACAAAATCATCTGGTGGCAGGCCTTAACTAACAATCCCACACTTATTTTACTCCATGCATGGCCCACCCACTATTTAATTTACCACTTCTGTCTGTGCCTCTTTCCCAAACTGTATACTTGTCTCCCTCCCTCCCTCCCTCCCTCCCTCCCTCTCTATCTCTCTCTCTCTCTCACACACACACACACACACACACACACACACACAAAATTTTATATTCTAAAACTAAATTTTACTTGTAATGAAGGTGTTTTT
>QLTV01000392.1:707158-724369 GCA_003457575.1 Thermophis baileyi
GAATTCTCCAGCCAGCTTTGTTGGCTGAAGAATTCTGGGAGTTGAAGTCCACAAGTCTTAAAGTTGCCAAGTTTGAAGACCTCTGGTCTATAGTATGTAGATAATAAAGTTGAAAAAAGGTGAACAACATTTTTACAGAACTATAGATATGTTGAGGCTTGGTGGTCATGTGACAAGAAATGGCTGGGAGGGGAGGGGCCAGGTGAGGCACCCCTTGACATGAGTGACATTGAGTTGGCCACGCCCACCCGGTCACATGACCACCAAGCCACAACCACAGAACTGGTAGGGAAAATTTTTAGATTTCACCACTGTATGAAGCTGTATATAAGTCTAAATGCTAGTGCTATTAGTTGTAACAGTTGTTACTGAACAAGTTGGTGAGAGATGGTCTACATAAGTATAGTGTGACTGACTGTTACTGGCAGCCTTTTTACTCATGTCTAGGCTCCCATGTGAAATGCAATCTGGCATTATTATGGTTTAATTCAATGAGCCAAAATTCAGCAAGCTGGCTTATTTTACCAAACTAGTTAGGCTTACTGTTGGATTTTCTAGATTTTGTTCTTAATTGAAGCCTTTTACTGGCAAGATGAAGCACAGAAGAAATAACCGCACATAAAATAGAAGCAGTGAATTAGTCACAAGACTTAAAAAATTGGAATTAAAAAGAAACCTTAAATAAGATAAACTGAAATAGAATAGAACATAGCAAATAAAAATAGAACAGGAAAAATATTCAAAATGTCTCTGCTTCAATATTAGGACAAATAGAAAAAGAAAACAAGAATATAGTTAAGGAAGCCATGTCTGATTTTCTTCACATCAGATATAAACATATTTAAAACCATTTTTCCCATTCAAAATTATATAATGTGGTTCTCCTCTTAATATTCTGCTCTTATTAATCAGTAAATCCAGATATCATCACTATTGTGGATTAAATAGTACTTAAAGGCATTTGATCATTGTAGGCACATACCTGTGAACTAGACAAGTTATGAAATACAGTTTTAGCTTTTAAAAGCTTGATGGTAGCAATTATTGAACTACTCTCTTTAGAATGGAAAAAGCCCAGAATTGCCTTGGCACTGTTGTTAGCTTTGGCAGCAATGGATCTAATTTGTTCCCTTCAACTTCTGGAAGCTTAAAAAATTATGCCAAAGTATTTAAAATCTGGAACATGTTCAGTTTTATTATTTCCTATTTCCTATCTATATAGATATCTGAAGGGACTTTCTTTCCCAGGAAGATTAAATTTCGGTTTTGGAAATAGTTGCTTATAAGACCTCCCTTTTTATAATATTTATTGATTTTATATCCTGCTGTTATTATTTTGCTAAAGCCCTAAGCTTCTCTTAAGGGCCACCTAGGAAGCAAAAGAATAGTTGGTTCATTGGCATATAGCGGCATTATCAAATGTCTGTCACTGAATTTAGATGGAATTTAGAATGGTTGGAGCAACTACCACTGAGGTCCACATAAATATTGAACCACAGGGTGCTAGAATGCAACCCTATTTTGTGCCTCAATGAATTGGAACGTCTGCAGTAAGATAGCCAGCTCTATTCTCATCTGACTTGGTGATTGTGTGTTCATACTGTATTGTTATTAGAGTGAGTGGCCACTGGTCAATGAATGGGAGGGACATTTTTCATCAGAGTCTGTTCCTTGAAATAAAACTGAAGAATTGTTTTAAATAAAAGCTATGTATAAAGGGTGACTTTGCTCACATTTATATTTTTCTGTTAGAAATTGTAAATTGGCACACTGATTCACTACCTTCCTTAAGTTCTGCTAGAAATTTATCTTGATATACTCAATCCAAAAACTTATAACAAGGAAATGGGCATATCATGTTTTAAGCTCATTTTGTAGGCTGTGAAGGATTTCCATTTTTGCCATTTTTAGAGAAGGAGAATGGTTACAGAACTCCAGTCATCAAATGTTTGAAGTGTTTTATTGATGTGTTTAAAAGGATATCAAGACAGGGACCTATAAAGCAGCATTTCCCTTTAGCAGCTTAGGTGATATTAGATCACTGCTGGGGTTTTTCCTGCTTTACAATTGGTCAATTTGTTTAAGAATCTCTGAACGGAAAAACAGTAGTAGAGGTAGAGTGAAGAAATATGTGGTATCTAGAAGAGAAAAGGCTAAATAGCTTACTACAGTCTCTTTCCATCTAGCATCTGAAATCCTAGCCTTCAAATATTGGTTCCCCTTATATATCAAGCAAGCAATTAGCTTCCAAAATAGGGAAGTATTATTTTCCACAGCCTGAAAAAAAATCACATTTGTTGGGCAAAGGCTTGTTTTTTTTCCTTTCAGTTAATTTTTTCTAAAGCTTTTTCTGAGCAGTTAATTGATCAACATGAGGAATTGCTCACTCTGTAGATTTTAAAAACTGTTACTAAACCTGCATTGTCATATACAGTATATCATACCTGGGTTTCTGAGCGGTGCAGGCAAATGTTCTCCTAGCATGTTGCATTAGCATTAATTAATAGTGGCTGAAAGATAAGTTGTCTAAGATGTTTATACATGGCTTGGGCCTTTGCTGGGTTTGAAATTGCTAGCAGGTGTTCCTGAAACGGATCCAGCAAATCTGAGGGTAATGCAAAATGTATTCGTTGTGCGTGCTTCGCAGTTCATGTGGTTAATTCAGGCTCCATAACTGCCATCCTTTCTCCTGATGTTGGTTGGTGAAATGGGCAAGGGGTAATAAATGGAGGTAGTTGCTGTCTTGTCAAAACCCAGCTATAAATGCAACTATCATATTAAATAAATTGCATGGAGCCAGCCTAACATTGATTGTACTTTATCTCTGCCCCCCCCTAATACCAGTATATAAGATCATCCTTATGATTGTTTATTTTTCCTATATTTTTAAATACTGGCTACTTTCTTTGTAGAGCTAACAGAAAAAGTGGAGGCAAAAATAAGTAATCTTGAGGACTCTGATGATTTTGAAGACTTCCAATCAGAAAATGAAGACTGGAAATCAGATGATGAAGATTACGATGTAGTTACCCAAACTGTTTTTCCTGAAATGACAACAGTTACCCAGTATGAAGAAGAGGACTGGGATAAGGAGATGGAAGACTCTGAAAACAATAAAAACTCTTATGGTAAGGGAATGCTTATTTATGATTTTTTTCAAACACGTTAGGAAACTTAATGACTGGGAAAAATACATCATGTATTTGTCAGACTACTCATTGGACAAATTAAAGCACTGATACAAGAATTTCTTGGTACTTCGTATGAGAAAATGGAGAACACAGTTGTATCTGTCATATGTTTCAGGAGTGTGGTTCTAGACTATCTAAATTTTAAATAGATACTAGAATGTTACTGATCTCTGATACAAATAAGGCTTATAGCATTATTCAAGCTGGCTCTTTGGCTGTGAGTCAGAGATGAGCACTGCTCCCTAGAGTCAGAAACAGCTGTTAGGGGAAACTACCTTTTTTATATATATTCAGGTTAAATGTGCATAGAGTTAGATCTATTGAAGAAATCTAATTGTATGTAAGTGTGGCTCCCTGCAAGATATCCAGGTTACCTTCTTTCTGGTCCTAAATAATTGTCATGTTATAGCGGGGACAATTCTGAGGTACAGTAGACTACCCGGGAGCTTGTTAAGAGAGAAGATAGGAGAGAATTGCAACTAAGCACTTCCACTATCGTTAATTTGACAGAAGTTGTATTATCAGAATATAAATTAGAAAGGTTGAGAACCACTGCTCTTAACTATCTTGTCATGATAGAAACAAAAGGTCCCACTTTTCCAAATAGGAATGTGTGGTAGGCATTCTATTTTAAGTTATTTAGGATATTTTCAAAAATATAACACTTTCAATAACTTATTCTGTGTTCTACCCAGGTTGCTTCCCCCAGGTAAGAAATATAGTGCTCTATAAGAAATATAGAATCATGTCTCTGCCTCTCTTTTGAAGACAACTATAATAGTTCATTAACCATCTGTTCTGTCTATTATTTAATGGTTATGTCAACTAATTAAAGACATGTAAAATTATGGTATTATAGACTAATTAATTAATTTAATATATTTATATGGTTACCTGTCTTGCAATAGTGATTTCTGGCAGCTAGCATACAATTCAAAAATTTGCAATATAAAAAACATAATAACAATAATAGTTCTGTGTATTATTTTAAATGTGCCTGTGGTGACATCACATAGAGAGAGCCATTCTAAACAATACACACCGATAGACATAATGCACATATTATTTCAAACCAGTTGTCAAACACTTAGATTGCGATCATATGACCCTGGGAGTGGTGAGATGGCTGAAGCTTTGAGGACCTGTTGTTAGTACCACTTGTTTAGCACCATCATTTACTGAACAAGTGGTTGTTAAACAAGGATTACGTGTAGTGCCATTTTTATCCTTTGGCTCAATTAGCAAAAGAACAAACTGTCTCAGATACTTTTATTCTTATTATTTTTGTGTTCCTTTGATCTTGATTTGTCTTATTTCTTAATGTTTTAAAGAACAAGACTGTGTTTTCAATAATTCTGTAGAGGTCTGAAATTTAATCAGAATTTAATGTAATTATCAGAAGGATTTGCCTAAAGGTAATGTAACAAGGATGAAATACATATTTTTTCTAAATGGAAAAGATTTTTCTTCTTTTAATTGCCATTTTTCTTCATTTCCGTACAATGTTAAACTACTGGTGTGATGTGGAGAAGAGTTGCATATTACCATTTAAGGAATGCACATTTTTCTTTCTTGTCTCTAGCATTATTTTTCTGAGTCTTATGCTAGCAAACATAGATCCTTTTTTTTCTTACGAGAACTTGCTGAAGTTTTTTAGCAGCAAGTATGAATTGGAGAAGGAAAGGAAATGAATTACTGAGTATTGCAAGATTTCACAGTGTGTTGATTAGTAGTCCTTCATAAAATATTGCCTATAAATTAAAAGCATGTGTAGTGTTTATATTGAAATTTAAAACAATTTTTTTGTAAAGTTAATTTAGTTACATTTTTCTGTAACATGAAGATTTTATGACTTCTGTTCCTGGTTTAACTGGATGAAGAGGATTATTGAATTCTAGAATAATAAGTTTTGTTTATAGCTGCTGTAATATTTACTTCTGTGTGTTAACTGAGCTTTCTAATCATATTGGTCGAAGAACACATTTTGTTTACTCTTTCTTTTAACAAAGCGAAAATAGCATGTTCCCAGCGCTATTAGCTTAAGCTCCTTGGAGGAAGTGCTGAATATAAATGAACATAGTAATATTTATAATAAAGCATTTCTTCAGAAGTTAATAGAACCTTAGCTTGGGTAATTTTGCAATCTACATATATATTAACTTCAGCATTGTACAACAATATATATAGTGCATTTTTACATTGTTCCCAAATTGCCTCTTTAGATTTAGACGATATTATCTACTGTGGAAGTTTCTGGGATGGCAATGGACAGGCATCCTATTCAGTTCAAGAAGAACCTCTGTATGACCCAAGCTTACACCACGTAGCACCGTTGACTTTGATTCACTTAAAAGCTGTGACAGAGGACGGCCAATTTGAAGATGCTGTTGACTGAAACATTCCCAGCAATGGGACAAAAACACTAAGTTCTAAATCAGATTTCTCCGCTAAACTGCACAAAATGGAAATGACTGGATGCCTTATAAGAATCTAGAGTACTGAAATATTAGGGACTGGATGGATGCAACTTTGTATCACCTTTTGTTTTAAACAAACTTGAAATGATTTAGGTTTAATTTGTGAAGTGCCTATTGCTGTTAAAGTGCTGTTAACTATTTTGTGTTATTATCTCAGTTTTAATTTTGGGTTTGTCTTGCAAGCCTTCACTGAAATAACAGTACACATTTATTTCCATCTCTTGACACTCAACAGGAGTTTCTGAAGCTATAGTTCTACGTTTTGGTATGTTGGAGGTCATTGGGATGCTGGTGGGATGGATAGTAACAAGATTATTCTTCAGGAATACAGGCTATTTCATTTTGTACAGCATATGTATGTGTTTTATTTAACATAATAAACATGCAGAAATGCTGATAGAATATACTGTTTGGCTAGGGTCTGGATAATTATGTCCACATCTGATTTATTTTTTAAAAATATTGCTTTTAAAATAATAACAAAAAGGAAAAAGAACAAACACAAAAAGAAATTAAAAATACATTCTCGTACTTAAAAATAAGTGAAATAAGATACAGGAGAGAAAAAAGATTTTAATATGTTATTAGAACAATATACAGTTACAATTCTATATATAATTATCTAATGCAAACAGTATTAAAGTGTGTGTGTGTGTTTCTAATACACTTATATGACTATCATGCTTTTTTTTTAACATTCTGTATATGAGTCACATAAATAAGTCTCATATTTCCTTATATTTGTCCATACGAAGTCTATATCTGTAGGCAGTCCTCTCATAGGTAGCAAGTGTAATCAGGTCTTCATTGAGTGAATGGGGCTATACATTTATCTTCCCAATGTTGCAATATCAGTCTTTTAGGTATAATAGGGGCACGGAGAATCCATTTTCACTGTATAATTTCACTGTATAAATTCATATATGATTTATTTATGCAAACTTAATAGAAATCTAATTGATAATGGCTATATGGATGCATAAATAAAGACACGCTGCCATTGTTAAGTCTAAACAATTATAGTTCTAAACTGTCCTCACTTTATTAGGATAGTGTAGAAAATTTTATTGGATTTAGGATGGATGGACGGACGGACAGACAGATAGATATTCTGAATATGCAACATACATGGTGTATGATAAAATCCCAGAAACGCTATAAGATTAATCTTTTAGACTCTAGAACAGCATCTAGGGACTAGATTATTTGGTTCTACTCTACAAGTCCACAAGGCCCCAGTTGGGAGCTGGGGGAGGGCAAGGGATCTCCCTCCTGCTTCTCTGTCAACCATCCAAGTTGGTGCTTCCCAAGATTAGGACGTTCTCTTTTTTGGAAGAGGGTGTGCCAAAGTATATAGTGAGATGGGTGGGGTTGATGAGCCACAAGATCTACTGCCCCTGCAGCATTCTTGCCATGCCTCATGACCTCAAGGTTGAGGGAATGTAGACAAGCCTTTCAGCTGCTCTGAAGAATTTTTCTTGTTGCTTGCAAAGGCAGAGAAATATTTTGTTTTATAAAAAGCCCCAGAAGAGACCAGTAAGAGGTTGGATTTTTTTTGGAATGCTATGAAGAGAGCCTTGAATTGCTCTTTATGATTATGGTTAGTTATAATTTTATACTTCAAAAATTGTATGTTTTGGCATAAGAAATTACCAAACCAAAATATTCAGATAAACCCAAGTATTGTTTACTTGATTTTGTGCGATGTTGTAAATAATGCACTTACTCCCTCCTAGCCATGACACACTTAAACAGATTCCATCTACTTTTCCCTACTAAGAGTGTAGACTCTATGGGCTTGTCCTCATGTCCTACGGATTGCTATCCAAAGATACCTTGCTAACATGTCCGCCTGGTAACCTGAAGCAGCTTGAAATCATGTTTAGTTCCATTGTTAAAATGATGTGTTTTGTTTTCCTGGCCCAAGTCTTGCCATAAAACCCATCTACAATGGACATGGGGATGAGAATAATACAATCGGAAGTCTGTCCAGCTCTAATTGGCCACCTAATTCTGCTGTGTCTCCTTTTCTGATGACTGGGCTCTGTCTTATGGCTATTTTGTCTTGGCTGACAGAGACCACACACAGGGCTTCTAGTCGTCCCCCCCCCCCCAATTTGTTCTTTTTCAATAGCAGTATTGACAGAGGACTGACACCTCTGAAATGAGGTTAACATACCTGTAAAAGTTCCGACCTCACCCTGCTAGCTGATGTTTGAGTTAAGAGATTCTGGTTGAAGTGTGAAGTAAATTTGTGTGTCTTATTCTGAATTCCACAAGGATTACTGTATATATTTATAAGGTTTTTGGTTATTTTTACTGTAATGCCTCCACCAACGTCTTAATACTAATATAAGATATTATTTTAAAAATGTATAGAAAAAAAATCAGTAGCTAGTATGTTATACTAGTATTAATTTTTTCTTTATTTTTCCCCAGATGGACATATTTGCCCACCCCATGTTTTATGCAACTCTGCTGTTTTGGATGGGGAATATGATATCTATTCCTCTCTGTCCAACAGGTCATAAAGTTGGGCACAACTTACTTAACAACTGCTTTGCTTAGCAATAGAAATTCTGGTCCAATTGTGGTCGTAAGTCAAGGACAACCAGTTTAGGTTGCTGAATGCTTCCCTCTACTATGTGTTTAGCAATCTGCTTCCATCCATAAAATTTTTGGTATTTGTTATTCAGTCTTTCAAAACATCTATGGTATATGTGCATGCATAGGCAGACTTCAGCTTTTTGTATTATTTTAGATTTTCACTGTTGCAGTCTATGCAGTAAAACCTATAGAGGGCAGCAGTCATCCAGGCCATAGTAAGTTTGTGCCTTATTTTTCCAAAATGTGGCTGTGCAAAAGTGATGCACTCTACTCAAACGGCAAAAGCTTCTGCTAAAATGTTGAGATGAAATGAGGCCTTGTTCAGCTAAATATATAAAATATATGCTTTTGAAAGATGTATGTTTTGTTCACCTCCAAGGATTAAAAGTAAACATGTTAAGGTCTGTCTGCATTAGCTTCAAAACAAATGTTGCATTTCCATGTTTGCACAATCCCTGGGGCCCCGGTGCAGGTTATATCTTTATTCTTCTAATACACAATAGCTGAAAATCAACTAGTTGGAAATTAGGAAGCAGGCTGAACCTTGTACCTCAGTTTCCCTTTCTTTATTTTATTCTAATTGCACCTGCTATACTATACAAAAAACTGCATAATTTGCTGCTTCTCTTGGATCACGGTAAAGGCTTACCTTGTATAGTATTTTTTTCAAAGTGGTCCAATAAAGCCAGTACACAAGATGTAGGATAACGTGCACACATACATATTTTCTCAATAATTAATGACAGGTAAGTTTCTGATATTAGAAGTAGCATAAGGCATTAGGAGTAATGAAAATGATTGCCTTATCCTCCATGAATTTTAAAGTTGGTGGTAGTAATAAAATCAACGCTTAATACTAAATTACACATTTGTGGAGAATTTATTTAAAATATTTATGAGACCCCATTTCAACATGAAACAAAAAACAGAACTTTTAAAAAACAAGATGATAAACACACAATGCAGAAATCCCTACAATTAACATCATTATATTGAGAAAAGCAATACTCTACACAATGTAATGGTTGAAATATTGGACTTTGGAGAAACTCAGTGGGTGACTTTGAGTCAATCAGTTCTTTCAAGCTTATCTTTCTTCATAAACTTCTGTATAAAAGTCAAGTGTGTATGTATATCGGTTTGTGTATGTTTAAATTTAAATTTATAATTTATAATTTAAATGTGTGTGTGTATTATAATTTAATCTGTATGTGTATATACACACAAATACAATATACACATACACAGTATTTAATTTTTTTTAATCCTGGCATTCAGCCTCTTTGTCCTGGTGTGGAGTTGCTTCTCAGACTGCCAAAGGATGTGTCCTCACAACGTTGCTTCTGTCTCATCTTCAGCCTGCTACCAAGGCCATCCAAAGATGACTTTAGTTGTTTCAGAGTGGATATCTTGGCACAGGACATTCCAAGCAGACTGTGTACCACAAAGGAAGAGATGGTTTGATTTATTTTAATAGTAATTTTATTTAAAAATACAGCTACAATAATAAAAAGTAATACTTAAAAAAAAAGACTAGGCATCGGTATGAAAAATAGAAAAAAAACTCCTTTGACAACTACTGCAAAGCTCTTCAGCACTTTATCCAGAAGCTGCACAAGTGATCACTAGATGGCAGTAAAGTGATGCAAACACCAACGTTTTGGTGCCATCTTGTGGTCAACAAGTCAACTAATAAAACAGTTGATATACAAGAACACTCCACAGATTCACATGGCTTCTCACATTATTAGGTTGCAGTCAAAATATGTAAACCTTTCTGGCCATCTAGTGTTCATTAGGTCAATAGGCTGGGGAAGGGAGGAATATAAAAAAAGATATTGAATAGAGTGCCCAGACAATACAAATAGCTCTGGCATATTCGGTGTGGCAGTTGGTAGTGGCTTTTCCTGCAGTTGGTGACATCTGAATTTCAGCCAGGGGAATGCAACAAGGTTCTTTCAGCATTGTGTGGTACGGCTGAAGGAACAATGGCACAACAGAGTCCTACTTGAGATGCATGGCAAAAGCATGCTATAGGGACAGCAAGATTTAGAGTGACAGGAATCCTTGGCTCTGAAACAAGCAGCTATATTTTTTTCAAATAACATAGTAAGATTTTTTATTTTCATTTTTGGGAAGGAGAACTTAGGCCTACCTTTTTAAAAATATAAAGAGTAGAACTGGCACTTTTAAATTGCAATTGGAAATGGGTTGGAAGCTAGGGCATGGATAAAAATATAATATTTTGCATGGATGTTTTCTAATTAACAGTAGCATGTTCCATTCAGTATAAAAGTGTTTCCCAATTTTTGGACAGTAATTGTCTGCAGCCAACATGCCTAATCCTGCTAGCTATGAATAATGAGAATCATAATCCAAGCTTCTGAATGACACCAGGTTGGGGAATAGTGTTATATAGTAATATTCAGTTTCCAAGCATAGATCTTTACATAGCCAATATTACATATTCAGCAGGCCAAAAGGAGTTATAGAAAATATTTCCTAAATTTTATATGATGAACATACCAAAGAAGAACAGTTCATGTCGCATCATTTCAATGCAAGACCAATTAGTTTTGAATTAATTTTTGTTTGCAAACCATCTTGAAAGGCAGCCCTACATAGACCACTGAAATGGTCTAATATCAAGATTGTGAAACAAGGTTAGCAAGATGAAAAACGGAGCTTTGGTGCACAACTAAGTCTAGAAGCCCCTCTAAGGTGCATGAATAGAGGATAAGAGACAGAGCTAGCCTCGTGAGGCAACTTACCCATTCCTCAATAAAGGAAAGTGTCTACTCCAGTCCAACATCTGGAGGATCACACTGGGTTGTTTTAATTTATTTGCCCTTATTCACCATTATTACAAGAGATCATTTCCTTGGTAATGATTTATAGTGTAGTGTCACCTAGCCATGCTGTGATGATATAAAGCCTGTCTTCATTAGTGATTTGTTGCCACAGCAATGGCAGGGTAATGCTATAAGTCACAGTAAATCTCTAGCAAGGAAATATTCGGAATTGTGTAGGATTTTTGCTACTTTACTTCCCCCCCCCCCTTTACACTTGCTTGCTTGCTTGCTTGCTTGTTTCTAGACTGCCCATTTCTCTCAAGAAGGGGCTGATCATCTAGAGAACAAAAATATTCAAAAAAAAAAGGGGGGGGGGTTTGCCTGAATACTTGCAAGTCTTTTTAACTTTATTACATTTCGAAAAATATATAAAATACAAAATAACAAAAGGAAAAAATTGGGGAGGAGATGAGATCAAAAAAGGCGAAAAGTGAAAAAAAAATGACAAGAAAAAAGAAGGGAATGACTTCAGACTTTCCTCAATGCAGGTAGAAACATACAGTAAACTAACCTCTTGCTCTTAAGTTAAAACAAAAACATGTAAAAATACACACATTAAACAATCAAGATAACATTAAAACCGTGCAGTGAAAATCCTTGAATGGTTGCAACACTTGATCCTGCAAAGGTCCCTTCTTCAGCCATCAACGTTTTTATAGAAGCTACCCAGTAGTTGAATGTAGAATGTAAGGATGTCAGCATTCATGATGTCTAGCTTGCCAGGTGTAGAATTTAATGTCTCCTGCCCTCATTCCAAGTTTTAAATCTTCAAAAATACACAACAACCTTTCCCCCTCCCTTCACAGTGTCTAGCATCCTCTCTCCTTCATGTACATCACTCATGAATTTATCACTGTGTGTGTGAGTATATTAGGCTAAAGCACCTCCTGAGGTGAAAATGGTTTTTTTTAAAGCAATCAAGCAAATCCACGGAGAAGCCCATAAAGCCTTCTCTATGTAATGCCACATCAGCTCTGCTGGTGGACTACATTACAAATTGTAACCAACCCAGGAAGAGTTTCATGCCAGAAAAGCAGTTTTTCCAGGACCGAGTCAAGCATGGTGGTTCACTGCCGAGAGGCCAGGAAAATAAATGGCATTTTCTCTGGTGGGAGCATCCACATCTTTAGAAACAGGAGCCAATGAAATGTTGCCATCTATTCCTGAAGGGATGGGGAATGCCTTCCTTTTGCAAGGAGGAGGAGGAGGAGGAGGAGGAAGCAGATAATTTGAAAGTTTGCCAGAGGTCAGCTGGTAATGTCTTGAGCCATGAAAGTTGCATGTTCAAAATACACGAAAAACTCATTGTATGGCAGGGCTCCCATGTTAAAGAGATAAACATGAGTCAACACCCACAGAGCTGAAGTCCCTAAGGCATCCTTTTCTAGAAACTGTTATGCAGATAAGAATTTGTGGGAAAAGGATGCTTTCATTCCTGTCCCTAAAATCCTGGTCCAGAAGGATGTAAAACTAACTGGGAAGTCCAGGAAGATCAGTGAGATCCAGTTCCCTTGTCCTCATCCCACAGAAGGTCATCAAAGGGATATTATTTATGGGAAACTGGAACTGAAGCCAGACCGATAAGCTTTCTACATAATCATTGATGTGCGATAGTTTTTTTTAAAACTATCCTGCCGGCACATGTTTTCTCACCTTTCCCCAGACTAGTAATGTGAAGAGCATGCAATCATTCCTCAGCCTTGGCTTTTCCTCTCCTGGTTTTTAAACTCACAACCTTTCAGTCAATGTGCTATTTGTGCTTTTTGTTAATAAGATTAAATGCTTAGAGTGCTTCTAAGTAAGGCGTTTATTGCACTACTGCCCTGCCTGATTCACTGAATTTTATGAGGGGGCCTGGAGGCCAATACCCTCTACTTGAAACCTTTCCATTTTTTCTATCGCTTCTTAATTTTCCATTTTTTAAAGAATAAAAAACCTGAATTGCTGCACCATGTCTTTTGACCAGTTAAGGTTAGCAGCCATCCATCTGAAAATGCTCTTAATGACCAGAGATAATTACGCTAGGCATCTGTTTCAATTTAATTTCCTCCCCCTCCAAAGAAGCAGAAGTAGTAGTTTTGTTGTTGTCTGCTGTTAGTTACATCATGAGTCTGCTTAACTTGCAAATGTCTCAGTGGCTATCTGCATCTCTAGCTGTAAAATAGGGCATGTCAATAATTTCAGAGACGGAAGAAAATGCTGAGCACAGCAGCTCTCTGAACCATCTGCTGTGCCTGGAGTTTCCAGGCTAAATCCCAGAGTCTCAGAGGTCACTAGATTGAGGAGGATGATAAGTTCCAGCACTCTGTATGTCTAAGAAAAAATACTGTTTGCAAAATACTCTGGGGAGCCTGAACGAAAAATGTGTAGTTGGCAGCCTGGAGTTAGCTGGGAAACTAACTGTGTTTGCACGTGTTCAAGTCCCAACACTCTTTTCAGATGCAGGATGGAATGCTGGCCCCAAAAATCAGCCTCTGTGATTTGTAGACGGTATAAAGCTTCAGGATTGGCTAGGACTGGTACAAATACTGGAAGCCAGGTTGAGAAAGTGTTATTGACTGTCCTTCAAGTTCCAACTTTCAGCATCTAAATAGCCTCCAGCTCTTAACAAGATTGATTGATTAATTGATTGATTATGTGCCATCAAGTCCTGGGTGAGTCTTAGTGATCGCATAGATTTTCTCCATGACAATTTGCCCCTAATCTGATCTTTCTGGTCTTCCAAAGGTGCACTTACCACCACTGCAAATGAGTTCATGCACCTTGCTGTTGGTCATCCTCTTCTCTTTCCTTCCACCTTTCCCAACATTAGAGCCTTCTCCAGATATAACGGCTGTAAGTCATCCAATAATATCGTCTGAATTCTAGCCTCATCCTCCCATTCTTTATTGTGCAGATTCATAGAGACAAACAGATATCTTTGTCATAGATTTGGAAATTAGGCCCATAAGGCAAAGTTTGTGCTAAGTGCAGATATCCAGAATAAAGCATTATCAATGAATGGTGATTCAGTTTGTTCTTGATCACATTCAGCAATGAGGGTAACCAAGGGATTTATACATTAAATGTGAATGTACGTCATGGGGACCTGTCTATGAAAAATAAATGACAGTTTTTGAAAAGGTCAGGTTTATATGTCTGTTTAGTCTAGTTTTCCTAAGGTTGGAAATTGCAACTTTCAGAATTTCTAGGCAGCAGGAAAGTTGGCTAAATTGGTCAAAGTTGCTGTAGCTCTTTATCATCCAGTTATTTTCCCGCTGAAGATTTCTGTCAGCGTAAATATGCAATTAAAGAAATCTGCATGGGTTTAAGAAGGCTGGCAGAGAGAGGGTTAAGCACTCAGATAGTTCCTCTTTCTAGACGAGCATCATCCTTCAGAGGGCTTCTTTCATTAGTATAGGTAGATAAAAGGTTATTTGATCAATGGGTTCATTCAGAAGGTAAGAGCATGTTGTAGGTTCTGTGGAGGTAGAGTTGATCCATTCCCAAAATCACATTCGTCTAGGGTGGTCTGGCTAGTCTCTCATGCCAGATGGGATCTGAATTACAAGGTGGCAAAATAGAGACCTTCAGGCACATGGTTGCTCACGTGCACCACATTGAGGATTTCTGATGTAGGGCCTCATAACACACAGTTGCTCTTTAGTCAGTAAAAGGAATCCTACCACAGGCCATCCACACAAAAACACTCTACGTAGCATTTGTGAATCAAATAAAGTCAGTTTACAGCTTAAAAGTTGCTTAAAGAAAAACCATTGAGGCTTTGATTAAGCAGCTCCTTGTGCAACTTGAGGACGCTGTTGCAAGCTAAACCGTGCCATTGCTTGCAGCTAACACTAACATTTGGCAATTTGCTGCTTGAGGTTTTATTTTAATGAACAACAGTTCCCACCTCTTCAATAATCCCAGTGATCTTTCTGCAGAAAAGCCCAGTAGTAAATTTAGCCTGATCTTTCTTATTTTCTTCATCCCTCCCATCTTTTCCTCCCTTCCAGAAATGATTTCTTTCTTATTTGGTGTCCAGTTGACATAGAAATGTATCAGAAAATCGCAGTAGACTCGGTGCTGAGTGGGAAAAATTGAATTGTTTGCATCAGGCTCTCTTTTCTGTTTAAAGGAGGCCCCAGTGCAGAGCCCACTTCAACAGAGGTTGGCTACTGTGCAGTTGGAACAGAAAAACCGTGGAAGTGATAGGAGTAGGTTCATCTCATATGAAGGAGAGTGTCTAGAGGGAGAATGGGTAAGATGTGTGCAAGGTCTGGGAATAGATTAAGTGGGAACCTATGAAATTTGGGCAATGCCTTCTGTTAAAATCAAAGCAGCACCAAAGCCCTGTTTCTTAAGTCATGCAGCTGGATGGCATGGCATGGCATGGCATGGCATAGAATAGAATAGAATAGAATAGAATAGAATAGAATAGAATAGAATAGAATAGAATAGAATAGAATAGAGCTGGGTTTAGGGTTTAAATCAAGTTAATTAGAAAAGAAAAGGAAAAAAAGAAAAGAAAAGAAAAGAAAAAATGAAGAAAGAAAAGAAAAGAAGAAAAGAAAAGAAGAAAAGAAAAGAAAAGAAGAAAAGAAAAGAAAAGAAGAAAAGAAAAGAATAAAGAATAGAATAAAGAATAGAATAGAAGCTTTGAAAAGGTGCTTTTGTTCAATCAAGTTTCAGTCAAATCACTGCACTGAAGCATTCATAAATGGCAGCAGATATGTACTTTAATACAGTAGATTCAATTAGATGACAGCAAAGCACTTTGCAGAATTCCCAACTTTTTGGTTTTTTTCCTGGAATTGTGCAATGTTGCAATATCAGAAGAGTGGGTTAGGGGTTAAGAGGAGTGATAGACTCTCTGACATTAATGTGAGTAGCAGACCACTGAGATTTGTCACCTCTAGAAGAGCATTTAACGGGTGTTTAGAAAGAGCCTGACCAACAGGTCACGCTCACAGAGAAGTGCGGCATGAGTGACAGGAAGCATCCCTGTTGCACCAGGATAATTCCTCCTGGTTCATCTTCCATCTCTCCCCATGCCTGCGGCCTGTCACTCCGCAACTTGAAAGGTGCCTTAAGCTGCCATTTCAAGCACTAAGCACTGTTGGAATCCCCTAATCCCTTTCCAGAACTCGGCCCACATTAAATTTGGCAGGATTGCTGCCCTCGTTACTGAGGGCAGAATGAAACTCAAGATAATTTATGTTGGCCAACTTGAGGACTGGTAGAATGCACATGAGGGAAAGCCCATAGAGTATTGTCATTAAGCCTTAACTCTGTCATAGTCACATCCTGCATTGAATATGCCAAGCTTTGCTAAGGTGCCCTACCCAGATTGCACACCCCGCCAAATCTACTAATGAGGTTAGATAAAATAGATAAGATAAGATAACCTTTATTGTCATTTTTTTATGTGGGCACACTGGCACACATTAAAAATGAAATTCTCTTGCCTGCTCTCAAAAATGTACACGTACATAACACACATATAGACGTGCTATATACATATGTATATACCTACACCCTAACATATAAATACATATAAATATTAATCACTGTCTAACTTAAATACATAGCGGAAAGAGGAAGCTTGAGAGTTCACAAGGTTGATACTGTATGGAACAAAACTGTGACTGTTCCTTCTGAAGATGGGCCAGACTTCTTATGTGCTCCATCTGTGTATGCCTATTATCTGAATGTAATAGCCAAATGCTAGCTGTTACTTATTCCTATAATTTAGTTCTTGTAATCTTTCTGTCATTATTATTATTGATCATTGCACAGTCAGCCAGATGTTCAGACTGGGTTTGGCATTTTTGTCTACCTATCAAGTCCTTACCAAGGACCTGGGATAGGCAGATCTGGATGTTTGATGGTGTTACAGACATCGTCGCAGGATGGAAGCTGTCCCCAGTAAAGCCACCTTTTGCAATTGACTGCCATGTTCCTTCCTGCTTCAAATGGTGTTCAAGTGGTGCATTATTTTATGATGATGATGATGATGATGGTGGTGGTCGTGGTGGTGGTGGTGATGGTGATGGTGATGGTGATGGTGATGATGTTGTATCGGAGTTTTATCCTTGTAAGCCG
>QLTV01000392.1:763365-791616 GCA_003457575.1 Thermophis baileyi
TAAAAATAGGTTCATTAGGAAATGTGCTATATTTGCAATTTTAAAAAGTGCTCTCTCTCCCCACCCTTCTAGTATTCAGGCCACATTTATTAAACAATAAAGGTTTCCCCCTCTGTGTGATAAATCCCCATGGCAGGCAAAATTGCACAGTGTCGGGCATCACTATATATGATAATTCACTGATCACAATCCCAGGAAAGAAGATTTATTGCTCTGTTTTAATTGTGTAGAATACATGTGTATGTGTGACATTACCCTAAAAGATAGGCTTGAAAGAATGTAAATGTAAAAGTATCACAAGCAAAAAATCCATTACTGGGATAACAACACAAAACTGTCCTCTGGTTATTTTATAACCCTTGTTTATGTGGAAGATTTCTTGTGTCTTTCAAAGTGACTTTCATACATAAATCATTCTCTGTAATAATGGGGGAACAATGGTAACCTTTTTCTAATGTAAAAATAAAGCTGTTTTGTTTTGATATCTCTAGGTGAAGGAATTCAGAAAAAAAGAAATCCATAACTAAGAGGTCTATAAAGCCATCACCATTTTTCCTCATCTCTGATGAATTGGAAAATTTATATGTACTATCAGTGTGACTCTAAAAATCTGTTAAAAAGGCGGAATGTGTTATTTATTTTTAAATTGTTATTTGTTAGATTTATAGTACCCAATTTGCAGAAAGTGACTCTGGACAACGGGTACTGTAGTTTGTAGAAGCATCAAAACAAGGAACTAGAAAATGAAATACAATAAATGTCTGGAATAGAATCTTCTTTCAAGATCTTTCATTCTACTCAGGGTTTTCCCTTGTTCTGGACCAATGACCGGGATAAGAGGTTTTTAGGATCTCATGGAAGGACAGAAAGGATGGGGCCATCTGAACTTCAGGGGAATGTTGTTTCTCTCTGAAATAGCAAACGTTTCAAAGAAATATTTAATGCATGACATGCTAAGATGAGGGACAGTGCTCCTCCAGAGATGGTATAACCAATGGTGAGAGATGGGGAGAGTTGCACTCTAACTATATTCCTTTGCTTTGCTTTGCTTTGCTTTGCTTTGCTTTGCTTATTTATGAAATTAAATGCTACTGCAATCCATTAATAATTGATTGCATTGCAATACAACAATATGACAAAAGTAAGCATACAAAAATAATTATAATAATTATAGTGAGCATGCTAACGGAATAATCAAATCTCAGACACTTGCTACAAAATGGCCACCGCCACTCCCTATTCTTTCTGATTGCTAGATCTTGAGAGCTTTCTGGAATGTTAACAGGGAGGAAGGTAATTTAATCTTGGGGAGGAAGATATTGTTCACAAGAAAGGGGGCTGTGCAGATGACATGCTTTTAGCAAAGGATGCAAAGACAGCCCACTCTTCCAAATGGTATTAGATGGGCAAACCAATAGGACGAGATGGTCCGAAGATGTGTCAGCCTTTATAGGTGGCAGCCCACATCTTTGATTACAGATAAGGAGGACCACAGATTTCTCATTCCTGATTACGACAATAAGGCAGAGGTTGGTCTGAAGCAGAAAAGTGTTACAATTTGGGAAATCAATTATCTGCTATAATTTTTTAATTTTTTTTTGCAAGGCATGTTTTACTTGCTTTTTACACAACGGGGCCTTCCTGCATTTTGTGCTTTCTTTCTCCCCCCACCTGCCCCTTCCAAAGAAATTATTGTGTGCAGCATCATAGCTTTTTACCATGAGCAAAGATTAAGGCTTCCCTCCATATGGCTTCTATGAAAGAAGGCCAGTGATTTAGATGTCAGGTTTCTGGCCCATTAATACAGCACAGTCTTGTGATATATAATCTTGAACTGACAAATGACCAATAAAAAGAAGTTCCCAGCTATCAGTTCCAGATAGCAGTGGAGAGAAAGCATTTATGTTGAATTTATGATTCAGACATGTGACTGGTAGCTATGCCAGTTAACCCCAACTGAAAAACTGGCTCTGTGTACCTACAATATATCTGGTGCTTGGAAATGGAAGAAATTAGCATTCCCAAAATGTACATTGCGAAACTTTCCCTGGGACTGCAACCAAAGTGAAAGAATAAAATATTTGAAATTACAATATTGGCATTTATTTTTGCAAACAACCGGGGGAGTATCCAAATAACTGCAGATTTATTTATTTATTACTCGCTCCCGGTGACTCAAGGCGGCGTACAGGAAATAGACACACAAGATAAAAGAAATAAAAATAATAAAAAATAATAACCCCCGACCCTCCTGGCGACAACACATACTCATACCAGCCATTTAATGGGCTCCATCCTGCTCTGGGTTCCCCAGACACCCTGGCAGGGCCTTCTGAAAGATGCTTTCTGTAACATAATTGGAATTCTTGGATTGCTGCATTATAACAATCCAGGTTGTTGTTGTTGTTTTTGATTTTTTTTTAATTTTTACTATATAAAGAAAGAGCAACATTTTCAATGTCTATATAAACTATGTTGTCTGGTTACAGTTAATCTGAGCAATGGTCATCATCATAATAGTAATAATGTTCATTAAGGTAAAGGTAAAGGTTCCCCCGCACATGCGTGCTAGTCGTTTCCGGCTCTAGGGGTGGTGCTCATCTCCGTTTCTAAGCCGAGGAGCCAGCACTGTCCGAAGACGTCTCCGTGGTTATGTGGCTGGCATGACTAAACGCCGAAGGTGCAAGGAGCGCTGTTACCTTCCCATAATGTTCATTAGTAGTGGTCATATAATAACAGTATTTTCTCAACATAATATTAATACTTAATTATTAATGCTAAATCATATTAATAACAAACATATCATAATCAACCCTCACAGTAAAATTAATCCTTCTCTTATAATTTTAAATGTTCTAACTTCTGTTTCTGTTAGTTAAGCATTGATAAAACGAATCCCATGTTTCAAAATATTCTGTATCTTCCTTCTCTTTAATTTCAAGTGTTAGTCTATCCATTTCTGCACATTCTAGTATTTTTTTTTAATTATCTTCTATTCTGTAGGCATCTCCACACCTTTCCAATGTTGTACAAATACAATTCTGGCTGCTGTTAACACATGTAGTATTAGATACATAGTCCCTTTATTATATTTTTCTGGTATGATACCCAACAGAAATATTTCTGGTTTTAAATTTATATGTTTCTTTATCATTTTTTTCTATCCAAATATGTATTTTTGTCCAGTATGCTTTTGCTTTTGGGCACGTCCACCACATGTGGTTGTACGAGCCCGGAATCTGATCACACTTCCAACATTTAGCTGACATATCTTTAAACATCTTGGCTAATCTTGCTGGTGGGAAGTGCCATCTGTAAAACATTTTATATAAGTTTTCTTTGTATGCAATAGACATTGTTAATTTATAATTTCGATCCCACAACTTTTGCCATTTATCCAATTCTATAGAATAACCAAAGTTTTTAGCCCACACTATCATTGTTTCCTTTACTTGCTCTTCTTCCATTCTAATACTCAGTAGGTAGGTATAAATTTTTTAAATTAATTTCTCATCAGTTCCTGTTAGAATCTGGTCCAATTCTGTTGGTTCTTTATAAAAACCATATATTTTAGCATCTTTTTCATATCTTGATTGTATTTGTACCTGCGGCCAGGTTGTTGATCACCAGTTTTTTTCAATCCAAATAGGTTCATAGCTGCTGGATCTGATAAAAAGTCAACTGCTGCTGAGATTACTTGCCCCGTCAGTGACCCAATTCGATCGATGAGCATTCTCCAAGTTGCAAATCTGCTTGGTTTGGAAGTGCAATCCCATTTATAGCAGGTTGCATGCCATTTATCTAGGCAGATGAACCAACTAGTCACAGACAATTCATCTTACCTGGAGGGAATATTATTTACTGCTCCTCATTCATGCTACCCACAAAACAATGGAAAGATGTTCAGTGGCCTCTGCCTGTTTTAGCCATAGTTATTAAAAGCCAGGCAAAATGGCAAATGCAATTTAAATAATCAAGTTGTAAATATAGTATTGTCTCTGCAGCACTACACATTTACTGTAATTTTTTTTCATAGTTGTATAGAACAGCGGTCTACAACCTTTGCAGCTTGGCAGCCCAGTGGGTGGGGGAGAGAGGAACTGGGCCACGCGAGTAGTCGGTTGGTGCACTTATGTGTGCGCGCGCTCAGCTCAATTTACGCAAGTGGTGGGCCGGAACATGCGCTCAGCTCAACTTGCACAAGTTGAGCTGAGCACATGTGTGCATGCATGCCGGCCTGCTACTTACATGTCCCAGTTGCAAATAGGCCATGGCCCAGAAGTGGGCCGCAGCCTGGGGGTTGGGAACTCCTAGTATATAGCATCCACCTGTCCAATATAATTTTTCTCTCTGCTAGATAATTTGACCAGTAGCCATATTGGCAGAATATTATACATTGGAGGGCAACAGGTTGGAGAAGGTTTATTGCCATGATTGCAGTAGATATTTAGAAGTGAGATTCTGTACTTATATTTCTTCTGTTAATTCCTGAACTTGTATTCAGATATCTCCTTGTATTAAATCTTACAGGTAATCCTTGACTTACAACCATTTGTTTAGTGACTATTCAAAGTTACAACAGCACTGAAAAAAGCGAATTGTAACTGTTTTTTGCACTTATGACAGCATCCTAATTGTCACGTGACCAAAATTTGGAGGCCAGGCATGGGAAAAAGTATTGCTTCTTTGCATGTTGGTTGTACAGTACATGTAAGAAAGTGAAGTTTATATCTCCAATTTAAAAAAAAAACATGTACATGTGTTGCCTTAGAAGCAGAATGGACAGTGAACAGGGAGAATTAACTGACAGATTCCAAGTACAGTAGTTCTCATTTAACGATCACAATTCACCTTCGTCGTTAGGTGAAGCATTTGCTAAATAAAAGAGCAACAGTGCTTACAATCTTACTTCAGCTTTCCTTTGTTTTGCAGACCTGAAAAGATCGTAAGTGTGAGGATTGGTTGCAAAGTTACTTTTTCATCACCATCATAACTGTGAACAGTCACTGTGCAAAGCAGTCATTAAATGGGGACTTCCTATGACTTATAGCAGATCATAAAAGATATCTGAGTCTTAATTTTCTAATAATATAAAGGTAGAATCCCTCAAGTCCTTTGCTTTCTGATGGCTTCATAGACATTTTGGCAAAAACAAGGAAACAATTTGCTTTCTTACAAGAGAGGAGAGGAGAGGAGAGGAGAGGAGAGGAGAGGAGAGGAGAGGAGAGGAGAGGAGAGGAGAGGAGAGAAGTACCCATGCTGGCCTGCAGCTCTGGGATTTTCTGGTGGACTGCCATCCAAAAAAAGAACAAGATCTGACTCTGCTTATCTTTTTTTTTTAAAATAAGCTAAGTTCAGTCCAAAAGCTTCCCTTCTTACATAAATCTGATAAAGGAACTCTTGCGAGAAATTAGGGATGGTTTTGGTGCACACTCTGTAGAGAACACAATTCCTGAATGAACTCACAGTCAGAAAGATCCTGTCCATCAGGAGCCACAGACTAAGACTCATCCTAGATAACCCCATAAGAACCCAAGCACCTCAAATGCATGTGCCTAGTCACAGTCCATCTCCACACAAATGTTTCCGATAATTATCAGAATATTCTTCACAGTGGCCCTGTAGGCTGGGTCATCTTAAACAGATTCATCAGATGTCCATTGGCGGGCATGATAAGAATGGAGAAATACTGACTTTCACTGACCTCTTGCTACAGCTTGATAAGATCAGCTCTTCCTTTTCCTCCCAACTGTACTCCAGGCAGAGGTGGGCTTCACATAATTTAACAACCGGTTCGCCCAGAATCGAAAATGTGAGCGCGTGCACGCTCGCTTAGCTCATGCGTGCCATCCGTGCATGCGTGTAGCATCAAAAAAACACAGCAATTCGCTCACGTGCTACGTCCGCGCATGCGTGCGGCATCAAAAAACAGCGATATAGGACGGGATTGCGCCCGGGTGGGCAGGGGCAGGCCCACCCGCAGGTCACCACTACCAGTTCGCCCGAACCGGTCCAAACCGGCTGAATCCCACCTCTGACTCCAGGCATCCCTTCTGGCATTTATTTATTTATTTATTTAGTGTGTATAGCTGCCCATCTCAATAAGTGACTCTGGTCAGAGAATAATATTAAAATAAACTTTAAAACAATTGCAATCACAAATGCAAAAAATTAAAATATACAGTTTTCCAGAGCTACTCAACAAACCAAGGTGTCCCCTGGGATCAACTGGAAATAAGGGGAAATTTTTTGACAGTGAGAGCAATCAACTAGTGGAACAGCTTGCCTTCAGAAGTTGTGAGAGCTTCATCACTGGAAGCTTTCAAGAAGAGACTGGACTGCCATCTGTGAGAAATGGTGTAGGGTTTGCTTGAGTGGGGGGTTGGACTAGATGACCTACAAGGTCCCTTCCAACTCTGTTAATCCGTATCTGTATCAACAGGCAGGAAGAAGCAATATAAGGGAATGTAGTCCAAGATCCCTGCCCATTTCAGGCTGTGATTAAAACAAATGAAGATAAATATACGGTACGTGTCCCAGGATAATGTTGCAGGATTCAATCTGAGTCGGTCACCGGGACCACAGGTTTAGTCTTCAAAGCTTTCAGACTCGTGCTGTAACCCATCCTCACTCAGGGAACTTTACTTTTACTTTTATTTCTCTCTTCAAAATGACATTTTGGAGGCTGGGTTCCAGCATGAATCCAAAAGCTTGGTCCTGGTGACTGACTCAGATTAGATCCTGTGATTAAACCCTAGGTTGAACTGTTTCCCCCTCCCCGCAAGATCCCAAAGGAAAACTCCAAGATCTTTTTGGAATCCCACTGGGTCCAAGGGCAAGTTGATTGAATAGTTCCTGTCTCCCCGCTGGTGTCTGTAGCGGATGTTGTGCCAGCAAGCTAGAGGGCAATCAGAGAGTGAGGTATCCATAGCAATGGATCGAAGGTAATCTTCTCCAACACCAAATCACTTCCCAACTCTTCCAAAGCAAAATCGGGTTCTGGAAAAAAAAAAAACACCACAACATCTTTTATTTCAAAGCTATCCAGAAAGAGGCACAGAATCAATAAAATACTTTGGACCTGGCTGGCTGTTGGTTGGAAGGAAGCTAGCTGACTGCAGTGACTGGGAACAGTGATAATAGAGGCAAGATAGAAATTGTCAATAGGGACAGCAGACTTCATGCCAATGTGGCATAGACAGATTGCCATTCAACACAGCGCTGGGAATAGCCCCTATTAAATTTGCTATCATCCTCACAGAAAGTTAGAAAGCATAACCCTATGAATGCATTTGGTTTATTTTCATTTTTTAAGAAAGATTATCTAAAAGATCTTTCTAAAAATGAAGACCAACTGCATTCAGAGAGTTTATATATATATATATATATTCTATTTTATTCTCCCCCCCCCCCGTCGATGATTACTTCCATGTGTATTCGTACGAAATTCTGTGTTAGGTTGTTATGTCCTACTTGATTCTGTGTGTGAGAACTGATTTTCCTCCTCCTCCTTTACCTGCTTCTTCCATGTCTTCATTTTCATTTCTAGAACTCTTGCACCCCTCACTCAGTAGCTGGTTATTATACAATCTATTATACAATCCGTGTCCCATTTCTATTTCCAAATGAAAAATGGAATGCAACAAAATTGACTTTGCCCTCTCCTCCCCCTCTCCCCACCCGAACTCCTCTCCTTGCCTTCTTTTAAAGCCCCCACCCCACCCCACCCACTCACCCATCCCCAATCATTACTCCCATGGGTTTGTAACTATGGGTAATCACAGTCTCCCTTGGGTGGAAGCTGCCAATTATGGTTGTTAGACCCATAACTGCAGAAGACATCTGTCTTGAATGAACTCTGCATAGACCTTGCCTTGGAAAGCAAGTACCCATTTGTGTTTCTTATGTCAAGGACAACAAAGAATATATGATTTAGGGACAATTACATTTTTTGTTGGCAAGCAATGATAATATTTCATTAAGTATCCTGTACCCAGCTTGCAGCTCGCACTGGCAACAGAATCAGTGCATGCAGTCAAGTCTCCTGCTTTCTAGAAGAGGAAAAATGGTACAATTATACCATCTACAATAATACACTTTTTTTGCTATTCCCGGAGTTGTGTTTGACCTGTGTACAGTTATGATGGTAATTTATGGAGAGGAGAAGGAAGTATTTGCACTTATGTAACTGGGGATGTTTAATATTTAAACATACATTGTAAAGGCAAAGTCTGTCCTTAGCTTCTTGGTCTAATGTTTTTTTTTTTAATTCTCCCTGGACTCCGGTAGTTTAATACACTAGAATATTATTATAAAATGTTGCATACATTATTCAGAATCTGTGGTTTAGGTCTGTGCATGGTTTAGCTCTCAGGGTCTGAGTTGTGCAGAATAACTGAGTTATTCCCATGATTCAGTTCTTCCTCTGTGAATGGAGTGTTCCACTTCTTGATGTAATAGTTATTTACAGTTAAAAATTAGGCATTTATTCATGATTTAAAATCCTAGCATTTTTTGTAGGTCATGCTTTCAGTGTTACGACTCTACACAGCTTATGAAGTTGTAATACATATTTCGAATAGATGATGATGATGATTTATCGTACCAGATTTATCCAAAAGAAACATGACCTGGAATTTAAGATTACAAACACACACACACACAAAAATCCGGTGTATTGCCTAGGTTTTTCTGTTAGAATTGCAATTCTCATTAAAATCAAACTTAGATCATAATTTTTTTCCTTCAACAGATACATGCCTCTGACATATTTGTATCTGAGTGTGCATATAAATAGAGGCCACACTCCACGAAAGGGCAAGACTGAAGCAAACCAAAGGAATTAGTAAAATGAATGAATGACTATTGATTAAAATAATTGCACCAAGACTTTTTTCCTCTTTGATTGTGTAAAAGAAAATAGCAGATAACATAATAAAGACGTGCATGGTAGTAAGACTCATTAATTTCTCGGTAGTAAGTCTCATTAATTTATTTTGGTGGCTTTTATTCCCATGTAAGAATGCAGATTGGATGCTGCCTAGCAGGATCTATTCCTGAACTGCTGGACCTTATGTTCGATTCCCCTTTCATATATTCAATTGCTGTGTCTTGGTGGCAGGATCTGGCACAACGTCCTGGCCTTGTGGTGATACCCATCACTTTGAAGCGAGTGGCATGTCTCTACTGCAGAGTGCCCTTGAGGAAATGGATTACAGGTAGTTCTCAACTTACAACCATTCGTTCAGCAATAGTTCAAAGTAACGATGGCACCGAATGAAGGGATTTATGACCCATGCCTGAAGTTATAGCTGTTGCAGTGTCCCATGGGCATGTGATCAGAATTCAGGAGCTTGGCCGTCCACCTACACTTATGATTTCAGGGTTGCTTAAACTCCTCCACCCGCCTAATTCCCTACCAACTTTCTTGCTTCTTGCAGGGCAAGGCTTCCTGGCATATATATATATATATATAGAGAGAGAGAATCAGTCAGGACTGAGGTCTGGACCAAACTAGCATTGTTTTCTCTTGTAGACAAGCAGTTTAACCTTGGTTCTCCTTGGTTCTCCTTGGTTCTCCTTGACCTGTCCTTGACCTTTGGTATCCTCCACCATAGCATCCTTTGGATTGCTCATGAGAGTGGCACCTGGGAAGCTGTCCTAGGGAACATGGGATTATCCACAAAACGGCTATACTTGTACAGTGATTTAAAAAAAATGTATTACTCAGCCTTCACTCAGATCAGAGTTATATATGCTAAAAATAGTAAAAACAATATAAGCAAAGAATAAGCAACAAAAAGCAAAACTTGCAGTGGTCAAGCCAGGCTTAAAACCCGATTCAAAGTAGAGGTAGTCCTGACTTAATTACAGCACTTGGGATAGGAATTGCTGTGGCTTAGCCTTGGGGATGGGAATAGTTCTTGGGGGCCCCTCTTGCTTTCTGAAAAAACAGATACAGACAATTTTATCACGAGAGACTTTCATTTTCCACTGGCCTTGCCCCATTTTACCATTGCACAACTACACGGCGCTTCCCACTGATGCATGGGGCAAAAAGTGGCAGCTAGCCAGTGCCCCTCCTTCCCTCTCCTACTGCCTTCATGGTAGTGGTTTTTCACAGTAAGGGGAAAAGGCTAAAAGCCCTCAACACTGCAACTGGGAAAGGTGGGGATGAGTGGCAAAGAACAAGGAAGGAGGTTGGAGAATCCTGAGAGATGGTAGGTGAACGGGGTGGGAATTTTTGCTGATGGAAACCCGCCGGCTCTGCAGCTCCAGAGACAATGCTACAAAAAATTCTTTGCAACATTTCCTCTGGAGCAGGAGCTGGGCCAATAATGAATTGGCTCAATTTGTTAAGCCCCATTCCAGCTGCAGCGTCTTAAAAAATACACAGAGACTCTGCTGCTTTCTGGTTAGTATAGCCCTTGTGCTGGGAAGGATACCCTGACAAGATTTTTAAAATGCCGTTGTGCAAAGTCTACCATTACAAGAAACTTCTGTCTCTCACCCTTTCCATTTTTAATGGGGCTTGTGCAGAATTCCCAAGAATTCCCTTTGGTATCCACCCTGAGTCTCTGCGATAAGATAACCTATAGATCCAAATGAACCATTTGTGTGTGTAGGATTTTGTTGTTAACTTAACCTAGCTTGGCTATCTTATAAGGCAGAAGAGCAATAATTTATACGTAATACTACTTTTAAGGAGAATATAAGCACTGTATGTTAACTTCTTCTTTTTGTGCCATATCCATCATTGGACATTGGCAATCATGTTGGTGATCCTATTTGTATCAACAGCCGCACAAAAAAGTGCTGTTGAATTTTGTCCAAACCAGTCCCTTAGATTTTGAAACCACAATGTTCTTCTTCTACCTGGACTTTGTTTGCCTTCAATCTTTCCTTGGAGGATTGAGTGAAGTATACTGTATTTTTCCGTGTGTCGCATCACATGTCCAAAATATTCTAACTCGCTTTTTTACAGTTTTGATGATTTCCCTTGGCTTTCCCAGGCAGCTTATATGTTAACAAGAACACGAAAATTAAAATAAAATATAATACACTCAAAATATCAAAAGGTTTAGCTTTTCCTCCTTTGACATAATTTTGGAACAGTTAACTTTTAACTTTTAAACATCCTAAGAACCCTAGGATGATCTGATGATATCTGACTTGCGATGGAGCACACAAAGTTGGCAAACATACTGATTTCTTCTTTCTCTTTTCTTTTAAGTTACTTTTAGAGGCATCAGCAAATTTCAGGCCAAAAGCACAAACAGAGATCATGAGGTCTAAGAATGAATAAACAAAGCAGTGTTAAAGCTGGCGCAAGAACAGCGCCCTCTCAGTGTTCTTTGCAATATGTGATGTTGGGAGTGGTGCAAAGAACTGGATCATATGTAGTGCATGGGACACCTGTTTGCTTTTTAGCCAGGAAGCATTTGGAACACAACTAAGCGACAGCTGTAGTCAGGGATGCGAGAGGGATCAATAATTCAAAAATGTCTGGTTTGAGATTCAGGAAAATGATGAGAAAATAAAGTTTGAGAACACTGACTAAGTCTTAACAAGGAAAGTTGAATGTTGCACAAACAATCTGCAATCTTTATACATGTTTGCGGTACACAAATCTCAGCTATGGATCTAGGAATTGGCAAAAGATGTTGTCCAAGCACTTTGGCGTTTCTCTTCAAAATGGAATTAGCAGAGCTTAATTGAGAGCACAATTTTTGCAGATGATAAGTCTGTAACAATCAGGATGTAGATATACTGTATCTACTGTTATATCTTTTTCAAGAGCCGTGGTGGCGCAGTGGTTAGAATGCAGTACTGCAGGCTACTTCTGCTGACTGCCAGCTGACTGCAATTTGGTGGTTCAAATCGCACCAGGCTCAAGGTTGACTCAGCCTTCCATCCTTCCAAGGTAGGTAAAATGAGGACCCAGATTGTTGGGGGCAATATGCTGACTCTGTAAACTGCTTAGAGAGGGCTGGAAAGCACTGTGAAGCGGTATATAAGTCAAAGTGCTATTGCTATTGCTATTATATCACAATGACATCTCTAAATAATTGTGGAATACAAGGTTAAAATATCATTTTTCAAATTCATTTTATTGTTTTTTTAATTAATGACAACAAAAAGGAAAAGAGCAAAACACAAAGATAATAGTGATGGAGATGCATACATTGTCAAAAAGAAACACATAAAAAGTGCTTTAACAAAAAAGTGAAAAATTATAACAAACAAAAAAATGTAGTATATATAATTATAACAATAATAATTACAATTCTATATTCAATCAGAATGAAATGTAGGTAGTCTACAAGTGTTACGCAAAATAAAACACAAAATACAAGATAATAAAATTATGCAATGTAAAACAAACATAAGAGTCCAATAAAATTAATTCCATTGTTGAGGCAATCCTCAAAGGACCTCCAAAAAGAACCAGATCATTAAAGTTTTTGGAAGGACATGAAAGTGGGGGCTATCCTTGCTTTGGGAGTAAGCTGTTCCAATAGGACTTCACTTAATAAGGAGATTCCTGATAAAGACTCTCTTATTATAATTCCTGTAGGTAGGGACATATAGCAGGCACTAACTGTCCAATCCAGGTGACTAAAATTCATCAGGAAAAGTTGATTTCCTTAATAGCCAGTCCCAATCCGTATAGAATTTCAAAGTTTGCCTGATTTGTATAAAACAAGAGGAAGGAATAATAAAGTTGGAGACAAAAGTCTCATGGTTACACTGGAGAAGAGAGGAGAAGAATGTGAACTTCAAACGTGGTCAAGAACTTCAAAAGTCAATGGAGCCATGATAAGGATGGGCCCGGGACACCAAATTTCATGTCATTCTTTTTGCCCAACTCAAGGATGGATGGGTAGCATCATTACTTGGCACTAGGGAAAGATCGGAGGCTGATTCCCAAGAATTTGTTTTGAAATTAGAATCTACCTACACTAAATATATTTGGGGCTAAGGTTGCAAAGTCTGTCACTCCCTTCCCTTTTGCCGGGTGGCCAATCTTGTAGGGTGGAAGTAAAATGAAAAGAAGAATGAAAATAACTGGTAAGAATTTCTCTAAACATTTAAACAAGGAAATAAGGAAGAGTGGAGTGGTTCTGACTGACCTTATAAAAGTAACAGATGGCCACAGCATTTTCTCTTTCATCCTATCTCCCTTTCTTTTACCTTTAAAATGTTATCTTATGTTTGCCATGTCTCGGCGCTCTTTTCTTACAATTTCTAATCTTCCTAGAATGTCCCAGTGAATCAGTTTCTAAAAGAATGTGTAATTTAATTGATTTTATTTCAAAATTATCCTGATTATGGAACAGCCCCTCTTTCATAGAGGTAAAAGATGATTTTGTGAGTGTAACTGGCAAGTTTGAGACAGCATGATCTGTTTATATCTTCTTAAAATAGATATTTTAAATATATATATATTGATGAGGGTTTTCTGGAAAATGCTGAATAAATACCCAGTCATAAAATTAATGTAGGTCTAATTTAGAATATTTTACTTGTATTCCATAATATGAGCCTATCCATGCAGAAAATTGAACTCATCACTGATCTCAACTGCTTCTATAGCAAAACTCACAAAAAGTAACTGCTACTCCACCCCTTTTGTCATTTCGGAAATCCCTCAAGATCTGGTTATATTATTAGGCCTGGAGCTCCTAGGGAACTGGAGGTTTGCTTAGATGACTTCCATTATTGAAGTGGCCATTTTTATCCTCTTTTTGTCTAGGGGTTTGTATATTTATTTTTGATACTATTTATTTCTTAACATAGAATTCTATATTTTTTATATCCATTGTTTTATTAAAGCATAAAACCTACAAAAAAAATCAGAAGTCAAGAAACTTTCAGGTTACACAACATGCAATGGAGAATTGAGAGTTGTTTAACCTGTGCAGAGATTGAATCCAAAATGTATAAATTTGTCACAAGACCAACTTTAAAGACATCATCATAGAAGCAGTAAAATGGAAACACAAGTAGGCTTGGCACGTTGTACTTGTGGCTGGCAACAAAAGAGCTGGGGTGGGGGGAGGACATTCTGGTGGTTGTATAAACTCACAAGATTGACCCCGATGAGATGGAGAGACAGAGTGATGAAATGCAGAAAAATCTTCGGCCCAGATGGAACATTAGAGCAATGGACCATGTGTAATACCAGCATTGATTGGCATTGTGGATTTAGGCACTGAATCCACCTGAGTGAATATGAAGACTGAAGTATTAAAGTATTTTTAAAACATCACAACTCAGCAGGATATACTTCCCCCTTATCATTTGGCTGGAGGGTAGGGTTGAGGAAAGGATGGTGGTATTATTATTAGTACAGATACACAGCCATATTTATATGTAGGTACATGCACTTCCTCAGTTAACACAATCAATTCACATTTTCTTTTCAGATGGGCTGGCATTGCTTCACTCTTTGCCTATTTCAGATGATGCATATTCATTTATTATGCTAACCATCATTGAATAATATAATGCTTTTCTGGAAAACAAAAGAGTGAACAATTTGATAGGCTGTTTTTCATTGGCTCTTCTCCCAAGTGTTGCTTGATATTTCTAACTGTTCTCCCTTTTTCGGGAAGACAATGTTTCAGTCTTGTCGTCACAGCCTACAATAGGACAAGGCAGAACCTGATTTGATCCCTTCCTGGTCCTCATGCAATTTTCCTTTAAAATCACCTTGCTGGACAACAGTGACCCCAGTATCTCACTTACGTCTCTTGCCAGATCAACATGGCCATCATCATCATCATCAATCAGCCAGACTCTTAATAGAAGTGCAAGAGGCAGTGCAGCTTTGCAGATGACTCGCTTCTTATTTTCAAGTCTGTTCAATTTCAGCAAAAATGTGGAAACTGTAGTAGCTCAGCAGCTGGGGTAATCCTGATAGTTGTGTTGGAGATAAAGCTGGAGTCTGTTTCGATCTGTTTATTCAACCATTTGACAGAGATTTTTACAGAGATCTTTACTTGGACAATCCATTGAGCTTATATATTTTCTATTATACCACCAAGTCCATCCCTCTTTTTCTGCCTCTCTTCTCTCCCCACCTCAGTCCCCCAGTGTCTTGATGACGGCTTTTTTCTTTCTTTCCACAGGAACCAGTCAGGAACTCAATTACATTTCAACAGCACCAAACTGCAGTAGGCAGGCCAGTGATACAGTAGTGGGTTCTAAAACCCGTTGCTACCGGTTTGTGTGTGCGTGACGCTTCTGCGCATGTGCAGAAGCGTCCCGGGTGGGTGGGTGGAGCCTCCCACCACTGCCACTACTGGTTCTAAGAACCGGGCGGAACCAAGAGCAACCCACCGCTGCAGTGATACCAAGTGGGCAAGGGACATCTCTCTCTCTCTCTCCCTCTCTCCCCCTCTCCCTCCCTCCCTGCCTCCCTGTCTCTCTCCCTCCCCCCCTCTCTCACAGACACACAAACACACATTTTTGGAATTGTTTTAAGACTTTCAGCACAGTGTAAGTCATTGGGGAGGATATCAAGAAAAGGGTTTGGGTCCCTCTGCAGTCCCAGGCTTATAGGTTGCTTTCCTTGAACTTCTGGAATTGGCTCAATTTATCTGTGATTGTCTCTTTTTGTGGGTTTTAGTCTCCAATCACTAGATACTATTGCATGGCAGGAGTTTTATCAGTAGGGATTGGTATCAAAAGATCAGTTTCTGTTTTATTAAAGGAGGTGGGAGTACATGCTTCACCCCCCCCCTCAAAAAACCTTAAACCAACCAACCCCCAGTTCTGCTTTAGAGGGGCAAAATGTTAAGTGAACAACAGTGTTGAGCATTCAAGCATCCATTACTTTGGCAATCCTCCCTTCCTTTTTACTTACCGATTCTCGTATACTATGGATAGCTAGCAATGCATTTATGACCGGAGACAGACTAATCTCAATAAATTTAGAAAAAATACTAAATGCTGCCCTCTACCAGCATTTATTTCCAGAACATAAAGTCTGAAACATGCCATCGGTTCGGCTTTAGGGAAACTCCAAGAATGAGTGTGGCAGAATTTGGTACATCAGCTGCTCCTTGGGATTCTTGTGATATTTCTATTTTGACATTTTGATGGTGTTATTACAAGATAGTTCACATACTATTGATAGAGGGCAATAATGCAAGCTAATTCAATCAAGGGGAAAAATAGGATACATAAAAAAAACCAACCCCAAAATTCCAAAGAACCCTGCTAAACTCCAATACTGCTGTTCCTCCAGCTGGAGTATACAGGGAAAATCTCCTTTACTTATTTTCTCAGCATGTCAGTAATTTATCACCATCCTCTCATATATTTTTCAACTTCCCAGTTTAACCTACAGTTCATAGCTTTTACCTCCCATCCAGGTACTAACCAAGTCAAACTCTGCTTAGCTTCTTAGCCCTGGCAAGGTGCTACCATACTACCTGCTAAGACTTGAAAGACAAAGGCTCTAGCCATTTATTTGCAAAAGGCTATGTGTACTTTTCCACTTGAAACATATTTTCATCAGGTCTGGAATGGAGACCCACTTTCCAACTCTGAACTTTTTTTTCAGAAATAGGAACATAGAAGAGCTTCTCAACAACTTGGTCAAAAGCTTTTTAGAAAGTCTTGAGTGTATCTCTGACCTTCAACAGCACATGAAATAATTTACAACACCGTAATTAAGCAAAGAATTCATTTCAAGCTATTAATGCCCCATTAACATCCCACAAGCATTATGTAAGGGAAACAGCTGCTTATTGGTTCCCCCCCCCCCCGAACGCCTTGCCCTTAAAAAGACCAAAAAAATAAAGGACGGCAGCACTGAAACACCAGCAAGGATCCACATCCAGGGAAACCAATAAATAGTAAAGCAGTAAGTAGTAAGAGCTATAAAAATGTGAGTTCAGTAACATATGCAATGCTTACATACATAAAAGATAACATGTTCACTTCTGGCAATTACGACTGGATGACAATTGTTTTAATTTTCTAGGTCCGGTGAATTTCCTGCCCACTGCAATGTTTCACCAGTGCCTTAGGCTGTCATCATGAGTCATGAAATCTTCTTGATCTCACCCAGACATTTCCCTTTGCTCAGCAAAAGAAGCAAAGATGGCTAAGGAGCTGAAAATTATACAGGTGGTCAGTCGGAGTTTCCTATTATTCTGTCCGTGCACTCCTGCTGCAGTAATTGAAGCCATTTTCATAAAAACGAACCAGAGTAGGCTAACAATCCTTTCCAGATCAGAATCAAATGGGTGGCAAAAGGATAGAGAATTCTAGGATTCACTCTGGCATGAAGTCTTTTCACTATTGGAATCCCTAAAGGGAAAAAAAAAAGGGTAATGGGAAGGGGGGTAGAAGGCAAGCAGACAATACTAACAAGATTGACACTTCAATGGAGACAGAAGAGCCATCTTTGAATATTCAGGATTCCAAAAGAAGGGACATCACAAAAGAAAAAGTCCTATATAGCATATATCAGTGATGGCGAACCTTTTAGGCACAGAGTATGTAAACTGGAATGCGTGCGTGCACATGCATGCACGCGTGCCAGACCACCGGAAACCCGACAACCAGCTGGCCGGTGCACATGCACACGTCGGAAACCCAACGACCAGCTGGCTGAGCTGGGGCGACGGCATGCATGCCCACAGAGAGGGCTCTGCGTGCCACCTCTGGCACACGTGCCATAGGTTCGCCATCACGGGCATATATGTACAGGTAGTCCTCGACTTATAACAGTTCATTTAGTAACCGAAGTTACAACAGCACTGAAAAAAAGTAACTTATGACCATTTTTCACACTTCTGACCGTTGCAGCATCCCCATGGTCACACAATCAGAATTCAGACGTTTGACAACTGACTCATATTTATGACGGTTGCAGTGTCCCAGGGTCACGTGATGATCTTTCGCAACCTTCTGTCAAGCAAAGTCAATGAGGAGCCAGATTCATTTAACAACTGTGTTACGAACTTAACGACGGCACTGATTCATTTAACAAGTGGGGCAAGAAAGGTTGTAAAATGGGACAAAATTCACTTAACAATTGTCTCACTTAGCAACAGACATTTTGGGCTCAATTGTGGTCATAAGTCGAGTACCTGTAATTTCTCTCAGGACCCTTGTACCATATGGAGAATGCTAAGAAGGAGGGAGATGGAACAGAGGCAAAGGCAGTATAATAGAACTATGTATGCCAGTTGTCCATATTGCATGTCAGAAGCTAAGTTGCTGACCTCAGACATAATAGAAGATACTCTATACCAGTGGTACTCAACCTTTCTAATGCCGTGACCCCCCCCGCACCGTGACCCCCTCCCCGCCCCATCCCCGTGCAGGATGAGGTGACACAGGGGGCGTGGCACCATGGGTGAAATGCTCCCAGTTCGGGCTTGTCTGCGGGTCGCCGAACAGCTGATAGCAACGGAAGCGGGAGACTGCGCCCGGATGCCGCCATTTGGGGGCTTTTACCCTCTGCCCATGCGCCAAGCANGCAAAGCATTGCGGGCATGCACAGAGGGTAAAAGAACCCAAATGGCGGCATCCAGGCGGGTGGGCGAAGTCTCCCACTTCTGTCGCTACCGGCTGTCCGGCGACCCGCAGGCACGGCCGAAGCAGGAGCATTTCACCCCTGCAGTGATGGTGGCACCAAGATGGCGGGCTAACGCATGCGGCGACCCCTGTGAAATGGTCGTTCGACCCCCAAAGGGGTCGCGACCCACAGGTTGAGAACCGCTGCTCTATACCTTCTCTATAATGGAAGGTCAGTGTCAGGGTTCCAAGTAATAGACCCATAGCAAGCAAAACTCCGAGGCAGATGGATTCCTCAAAGAATAGCTTCATTGGATATATCATATTGGCACAGATCTGGTGAAAACCGACTCTAAAGGTTCCTGCGATTTTCACCTAATTAAAAGTAAAAGTTTTCCCTCAACTGCAAACAGTCAGTCACATGGTCCAATCAAGGCGCTGTCTGGTTGCCTGGTGACATCACTCCTCCTTCCTCTGGCCAGGTGTGAGAATGTCCTTGGTTCCTAAGAGAAAGTATTTTATCTTGGCTACAAAACCCCAGCTATCTCTAATCGCCCCTCCCTATCCCTCAGCTCCAGTGTGGCAACACTGAAGCTCCAAGATGGCTTCGGTCAGGTCAGCTTCAGGGTTGACAGTCAGCAGTGAAGAAAGACTCCATTGTTTGTCCAGTCAGCGTCTGTGAATGGAATGGAAGGTGAAGACTTCTTCATTTTAGGCGGATGTGAGCCCTGAGTATTACAAATGGCCCTGGAATGCTTTTGTTAAAAGGTAATATAAACATACACAATCTATACTGGAGCAATAACTTTATTGATCTGAGAAAGGTTACGAATATTTGCAGGCTTTCAGGTTTGCAAAGCTCCTTTTGATGTATGGATTATGGGTTTTTTAAACTGAAAATCCAGACAACTCTTGAAAACACATAGAGAGGCTTCACTCAAGTTTGACATGGTAGTGTGAGTCGGGTCCATTCCTCTCTATTAAATCAATATTTTGCTCCCACCAAAGCTGCAACACTGAAGAGAGCAGGCCTGTCAGGAGAAACCACAACCACTATGAGTGAGACAGTATTAAAACAAAGTCCTTTGCAGGAATGGGTGTTGGGGGCTCAAAGAGCTCAGTAACTCAGCTCAAATGAACTCTTAGAAGGTGTGAAAGGAAGGCAAAGCACTATTTGTTCAAGCAGTTATTTAGGGAAAATGTGGTTGCCTCATCTACTTTTTTTTTTTTTTTTTTTTTTTTTTTTTTTTAGATATTATTATTTTTCAATTTTTTTCTCCCTAGTCATTCGTGATTTGGGAAATGTGGTTGCCTCATCTACTTTTTTTTTTTTTTTTTTGCTGCCTTATATACAGACATGAATAATGATCAATTGCTTTCCCCAGCTATGTCTGGAGGAAAACAGAACTGAATTTTATAACCCCTCCATCTCTTTTCCCCACCCCAGATAATCATTTTCCTGTCTGCTGGCCAGGCCACTGAGGAATATGGACAGATGGCTTCATTCAGTAGATATTTGCAAGCAGTTTTCAGCTTGTTTCTTATTTTTAGATACCATGGCAAGGTGAGGAATAATCCCTGATTCATTTTATCTCTTTCTCTCTTGTACCATTTTATTTTTGCCTTTAATAGGTCAACAATGCCTCTTAGAGGGCAGAGCTTCCCAAATTTTAATTAATTAATATAGGTCCCCATTTGAACCTTAAGACAGCAGTCTCCCGCCAACGCATATGCTGTGGGCCAATAATGGAATTTATTAAGATTAACAAGCAACAGGGCCTCAAGAAGAGATTTGCAACAGAAACAAAAGCAGAGCCTAATCTCTAAATTCAAAATAATTCTTAGTGAAGTCCTATTTTATTTATTTATTTAAAAGGACTAATATACGGCTGCCCATTTTATATATATATAATAACCCTGGGCAATGTGTAGCAAAAACTATAAAAGAGAAAAGGTAAAACAACACTGCTTAGCAACAAAACTACACAACATCCCACTGTGCCCCCAAAACAACACTTCCTCCATATAGTTGCATCATACATGTACTAGGCTCCAATCTCACCCTAACTACTGATGCTGAACCTATGACACATGTTTCAAAGGTGAAAGTACATGTGTGGCCCTCACACGCCTTACAACGTTTTGGGTGACACACCAGTGTTCACTAGCACCCGACAACAACTATTCTTGAAACCACACCCCATTCTCACACGGTATTCAGAGGCTGCAATGGCCATGCGAAAATGGGGTATGCTCTCATGCAGCCCCTGGACCTTCCAGAAATTGTGCAAGAGGGCCATGCTCTCACACAACCTCCTGAGCCTCCAAAAACCACGCAAGAACAGGGTGTGCTTTCACATAGTTTTCAGAGGCAACAGAGGCCATGGAAGAGCATTCTCCGAAGCTGTTTCAGGAATGAACGGCACATACGACTGGAGCAGCCTCGGGTAGGTTACAAGAGGCCTGTCAAGAAAAAGAGAACACCATCTGAAGGTAAGTGGCATGCGGCAGATCCTGGGGAACGCTGGGCCACCGGGGCAATTGTGCTGTTCCCCAAGGCTCATGTGACTTGAGGAATGGAGCGAGACAGCCTTTGTGGGTGGTGGCGGCGCTAGGGCTGAAGTCCAGGCCTAGGCCTAGCCTTGGTGCTGTCACCAAATGCCACTGTTCAGGGTGAGCTAGATGGGGAAGAGATAGAGAATTGTTTCTCTTTTGTTTGGTGGGACGATCATCACAGTCACCAGCAAATGCCAAGTTCAGCATTTGCTGAATTTTTGATAAAACGATTTGCCCTAATCCAGTAGTGGGTTGCTACCGGTTTGGACTGGTTCGCGTGAGCCGGTGGCGGAAATTTGGCCCCGTTCGCCGAACCAGTAGCAATGGCCGGCTTGCCACACCTCCGAACTGGTTCCCCGGTCGCCGCTGCTTGAAAGCGGCTGGCAATGAACCCTCTGTGGAGGCACAAAGACTTCTGTGCACGCGCAGAGGGTCAGTACCCAGATATAGCGTGCGCGAAGCGCGCACTTCCGATGCGACGCGCGCACTTCCGAACTGGTAGGGAAGGTAAGAGAAACCCACCCCTGCCCTAATCCAATGCTCAGGGGAAGAGCCAGGTCTTCATGGCCTTCTAGAAAGCTAAAAGGGTGGACATCCTCTGGATTTCAAGGGGAAGGCTGTCTTACAAGGTAGCTCATTTAAGGGAAGGGATCTTTAGCCTGCCCACTCTGTCTAACCTCAGGGAAAGGTGACCCCATAAATAACCTGGTCCCTTATATGCCAGTGGAATCCCATTCTTACCTTGGCTCACAGTTGAAAGATGCAGCCCTGATTGGTCATTATTTGATTGATGCTGGAAGATACAGCAATGAACAGGTGTTGCAGTAATTGTTGCATTATATTGAACTGCAATAAAGAATATAGAGGCCAGCATAAGTTTGTACTGGGAGAAATGCTTAGACTGAACAAGAAAGATAGAGATAAAGATAGAGATAAAGATGAGGAGTGTGGGAGGCGAGTAAAAAATGGATAAAAATTGAAACACTAAAGAGGAGAAGAGATGATGGATAGAAAGAATTGCCTTGTAAACATTAAAGGAGCTTGTTGTAAGCTGATAGAGGCAGAAATAACATTAGATAGGGGAAATATTAGAACGTATATTTTAATAGAATAAACAAAAATAATAGAAAGATTAGAGGTTTACAGATGTTAGGCATTTTTTTTGCTGTTTAAATAATATTATGAGGATCACCTAAGTTTGATAAATGTGATAAAGATTACTAATATTGTTATTGTAATTTGGATTAATATGAATGATGCCAGAATCAACACTGTTCACATACAATATGGATGTATATTTTTTTTTTAAAAAGGATATCGAGGTAGGCCTAGAACAAAACTTCTATTCTGGTTGCTTTTGCATTCTATTTGCATAGCACTGGAGGTTGCTGCTAGGAGTAGTTTACAATGAGTTGAGGAGAACTGGGACTTTGTCCAGTGGATCAAGCAGGCCACCTGGCAACTGAATAACTGGTTGTATGTATGTTTTTATTTATTTAATAGTTTATTTATTCATAAGACTCATCTGGCTGCCTGCTTACTTTCAATGCCTCTGGATGACTTACAAACAATAAAAACCCAATATAAAAGAATAACAAACAATAAGCCCCCTTCCCGGCAACAACACATATTCAAACAAGCCACACTTGATGGGCCCCATCCCACTCTGGGTTCCCCAGGTCTGTTGGCAGAACCAGGTATTCAGGGCCTTACTAAACAGTGTCAAAGTGCGGGTCAGTCTAATATCTGCAGGAATGATATTCCAAAGGGAGAGAGCCACCATGGAGAAGGTCTTTCTTCTAGATCCCGGTAGATGTACCTCCTTAGGAGACGGGAACCACAACGTTTCTTGCCTCTCCGTTCTAGTGGGTCAGGTGATGTAACTAGGAAGAGACGATCCCTCAGATAACCTGGTCCCAAGCCATGAAGGGCTTTAAAGGTGACAACCAGCACCTTGAATTGCACCTGGAAGCAAATCAGCAGCCAATGCAGCTCCCACAGGAGAGGTGACACATGCATAACTCCCACCCATAACTTGGTCTGCACAAAACTATGCGGGCCGCTGCATTTTGAACCAATTGGAGCTTCCAAATGCTTTTCAAGGGCAGCCCCATGTAGAGCGCGTTATAATAGTCAAGTCAAGAGGTAACTAGGGTGTGAGTGACTGTGAGCAGGCATTGTTGGTCCGGGAAAGGGCATAACTGGCACACAACCCATAGTTGCACAAAGGTCCTCCTGACCACAACCACCACCAGTTTCTTGAGCAGGAGTCATAGGTCCAGGAGAACTGCCAGATTATGCATTGGGTCTCTTTGGGGCAGTACCAATGACAATTCTCCATGGATCAAATAACCTCAAACCCAGAGCCACTTGATCTTGCCAGGGTTCAGTTTCAGCCCATTGCTCTCTATCCAGCCCTTAAAAGCATCCAAGCACTGTGAGAGGGAGGTCATGGCATCACTTAACTCACCATGGCCAAGGCATACATCTGAGTGTTATCAGCGTATTGATGATATCTCAGTACATGGTGACAGATGAACTCACCTAGCTCATGTAGATGTTAAACAGAAGCAATCTAGCTACCTGTCAACTGAGTCACTGGATGTATGTTGCATTCATTTGCATAGTACCAGAGGTTGCTGGGAAGAGTAGCTCACCACAAGTTGAAGAGAACTGAGACTTTGTCCAGTGGATTGAGCTTGCCATCTAGCAATTGAGTCACTGGTTGCATTTGCATTCATTTGCATAGCACCAGAGATTGCTGGGATGAGTAGCTCACCATGATTTGAAGAGAGCTGGGACTTTGTCCAATAGATCAAGCTAGCTACCTGGGATCTGACTCACAGGTTACATTTCCATGAAAAGCTCCTTAAAAAGACTAATAAAGTATTCTTCCTCAGCTCCAGCTGTTTTAGAGATCAAATCCCTTGAACGAGGGCGGCCCGCAGGCCAGATGTGTCATGTGCTGGCCACGCCTCTGCCCTGTTTAGTGAAGGGGGGAAAAGTCCCGATACATCACGTGATGCCGCAGTGATGACGCGAGTTTGACAGCCCTGCCTTGAGCTTTGTCCATTGTCTGAGGTTGGCTTAAAGAAGTTATAGCTTCAAACATCTGGGATACTTAAGATCAGGAAAGCAACTAAAGGGACGAGTGGCATCCATTATGATATACTAAAATGTTTGGTCAAACAATATTGGCAGCCATTTATCATTCTGAAATAAAACAGTGGCAAACCACTTCCACTTCATTGCCCAAACCCTCCCAAACCAATATGGATATGACTAAATAATCACCAAAAAGTCATGCTTGACTCAATGACGTCCCGAAGAACTAAAGAAGCTTCTTGGATGAGAAGCAAAACATTTTCAAGGAAAAAACCAAGTCCAGTTGTCTTTTGGAAAAGCACCTTTGGGTTCTTTTAACTGCTTCTCAAAAACAGAAAACGTGGGTTGTGTTATTCCTAGGCCTCAATATCTACAGACTTTTATACATAAATGAGCTTGTTAGCTGCAAAAAAGAACTCCTGTAAAATCCGCAATCACTTCATTCCAGTAGTTCCTGAATCTGAGAATTCAGTCACATTATTTGAATTTATGATGTTGGGGTAACTTCTGCAACGGTCTTCCCTCCATCTTAGCTCAGCTTAAGTTTAATGACATCTTCAGCAGGCTGGATGTAAATGATTGCTTCACACCTTTTCTAAAAGCTATTGGTACAATTAGACCAGGGGTGGGTTCTAACTTACCTCGCTGCCGGTTTGCTTCCTCCTGCGCCTTGTGGGCATGGCTTGTGGGCGCGCCTCATGGGCGCGCCTCACGGGCACGCCTCATGGGCACGCCTCATGGGCGCGCCTCGTGGGCGTGCAAGCACTTCACACACGCATGCATGCGCAGTGCAAAAAAAATCTTTAAACCCCCCCCCCAAAAGCCAAAAACAAGATGGCGATGCATGTGCAGTGGCGGAAACTCAGCTTCTGCGCATGCGCAGATGAAAAAAAAAACCCAGAAAAAATTGGAAAAAAAAATCAAAAAAACATTTCCAAAAAAATTCAAAAAAAAGATGGTGGCGTCCATGGACCGGCACCGACCGAACCGGATCTGTGATGTCATTGTGACGTCACCAGCTGGTCGCTACCGGTTCAGGAGAACCGGTCCGAACCGGGAGGAACCCACCTCTGAATTAGACTCTCCACAATGCTTTTCTATCTGTGGGGCAAAAGATATGGATGCCCATATTGTTTTAGTGTAGCGGAAAAACGTAAGAAATGGGGGAAGGTCATTATATGGACCAATAGCTAGCAAAGAAAGAATGATGCAACTCCTTCATTGTTCTTCCAATCAAGTCCAGTTTGTTGGAACTGAACCATGAAATGACGTGTCACATGCAGCTTGTTCCAAGACTCACATTTTACGCGGATTTCCTAGCAGTAAATAAAAGTTACAGCGATTTCAAGAATCAAAGAAGCCAGTTTCTTTTAACATAATTTAGGGATGTTTGAACATTTCCACCAACAATTTAACATGATCATTTCTCCGTTCTCAGTCTCGCTACAGTACAGCAATAGAAGAAATGGTTATGGAACAAGAAGTGATTTATGAAATGTGTTCTGAACTTTCTCAATTGCCCGAAATATTGCAAACGCTCCCAATTTAGGCACAGTATGAAAACTGGCTTCAAAGATGTGAGAGTCTCCTTTAACTTGATTTCTTGGAAAAGGGATCATTGCCTGAGCTAGGACAAGCATGAGTCTAATATATTTCTCCTGTGACTAACAGTTTCCTTTGGCAGAGAATTAAATGCCCTGATAGATGAACCTGCCTGTACAATTGAGCAGCCATCTAGCATCCACTAGTAATATGAAGGTTCATGCCTAGAGAACATAATCTTGGTTTTAGCATTATTAATGGCAAGATGCCAAAGAGCAATCCCCCCCCCTTTTTAGTGATTGTCATAATGCTTCACAGAATCAACCAAATCCAGTTAATTCCATGCCAATGAGATCACGTTGTCTTTATAAAACAAGACACATCGTTTATTATCCTCCGTGTTAAGCAGAAAGAAAGAAAAATCTCTGCTCATCTCACAAATGGTCATGTAGAGATTGAAAAATGAATCTCTAGTCATTCTGGCCTGTTTTATTTCTAAATGGCAGTTGGACCAGTGTATTATCCATCAGAATTTGTGCAGAATTTGCATTATGATACATTTGCAAACAAACAAAAAAATTCTTTTAATGGTTTAGGCCATTTCCAATTTCTGTGGCAATAGTCCTGTTTGATATGAGCCTCGGTGGCGCAGTGGTTAGAGTGCAGTACTGCAGGCTACTTCTGCTGACTACCGGCTGCCTGCAATTTGGCAGTTCAAATCTCACCAGGCTCAAGGTTGACTCAGCCTTCCATCCTTCCGAAGTGGGTAAAATGAGGACCCAGATTGTTGGGGGCAATATGCTGACTCTGTAAAACCACTTAGAGTAAAGTGGTATATAAGTCTAAGTGCTATTGCTATTGCTATAACAGCAATGAAAATTAGGCAAATGAAGTTACAACAAGGTTTCCTGCCTTTAGCGTATTTGTGAACATGCTGGTTGATATAAAATTATGATTTTATATAAACCCTCAGATTTACCTATTAAAGCTAGCTTGGTCTTCACATAATATAGCCTGACAAGGAAAGTCAGGTTGGATGATAACATTCAGGAGTGTGTTATAGTGCATAAAGTGTTCAACTAGCACAGGGAATCCAGGTTCAAGGGCACCCTCAACTGTGAAAACTGACTTGGCCAGTCACTCTTTCCACCCTACCTATTTCATGTAATTATTTAACACTGTAGGTAGGAGGACAGCTGTATTAACCTGTAGTGATAAAAAAAATCAGAAGTTTGGTAAATGCTTTTCTGTCTAATAAAGGTATAAAGTCAGCTTACATGGAGATGTTCTTCAACAACCTTCCCTGTACCCACCTCTCACTTCACCCCAGTTTAAATCCTACATTAGTTGGACCAGTCTTTCTCAACCTTGGCAATTTGAAGATGTGTGGACTTCAACTCCCAGAATTCCTCAGCCAGTTATGGTGGTTGGAGAATCCGGGGAGATGAAATCCTCACATCTTTAAGCTGGCAAGGTTGAGAAAGACTGAGTTAGATAGATGTGGGATTTAAATTGGGGTGAAGCGGGTGGGCGGAAGGTGGTTGAAGAAGATCTCCATGTAAGCTGGCTTGAGCTCTTAGAAAAAGAGGCAGGATATGAATCAATAATAATAATAATAACAACAACAACAACAATTACGACAATATTAATAACTCCTAGAATGGTTGAGGACTATTGCCACTGGCCATTTTTCTAGGAATTCTTTGAGTTATATAGTTCAACATATCCTGAGGGTACAAAATTGGGGAAATTGAAATTTAGATATTGAATTGTTAGGGCACACGAAACCTGAAGAAGAGAGAAAATTGGTTAGTCAGCTTTGTGTGTGTGTGAGTGTGTGTGTGTGTGTGTGTGTGTGTGTGCGTGTGTGTGTGTGTGCATGTATCTTTGAGCCAATGGTGACTGCCTGCAGTTTTCTTGGCAAGATTTTGGAAGTGGTTTGCCATTGTTTGCTTCATGGGGTTGAGAGAGAATGACCGGCCTAAGATCAACCAGGTGGCTTTGTACCTCAGGTAGGAAAAGAATTCCCGGTCTCCTAGTTTCTAGTTCGTTGCCTTTAATCACTATAGTCTATACCAAACTGATTCCTTTATTGTCAACCTTACTGCCATGATAACTCTATTGTAGATATTGTGGGACAATCTTACTTAGGAAAGAATGAACATTGAACTGACTAACTCTAGTGAATCATAAAGCAAACATTAGTTCTCGCCATTCCTCCCACACAGTATATGTGAAGTCTTTGTACTACAACCCTGCAATTTCTCAAAAGAGAATTGCAAAGATGGTGTGTTTTTTTTGTCATGTTAACCTTGACCAATATTTCAGCAATAAAATAAAAGTTTCTTTCCAGTTGAGTTTGATTCCTGATGACTTTACAGACACACAGGGGAGGGTTCTAACTTACCTCGCTGCCAGTTCGCTTCCTCCCGTGCCGCGTGGCCACGCCTCATGGGCGCGCCTTGTGGGCATGCGCATGCGCAGTGCCGAAAAATAAAAAAAAATTCC
>QLTV01000392.1:791857-827935 GCA_003457575.1 Thermophis baileyi
TTCAGACACATCAATGTAGTTCTCTTAGCAACACTCAAGAACACATTTATCATTTGCATTGTAATGTAATGCTTACTAAGGTCAAAAGACCGGGCTATCATTGCATTTTCCTGGGATGTTTTTTTCAAATTCCCAATCTAGCCTCCAGCCCTGGAAACATTTGAGTACTAATTGGGTCTGACTAAGGCTTAATATGTTGGTGCAGTCTCTAAAAAATCCACAAAGACCATTGCAGATCCTTGAACTTAGAGATTCTAGTCTTGTCTGGAATATACATTCTTTTTTAGACACTGCAGCAGTATCTTTGGTGAGAAGACCTTGTAGGCATTTTGTTTTTAAGAAACTGGCTCGTGAAGCTAATTTGACAGAGTTTTAGAATTATTCTTTGGTTTGTTTTTCAAAAAACACGGTAATGCCTGCATCAGGGTTTTTTACACTGGGTACCATGGAATCCTAGGGTGCCTAAAGGACTTGAATGTGTTCTGTGGGCTTAAGGGGAGGGGGGAAAACCCTTTCCACAAGAGACTAAGGAAAAATTACAGCTAGTCCTCAACTTACAACAGGTTGTTTAGTGACCGTTCAAAGTTACAGCGGCACTGAAAAAAATAACTTACAACTGTTTCACACTTACGACCATTGCATCATCCTCCGCGGTCATGTGATCAAAATTCGGACACTTGGCAACCGACTCACATTTATGACGTTCATATTTATGACGGTTGCAGTGTTTTGGGTCATGTGATCACCTTTTGCAAACTTCTGACAAGCAAAGCCAATGGGGAATGCAGATTCACTTAAAAACTGGGTTATTAACTTAACAACTGCAATGATTCAGTTAATAATTATGGCAAGAAATGTCATAAAATGAGGAAAAAAATCACAATAAATGTCTCACTTAGCCGCATAAATTTTGGCCACAATTGTGGTTGTAAGTCGAGGACTCATTCATAATGAGTATTCATAAAAGGGGTCCCTTGCTGACTAAGGTAAGCTAAAAAGGTGGGGCTTGTCAGCTGACATTCAAAAGCCCCACCCCCTTTTGATCAGATTTCTGGAGGGGGAGAGGGAGAGAGAGAGAGGGAGAGAGAAAGAGAAACATTCTATGTCTCGAAAATGTTTGAAAACCTCTGATCTAGGTCATTGTACTATATCTGAAACATTTGAAACATTTACTGTATTCTGTAAACTCAATTTCAGTGAGATCTTCACCTCTTTGCATTTATAATTTACAAATAGGACTGAAATAATCGATCAGTAGATAGAAACTGGATTGGATTCAGTATAAGCCTTCCATGTCTGGAAGCCTCCCTTCTACCTATAGAAAGATTCTGATCAGAAGGGTCTCCTCCTAGAAAAAATGGGGGATAACCTTTATTCTTAAGCTACAGTATCTATCAATCTTTCAAACTGTGGGACAGGAGTCTCCAAACTTGGCAACTTCAAGACTTCTGGACTTCAACTCCCAGAATTCCTCAGCCAGTCATGACTCCATGCTGGCAGAGGAATTTTGGAAGTTAAAAGTCCAGAAGTCTTAAAGTTACCAGGTTTGGAGACCTCTGCTATAGGAAGTTTCACCTAATCCGTTCCACTGATAGGAGCATTTTAAAAGTAATTTTATGTAACAAGCTACATGCCTTTTTAAAATGATGTTTATGAATCCATTAGGAACAGGTAAATTTTTTTCAGCTCTTTGTATGTCTCTTAACATGTCTCAGGTCCATAATTGAAACTATTATAATTAGAATAGTACTGAATAATTTGACTTCAAAATAACAGTGGGAACTTACCAGAAATGGGTTCCTCCCTGTTCGGACCGGTTCACCTGAACTGGTAGCGACCAGCTGGTGACATCACAGTGACATCACAGATCCAGTTCGGTCGGTGCCGGTCCGTGGGCGCTGCCATATTTTTTTCTTTTTTTTTTGAAATTTTCCCGGGTTTTTTTCTTCTGCGCATGCGCAGAAGCCGAGTTTCTGGCACTCGGCATGCATCGCCATCTTGTTTTTGGCTTTTTTTGGGGGGGGGAATTTTTTTTGGATTTTTCGGCACTGCGTGCACGCCCACAAGGCGCAGCCACGCGGCGCGGGAGGAAGCGAACCGGCAGCGAGGTAAGTTAGAACCCACCCCTGGAACTTACTCATTTATTGAAGGAAGAAAATATTTTGACTGGGGAGAATTTATATTTTATTGATTGTGTATTGAATGTTTTCCTTATCTCAGTGCTGTGGCTTATCTTCTGACTTTGCTTCTGTTTCTGGATGATCCAAGACTGTCAGGGAACATGCAAAAAAAATATTATTTACATTTATTTGTATGCCACCTTTATTACTTTTACAAATAACTCAAGATGGCGAACTTAGCCTTCCTTCTATCACAACACCGGAATCTAATTCAGTGGTATATTAATGCTACCCAATCAGAAGTCACAGAAATCAATAAAGAATGTTGTGCTGAAGAGCATCCCTATTGGTAGGAGGGGTCAAGTGGGGAATTAGCCTGGACTCATTTTGTAAACACAAGAGGGCAAGGTCTGACCACCCTTTGAATGTCCTTGAGCCTTATCTAGTCTTTCCCAGGCAAAAGCTGTCAGTGGGGAGATTCCTGTGAAATAGGCATAGAACAATAAAGGAGCTAGTTTGAATTCTACACGTGTGGGTCTGGTTGTTGGTGCCTGTCAGGATGTAAACTCCAGACACCTGCTAGAACAATATCAAATTGATTTTTCAGTTGCTACCTTGCATTATCAGAAAATAAGTCTATAAATGCATTTTTAAAATTTGAGACATTAATAAGTTCACCACAACACATCTTGCTCTTTCCCCATTTCCCACGGATCTCCTCTATGATCAGCCACACTGGAGTGGTGGCCAACCACTTTATGAGAACTCTAGAGCTGCTCTCTGAACCAGATAAGCCTCTGTGCCCTGCGGTCATGGTGGAAGGAGGAAACCACCTGCCTCGCTCCGTAGTAATTGGTCTCAGTGCAACGAGGAGAAAGAGAGGAAGGAAGAACCGCTCTTTCCGTTTTCTGCCTTAGATTGATGATTTTGCCTGCCTCACTTCCTAGTATGCCCTTGGGCTGGGGGAATGGAGGCAGTTTGACTGATAGGACCAAATGGGCAGTGGCTACACCAGACATGATACAGACCCAGAACAGGAGTCTCTCTCGCAAGCGACTTCTGATGGATGGCACCATTAATTATTCACCACACCGGATGTATTATGTTCAGCAAGAGCGGTAGAGAAGGGCATTAGACTTTCATAAGGAAAATAACCTGGAAGCTTTCCTTTTTTAAAAAATGGGGTAGGCTCGTTCCTTTGGGGACCCAGAAATAATGTCTTCCTCTAGACTGCATCAGCATTTGATTTTCCAATGTATTTGTTAAGATATTGAAAAATTAGAACATTTATGCTCTCCAGGTATCTAGGATCCAGTTGTTTTAATTAAATCCTCTTTCTTTTAGGACATTACACCCACTGCCTAATATTGATTCCTGAGGGAAAAGTGAAATTGATTTGCCTACCACATTAGGGTTAAAAACCAGCTAAAATACTGATTTGTTTTTTTTTCTTAATAGATGTATACAATCTGAAGAGAAACTAGGTAGAGAGGATTGTCTTTAATCTCCTGGTTACTACCGCCAAGTGGGTATGCTTGTTGAGAAGGAAGGGAAACAGCCTATGTGGTAGACGTTAAATGAGCCCGATATTGATTGTCTATCGTTTTACCTGTGGACTTACTTTAAGCAAACCTAGCTAAGATTCGGGTTGCTGATGTCACACGAAATACCACATGAATGTTCTCTTATCCTAGTCCAAAGTTATTTGATCTTTGTGAAGGAAGAACGGCCAGATTTTGACAGGGTTGACATCTCCTCCTACATTCTCTCTCTGAGAGCTTCCTTTCCTTATAAGCACATTTTCTGCAGTATCAGTCTGGGGTTTATCCCCCTCCCAGACACGTTAATGTGCATTCCTCTAACCCCTGAGTCAGCAGAAAAGTATGCTGGTATAAATCGCAGTGTCCCAGTGACCAAGTCCTGTCCTGTCTCAGGAAGGAGGCAAGAGATTGGGGCTGTCTTTACAGGTTCAATATGGAGAAAAATCTCATGTACATGGGGGTACCTTCCTTTAACCTATAGAATCTTCTTTCTGACTCCTGTGTCCTTAACATGGGAAGGGCTGAGAGGGAAGGGAGTTCTTGCTACGATTTCCCACAAGAATTTTGTGTTTAAAGAGAGGCTGGCCATCAGCTGAAATGGTGCTGCTGTTCCAGAATAGTGCTTTTCTAGAATACAATCTATCTGGAAAAGGAAAAAAACACCAAGTGAGAAACGTTATAGGCGCAGTAGATAGTTTTAAAATGAAATTGAAAGAGTTCTGCCGCTTGTATCCAGCCATTCTTCTTCCTCACGTCTTTCAGCCGTTTTTAGAGTACAGGTAGCCCTCAACTTACGGCCACAATTGAGCCCAAAATTGATGTTGTTAAGTGAGAAATTTGTTAAGTGAATTTGCCCCATTTTACAACTTTTCTCGCCACATTTGTTAAGTGAATCACTGCAGTTCTTAAATTAGTAACACGGTTGTTAGGTGAAACTGGTTTCCCCATTGACTTTGCTTGTCCGAAGGTCACAAAAGGGGATCACATAACTCCAGGATACTGCAACCGTCATAAATGTGCGTCAGTTGTCAAGCATCCGAAATGTAAATCATGTGACCATAGGGATGTTGCAAAGGTCATAAGTGTGAAAAATGGTCATAAGTCACTTTTTTAGTCCCGTTGTAACTTTGGACGGTCGCTAAATGAACTGTTGTAAGTCGACTTACAACCACAACTGGGACCAGATTTTCAGTTGCTAAGCAAGGCCATTTTTAAGCAAGTTGCCCTGGGTTTTTTGCGACCTTTTTTGCCACAGTGGTTAAGCAAAACACTGTGGTTGTTAAGTGAATCATACAGTCGTTATGAGAATCCAACTTCCCCCATTGACTTTGCATGTCAAATGCAGGCTGAAAAGTTTGCAAATAGCGATCACATAACCCAGGACGCTGAAATTCGTGTTAATATATGTCAGTTTCCAAATGCCCCAATTTTGATCATGTGACAGTGGGAATGCTGCGACATTTAGAAGAGCAAGGACTGGTCGTAAATCACTTTTTTTCAGTAGTGTTGTAATTTTGAACAAACACTAAACAAATAGTTGTAAGTTGAGAACTACCTGTAGTAAATCAGTGGTAAATATAACATTTGGAGAAAGTGAGCTTACGGGCTACAATAAGTGGGAGATTTAGAAGTATTAAATTAAACAGGATGAAATGCCAATCTCAGCCATAATGTTAGTATTGCCTCACTTATGTGTGTGTGAGGGGACGTTTCAGTGGAAACTTTATTGATGCTGAACTGAAAATTTAAAATAAAAGTTCCTAACCCCCAAGATTGTCACATTTTAAAGTACTTTACATACCGGTAATAAAAAAAAAAAAGCTTTATAGGCATTATATTGAGGGTGGGAGGGAGATAAGGGGTTTGTGCTGGTTTGCAGGCTTTATAGGAAAAGTCACTGTGTTCTATGTTTCCAATGGCTTTGAAAATTGCTTTGCATGTTGAACTGGAATTAAGTGACATTCAGGGAGCAGGGAAGAAATTGCTGTTGCCGTGCAAATACACAGTTCATCAGTTTCACCCTCTCTCTCTTTTTCTTTTTCTTTTTTTTCAGTAAACTCCACTTTTCCACTAAATCTTGCAAGCCTGAGGGGTGGTGGGGATAGAGAGACAACTTTTGAGGTTTGTAGCAGCTAATTGAAAAAGAGGGCAGAACATTATGCAGGCTGAATGAAACGTAATGCCTTTATCTGTATGACTTTGCTTACAGATACTTTAATAAAGGAAATTCATTCATTCATTCATTCATTCATTCATTCATTCATTCATTCATTCATTCATTCATTCATTCATTCATTCATTCATATTTCAAATTTCTGAACTGCCCATCCAGGGGTGGGCTTCAGATCCTTTAGCAACGGGTTCGCTGCCCTGTTGCTGGGTGGGCGTGGCCATGGTGGGCGTGGCCTAGTCAGCCACCACGGTGGGGGGGCATTTTTCACCCTCCGAAGGCTCCGAAGGCTTTCCTCGAGCCTCCAGGAGGGCGAAAACTGCTTCCCCCGGGCTCCGGAGGCCCTCCGGAGGCTGGAAACAGGCCCGTTTCCGGACTTCCAGAACCTCCAGTAGGCCCGTTTTTTGCCCTCCCAGACCCTCCGCGCGGCCCCTGCACTTACCTGGAATGATGAATGGGCCACGTGGAGACTCCTGGGAGGGGCAGTGTGGGGTGGGGTGGGAGGGGCAGGGTGGGCGTGGCCAGCCAGGGGTGGCATTTGGGGATTCGCCAAACCCCAGCGATCCTTGGCTAGAGGATCGCCTGAACCCTGCCGAACCCCCAGGAGTCCACCCCTATGCCCATCTCCCTCAAAGAGGGACTCTGGGCCGTGTGGGAAATAGGAAAATAATCTTTGAAATGAGCTCTTTTGTTACCTGTATTTTCTACTCTGCCTAGTCACCACCATTTGTTATACATTTCTGCCAATGAAGGACAAAATTCTTAGTTCTAATGAAAGAACTCTATGTTTTGTCTCTTCAAGCAGGTTCCTGACAGTCCTCTCCACCTCTTCATTTAAGTCAAACCATGAAGGTAATTCCTTCCGTTTTGGAAACAAAAAGATGGACTAATCTTCATTTTCATAGCATTACAACAATCCTGGCAAATTTCAGCTCTTGCCAATATTGCTAGTGTTGAAGCAAATTCATCCAAAAGTTCGGATAAATTACTGAGCTGCTTCCTGGTTCTAAATGGAAAATTTAATACAGCAGAGGTTAGTTTACTCCAATGAAATTAGCTTAAGCCTATGTGTATAAATATTTTCTAGAGAGTCTCCAAAGAATTTTCAAATGTACTGTAGTTCAATAAAGTCAAAATTCACTAGTTGCAAGTGCTTCGTATCAGGAAATCATGTCCTTTAATGTCTATTTCTAAACCATATTCATGGCCAGGGGATTTTCTAGAAGGAAAAAAAAGGGAAAATATTTATCAAACCATTTTCATCCTTCCTCATTTTGGGTTATACATATATAGTAACTCTTTCCATTGCTATAATATTTAAATGTTCTTATACATTAAAAGTAGATTGTTCTAAAAGCAAAACAAGTGAGCGTTACTTTCCATAATATTTTGTCAACTATATTAATAGAATGTTGCCTGTTTCTTTGTTCCATGACATGCTGTTTGTCCAACATATTATAGTATAAATAGTGTAGTATAAAGTGTAATGTAGTATCCCTGTGATTCAGTGTGTCGGAAAACCCAAAGGTGCTTTTTCAAAAGGCAACTGGACTTTTCCAAAAGTTCAGTTACCTTACTTTTTCAACTGGCTTTTTCAAAAAGCACTTTTTTGAAAAATCAGATTTGGACAACCATGACCTGGATGACTGAGAATCTCCATGGAAATATAGCAAAACATGACTACTGAAGGGTGAATGATTGGTTTATTAGCCTTAGAATTCAGAAACAGTACGTCTCTGATTACTGGAATAATTTGACACCAACAACAGCTAGAGCACAAATATAACTAGGATTGTTAGAACTTTGTGACACCACTAGGAATCCCCCAATGTTAAAATGCTCTCTCATCTCTACAGTATACCAATAAAGATAAATAAAACTCTGAGTATATTCATTATAGTTCCTCTCGACAACAGAAAGCCCTGTTGAATTCTTTTACTCCGACAGCCACCTGCATGTCTCCTTTTTTCCACATTTGTATTCAAAATTAAAACCCAGAATTAAGGTCATCGCAAAAGCTACACCTCATGCCATGCCCGCAGTACAACATAGCATAGAAATTCAGAACCAATTTGTAGATTTAAGATCTGACTGTTATTGTCCTCTTTGGGGTCTTTTTGGCTGCTAGTCATCCTGGCCATAAACAAGCTTTGTATTTGTTGGACTGCAGTTAATTAGAGCGCTGGAGTTACAGAGCAATACTGAAAAGTGCTAGCCCTGAGGATATTTGGTAATGAGGTTTGTCTTTAGACTCATGGAATCTCCCCGTTCTCCATGTTGTTGACTATTGTATTCCCCCCCCCCCCAAAAAGCAGTTAATACAAGGGAAGTGCCATCGCTTTCAGCCTATTTCCAAACTCCAGAGACAGAAATGCATTGCTTCAGAGAGATGCTGTGGTGCTCTGAGATAAAATGGCATTTATTTATTTGTCATATTTAGATCCCACCCATCCCACCCATCGCTCATGCCTATTAGAGTTGGCTATAAATGAGTCTTTCTGGAATTTCATGTAAGTTTTGATCTTTGGAGAACTGGAGGGAGACAAACAGCACGATGGAAAGAGAAGAGGATGAAGAGAAGATAAATGACTGGCCCTTTTGCCTTCCAGTCAGATGTTACAGTCTACTAGGACTTTTCAGTCATAATGCTTTATGGAAGGAATGTTGATCCTACAATTTTCTGCTTGTGTTATCTATCTCGTCTGAGCAGGAATTACAGATAGTCCTCAACTTACAACCACAATTGAGCCCAAAATTTCCGTTGCTAAGGCGACATTTGTTAAGTGAGTTTTGCCCGTTTAACGACCTTTCTTGCCACAGTTGTTAAGTGAATCACTGCAGTTAAGGTAGTAACACAAGTTGTTAAGTTAATCTGGCTTCCCCATTGACTTTGCTTGTCAGAAGGTTGCTACATGACCCTGGAACATGGCAATTGTCATAAATATGAAGCAGTTGTCAAGCATCCGAATTTTGATCACATGACTATAGGGATGCTGCAAGAGTTGTAAGTGTGAAAAATGGTCGTAAGTTACTTTTTTCAGTGCCATTTGTAACTTCGAACGGTCGAGGACTACCTGTATTGAAGAAAGTTTGTGGAAGAAGGTGTTCGTGGTTGGTGTTATCTTCTTGACTTCTTCTCTTTCCAACCAGACCTTGTTTTAGACATGTCCCCTTATTCCAACTATTTTGCCCTTTGGCTAAAAACTTTCATTTTCCAATCCAATCCATTTATTGAAAGTTTGCTCCTAATTCTAGAACACACATAGAAAACCCTTTGGTGTTTGGGAGTTGCCCAACATTCAGGGTTGGTGGTTTAAGATCCACATTGGGCAGATCAGTGATACAGAATAGATGGGACCATATCTGGGGACGTCAAAATGTTCTATTTTCAATTTCAATTTCCAGAGAAAGGGTTTGTCATTATTTCAATTTGATCAAGGACCTCATGTGGCTATGGGGCTTTGGTCTACAAGATGAGATTCATTTATTATTCTGTCTTTTCCCTCCTTAACTCTTGTCTGTGGTTGAAAGTTGTTTTTTAAATATCTGAACTATATCAGATTTAGGATTTATCATTGCTCTATTCTAGTCAGATCGTGTATTCCAGGGTTGCTACTGTTTTTCAGGTAGTTCCTGTGTCATATTTATTTGGGCACTTTTACATCCTTGGGAATTTGTAATTTCATTGTAAAGGTGCTTTTTCCAAAAGGCAATTGGACGTTTTGGTTTTTTTTTCTTTGAAAATGTTTCACTTCTCTGAAGAAGCTTCTTGGATGAGAAGTGAAATGTTTCCAAAGTAAAAAAACAAACAAAAAAAAAACAACCTAGAAAGTCCAGTTGCCTTTTGGAAAAAGCACCTTTGGGACAACCATGACCTGGATGATTGAGAATCTCTATACACATTCATTGTATTCTGTTAAAAATGGGGTTACCATTTTTTGATCTGTATTTTAAAACTCCAGATGACCAGAAGATGGCACAGCAAAGCACTACAGAAAACTCAGAATCTTTGCTTCCCCCTAGTGGTCATTTGCATTTTTCCAGAGCTGGTTAAATAAAGTGGGTGGAGAGCTAATTGTGAATTTCTCTTGTTATTCAATGGGGAATAAGAGGTGTTGGATTATCAAGTGTAACTATGGATTTCATTTTGAATCAAATGGTGGGGGGAGTGGAGAGCTCTGCACTGCTTTCCATATAACCTGCTTAGAAATGTTTTAGTTGGTATAGACTAGTGATGGTGAACCTTTTGAGCTCAGCCCATCAAAAATTTGGAAAATTCCTAATTTGACTCTACTTGTATATCAGGCCACCAGCCAAACAAAAGAGAAACAATTGTTTACATATTCATTTATTTAAAAAAATGCAATGCAATCGTGTGCATTGCTATGTATTATATAAAGGAACATCAAATAATTACAAAAATTACTTACAAGGTAGTCCTTGATTTACAACCTCAATTGAGCCCACAATTTCTATTGCTGAAACATTTAAGTGAATTTTGCCCCATTTTACAACCTTTCTTGCCACAGTTGTTAAGTGAATCAGTTGTTAAGTTAGTAACACGGTTGTTAAGTGACTCTGGCTTCCCCATTGACTTTGCTTGTCAGAAGGTCATAAAAGGTGATCACATGACCCTGGGACACTGCAACCGTCATAAGTATGAGTCGGTTGCCAAGCATTCGGATTTTGATCACGTGACCATGGGGATGCTGCAACGGTCGTAATAGTGAAAAATGGTCGTAAATCACTTTTTTCAGTGCTGTTGTAACTTCAAACAGTCACTAAAGAGACTTTTGTAAGTCAAGTAAACTTTACTGTACAAGTAAAACAAACTCATTTTTGGAGGGTCCACAGGTCTACAACTTCTGGAGGGTCTGGAGGCTGCAGGAGAGCACATCCCATTCTCATCTGGCCTCCACAGCTTCCAAAAATCGCACGAGAATGAGACATGCTTTCAAGAATAGTTGTCGGTTGCTGGTGAACATTCATTCTTTACTCACTTTTTCTTTTTCGGTTTTTTTTTTTTTTTTTTTTTTTGAATGTTGTAGTTTTCTGCAATAATTTGTAGTCATTTTTTGCCCAAGTGAACATTTTCAAGACTGCACATGGACTGGAGTCTACCAACCTGGACATTTCATAGAAGACTTTCCTCCTTCCTACTCATGATATCCTATTATTTTGTGGTAGTATTGCTACTGACTAAACACTGCCATCAACACATTCTTATGTCCTCAGGGCAGACAGCTCAGAGCTGATCAGGTTTTTTTTCACTTGCAAAAAGCCATTACTTTATTTCTCTCCCTTTGCGTAGAGATAAAAGTGAGGTGGGGAATGGAAGACCTGTTCAAGAGTTTATCAAATGGCTAAACTGGCCCTCTGTAAACTTTATCACTGTTGTGTTTTATTGAGTGTGGGATTCATGGGCTTTGACATCACTGCAAATTCATGTCTGGAAGAAAATCCCAGCTCACCGAGAAAAGGAAAAAAAGAAAGGAAGCAAAACATAGGCTATGCAGATATGGTCACACTTTGAAGTCCACGGCTTTGAATAATCAGAAGTCAGAAAATGAGCCACAGGCTAAAGGATTAGATCTCATATTTTATTCTACTTTAGGACCTGCTAGGCCAAGTAAAAATGCAGTACAAAACAGCTGTATATCCTTATTACCAGGGGTGGGTTGTAACTTACCTTGCTGCAGGTTCGCTTCCTCCTGCGCCTCGTGGACGCGCCTCGTGGGCGCGCGCGCGTGAAGCAGTGCCAAAAAATCTAAAAAAATTCCCCCCCAAAAAGCCAAAAAGAAGATGGCGACGCATGCGCAGTGACAGAAACTCAGCTTCTGTGCATGCGCAGAAGGAAAAAAAAAATCCCCCCCCCCAAAAATATATATTCCAAAAAAAATATGGCGGCGTCCACGGACCGGCACCGACTGAACCGGCTCCGTGACGTCACCAGCGGGTTGCTACCAGTTTGGGCGAACCGGTCCGAACTGGGAGGAACCCACCTCTGCCTATTACATCTGGTAAAGGCTGCTGTTCTTTCCCACCAACTTAGCTAATGTTGTAGTAGTATGAAGTATTTAAATTTTACACAAGTTTCATTGTTGTAAAGAGTTATTGTCTAAATAATTCTGAGCATTATGGTACAGCGAAGACACTGTGGGCCGTCCGAAATAATTCCTAATGCTCTTTAGTACAGAAGAATTTCCAGAACTTTCTAGGAAACAAGGACATATTTTAGTGTTAAATACAGTTATCTTGCTCACACTCAACAAAACTGATATGTGAGACTGTACTGAATGAAAACACATGTAACATTAGAGCTGAACCTAGTGTTTGAAATATATTCTCCCCTCTGTACCCTGATGAAAGTGCTGGTTTTCTTTTCAAGGTTTTCATAAGGGTTGCTGAGTGTTGTGTGTGAAATGCTTTAAGAATATGAAATATTCTTCACACAGAACGTGAATTCCCAAGTCTTTCAAAGAAGGAATTTTTTATAAAAACAAACAGGAGAACATCCAACTAGCCTTTGCCAGATGTGGGGAAGACATTTTGACAGATGTTTTTCGAAACAGCCCTGCATAGACAAATTGAGATTTACTTCTCTTGGGGTTTGTTCTTCAGCCATCAATTGTACCTTCACTCCCATTTTTACCTCCTTGTCAGGTTTGCAACCTTCCTTCGCACTGCCAGCCTTTAACACAGAGCCCTAAATGGGTGCACATTGCGTTGAAACCATCAGATCCACTGCTAATTCCCAAGAATAAGCAAAATAAACCAGTGCCTTTAACAAAGAAAGAGAAGGCTGTGCTAATAAGTAAAATCAGACAGCAATTGACTAGTTCTTGAGTTATATTGACTTTATTGACTTATTTCTCTACGCGTCTCACATTCTCTCTGAAATGATAGACATCAAATTCAGTATGGATTTGCTCCAGGCTGGATTTTTTTTCTCTCCATCTTTGAAATTACCTGTAGAAAATGGCTGGCACTAGTCAAGTTAAATGTAATGAGTGAGAAAGGGATAAGCAGCTGAGGTAATTGATACCCACTTTTTTCCAGGCCAATACCCCTACTTCTTGTTGCAATCTAGTTATTTATCTGTATTTGTGTAGCCCAAATATGATAGCTTTACCTGAGGAGAAGGGGATATACAGGTAGTCCTCAACTTATGACATTAATGGAGCCTGCCCATTATGGTTGTAAGTTTGACGGTGGTAAAGCAGGTCATTTCATGACCGACTTGATTTTACACCTTTTTTTTTGAAGCAGTTGTTAAGCAAAGGCTGTGGTTGTTAAGCAAACTCATTGTTCACTATAGAACATTTTTGCCAAAATGGGAAGCAAATGCCAGTTTTCATCAAAAACATCATAAGCTGCAGTCATGTGACTGGGGCGCTGCAAACAGCCATAAATGCATGCTGCTTGCTGAGTGCCCAAAAGGTAATCACATGACCAGGGGGTGGCCATCGGAACTTCAGAACTGGCTTGTGAGTATCTTCTGAGGTGATCCATTGTATCTTCGAACGGTCACTAAGTAACTGCTCATAAGTCGAAAACTAGGTGTATAGCAATAGCAATAGCAATAGCATTTAGACTTATATCAATCAAAATAGAGCTGGAAGGGACCTTGGAAGTCTTCTAGTCCAACCCCCTGCTCAAGTAAGAGACCTTATACCATTTCAGATAGGTGAAATGGTTTTTAAGTCTCTTCTTAAAAACCTCCAGTGATGAAGCCCCTACAACTTCTGAAGGCAAGCTGTTCCATGGTTAATTGTCCTCACTGTTAGGAAGTTTCTCCTTAATTCCAGGTTGCTTCTCTCCTTGATTAGTTTCCATCCATTGTTTCTTGTCCTGCCCGCTGGTGCTTTAGAAAATAATTTGACCCTCTCCTCTTTATTGCAGCCTCTCAAATATTGGAATACTATTATCATGTCTCCCCTAGTTCTTCTTTTCTCTAGACTAGCCAAACCCAAATCCTGCAACCGTTCTTCTTATGTTTTAGTCTCCTGGCCTTTAATCATCTTAGTTGCTCTTCTTTGAACTTTTTCCAAAGTCTCAACATCTTTTTTTAATGTGGTGACGAAAACTGGATGCAGTATTCCAGGTGTGGTCTTACTAAGGCTTTATAAAGCGATACTAGTACTTCACATGATTTTGATTCTATGCCTCTGTTTATACTACCAAGGATTGTATTAGATTTTTTGGCTGCTGCTGCACACTGCTGATTCATGTTTAAGTGATCGTCCACTAGGACTCCAAGGTCCCTCTGTTTTTGAGCCAGGTTTCACCTAATCTGTATTTGTACCTTTGGTTTTTCTTGCTCAGGTGTAAAACCTTGCTTTTCTCCACATTAAATATCATGTTGTTGGATAGGGCCCATTGTTCAAGTCTGTCAAGATCTTTTTGGATCCTGAATTTGTCTTCTGGTTATTCTTGCCAGCTTAGTGTCATCTGCAAGTTTGATGAGTTCTCCTTCTATTCTCTCATCTAAGTCATTTATGAAGATATTGAGGAGTACTGGGGCTAAGACAGAACCTTGTGGTATTCCACTGCTTACTTCCCTCCATGTAGATGTAATACTGTTAAGGACTACTCTTTGAGTATGGTTTGTCAGCCAGTTACAAATTCATCTGGTGGTGATGCTGTCTATCCCATATTTTTCTAGTTTACTAAGAAGTAGGTTGTGGTCTACTTTGTCGAATGCCTTGCTGAAGTCTAAATATACTATGTACATAGCATTTCGCTGGTCTACTAATTTAGTCACTTTGTCAAAAAATTAAATAAGATTGGTTCGGCATGATCTGTTTTTAACAAACCCATGCTGGCTTTTAGTTATAACTTTATTTGTTTCTAGATGTTTCTAGATCTGTTTTTTGATCATCTTTTCTAGTATCTTCTCAGGTATTGATGTTAGGCTGATTGGTCTGTAGTTTCCTGGGTCTGGTCCCCCCCCCTTTTTTTGAAGATGGGAACCACATCAGCTCTTTTCCAATCCTCAGGTAATTTCCCATTGTTCCAGGATTTTTGAAAGATATTCTACATTGGTTTTGAGATAACATCTGCTAGTTCCTTCAGAACTCTGGGATGTAATCCATCAGGTCCCGGTGACTTATATTCATCAAAATCAGACAGGTGTTGTCTAACTATTTTCTTGCTTTTTTTAATTTTTATTTCTAGTCTGTCTTTTATAGTTAGGTTTTTGGTAGGTTGGGCTATAGTTGCGTGAAGACTGATGCAAAGGATGAATTAAGCAGTTCTGCTTTCTCTCTGCTACCTGTTACTTCCTTGCCGTCTTCTCTGTTAAGTGGACCTACTGTTTCCTTGACTTTTTTTGTTATTTATATGTTGAAAGAATTTTTTTTAATTATCTTTGACTTTCGTTGCAAGTCTTTGTTCATCCTGAGCCTTTGCTTTCCTGACTTCATCTTTGGAGATTCGAGCTATCTGCTGACACTCTGTCTTAGTTAAGTGTCCCTCTTTCCATTTTTTGTACATGTCCTTTTTGTCTTTCAGTTTATCAGAGATATTTTTGTGCAACCATGTGGGTTTCTTCTAGTGCTTTACAGCATACTCTGGGTGGTTGACAATGTACAGTAGAAGCATTATTTGCATATTGCCCCCAACAATCTGGGTCCTCATTTTACTGACCTGGGAAGGATGGAAGGATGAGTCAACCTTGAGCCGGTCAGGATTGAATTCCAGGCTGTGGGCAGAGTTTGCCTGCAATACTGCATTCTAACCAGGTATGCCATTAGTTTGAATGGCATTTTTCTTTTGATTGTTCTGGGATATTTTTTATCTTTTTGTTTTTGGCTATCCTGAGGACCAGGGCTGCTTCCATGAAAAGAACCAGAGCAGGGTTAAGTCCCAATGAAGTCAGATTCAATACCTTGAAAAATACTATTTACCAAAGTGGCAAAAAGCCAACTGATTAAGAGCTGCGGCAGAATATGTTGCTTTGGAGCTCCACATTTAGGTCAGCTATAAAGACAAATGCAGAGTTATGGGATTGGAAGGCTACATGTGGTATATAATAGCTCCATTTATTTTCCTTTCACCCAGTACACATTACATGCTGGCACCTATAGCTAGCTGACAGATAAACAAACTGTGCTCTCTTTCTGGAAGACACAAATAGGGTTGCACATTGTCAGCTTTGCAGGCCAAAAAAAAATTAACAAACACAGATGTATGTTGGAGAGAAATAGAAATAGGGCTCTGAAACATAAGCATTCAAAAGAGGGGAAGAGAGAGGGCTGTGTGTAGTATTAAAATACAAGCCTCAGATATCACATTTATTAAGTAACGTTCGGTCTTGCCTCAAGAAAATATGTCCTCATTTCAGTCTTTCACCAGACAACAAGGAAAACCCAGCAAGTAGCTTATGAGAACACGTACAGAGGCAATAATTACTGTTGTGATTTTTATTTGCATAAAATAAAGGCCTGCTACACACTCTTAATGGTATGTATGTGGGCATACATGTATATGCAAACATCTTTTGAACTTGCATATCAATCCACTTTGGGTTTGCATCCCAAACTTTTGGTATTTAGAGCACTTTTGAGAATATGTGGATTCCCCCCCCCACCCTTTTGAGAAACATCTGCCAAGTGGAGAATGGTCAACCTCAGCTCTTTGCAAAAAGAACTGTGAGAACAGATTCAAAGAGAGCTTATCAGAAAGGCTAAAACAGAACTCAACCGCCTGGCTCCCAAAAGCCATTGCTATGTGTTCTTAATTAGAAATCATTCATTATAAAGTATGTAGCTGAGAATTATGTTCAAACTTAAATATGCTTAATGAAAAATAATTGGCTTGGGAAATTATTGTGACACAGTTATTCCACCCTAGGAATAAATTTGTCAAAACTATTTAAACCCCTTCCCTCTTACATTTCTGATACCAAAGAAGGTAGTACTGTTCACAATTTCCCATGTATCGAGACTGTAAATATTTTCCTTAAGCTAAAGTTTGAAGGGTTGATAGCCACAACGCAGCCTCCTGATCTTCTGAAGGATTGTAGGAGGCCCTCTAGCAGAGGTGGGTTCCTCCCGGTTCGCACCGGTTCTATAGAACCGGTAGCAAACTGCTGGTGACATCACGGAGCTGGTTCTGTCGGTGCCGGTCTGTGGACGCCGCCATCTTTTTTGGGGGATTTTTTTTGGGGGGGATTTCCCCCCCTGAATTTTTTGCTTTTTTTTTCCTTCTGCGCATGTGCAGAAGCCGAGTCCCTGGCACTGTGCATGCGCCGCCATCTTGTTTTTGGCTTTTTGGGGGGGATTTTTTTGTGAATTTTCGGCACTGCACATGCACGCGAGGCCACGTGGTGCGCAATGCGCCCGCAGCCACGTGGCGCGGGAGGAAGCGAACCGGTGGCAAGATAAGTTAGAACCCACCCCTGCCCTCTAGTGATGTAGCCATTGGGTCAATTTTTAAGCTTTTTGAAGGCGTGTTAAGGCCAGGAATGGAGCTAGAGATCTCTCATTCCCATCCTCCAATCTTGATAAATGGGGCAAAACTGGGCTGTTGAAATTCAATCAATTTCTCACTAAATCTTGATTCCAGTTGCTTGGGTGCCATATTATATTCTACTGGGTCTTTCTGGGAAAAATGGAAGTAAGAGAAGGACAGAAAGAGGGGTACTGTGTGCAGACTGGCCCTGCTTCTGTCTATCCTGATTCAGAAAAAATATCCTCACAATTTGATAATTCCTTCTGTGGCCCTTCTGTTTATAGCATAGATAATGCCAAAGCTTCAGAGACGTTAACAGAAATTGCCCAGGTGGAGAGTTTGTAGATTATGATGATGTAATACAGTAGTCCACGACTTATAACCGTTAATTTAGCAACCATTCAAAATTACAAGAACAATGAAAAAAAATGACTTTAAGACTGATCCTTGCACCATCCCCACCGTCACGTGATCAAAATTCAGGCGCTTGGCAACCGGCATGTACTTACGATAGTTGCAGTGTCCAAGGGTCATGGGATCACCTTTTGCGACCTTCTCAGCGAGCTTCCAACAAGCAGAAAGTCAATGACGGAAGCTGGATTCGCTTAATGACCACATGATTGCCTTAACAACTGCAGTGATTCGCTTAATCGTGACAAAAAAGGTGGTAAAATCAGACGCAACTCATTTAACTGTCTTGCTTAGCATGGACATTCTGGTCCCAATTCTGATCATTTTGAGGACTCTCTGTAATTTAAATGTTCTAATTTATTTTTTGGATGAAAGACTGAGCAGATTGTTTCAGGGGGGGTTAAAAGAAAGCAAAGCATTGATTTTTCCAATTCTTTGGCTTTTGATTTAATCTAGGTATATATACAGTTTATAAATCCTCAGGGCCTTTCCTTAGTCTCTCTTTCTCAGAACATGAACATGCGCTGGCAACATCTTCAATCGATCAGAATAGAGCTGGAAGGGACCTTGGAGATCGTCTAGTCAACCCCTTTCACAAGCAGGAGATCTTATACCATTTCAGATAAAGGGCTGTCCAGTCTCTTTTTAAAAGCCTTCAGTGATGAAGCACCCACAACTTCTGAAGGCAAGCTGTTCCACTGGTTAATTGCCTTCAGTGTTAGGAAGTTTCTCATTAATTCCAGGTTGCTTCTCTCCTTGCTTAGTTTCCATCCATTGTTTCTCGTATTGCTTTCTGGTGCTTTGGAAAACAAGAAAACAAGTCTTCTACCATAACTCCATGGTGTGGCTTCACAGATAGTCCTCAGGTTACAAACATGAGTTCAGCAACCATGCAAAGTTGCAACGGTGCTAAATGAGGAGGACTTATGACCGATCTGCAAAGTTGCAACTGTTGCAGCATCCCTGCAGTCATGTCATTGTGATTCAAGTGTTTGGGTGCCCAGCTCATGATTACGATACCGCAGTGAGCTGTGGACACATGATCACCTTTTGCAACCTTTCCTGAGGGTTTCCCGCAAGCAAAGTAAATGGGGAAGCTGGTAGGGAAGGTTGCAAGTTGCTCCTGACCTGCCTGCAATCAGTAGTGCCTGCCTGCAAACCCCATTGGCCAGCCTGTGCTCAGTAGGATCCACCTGCAGCATCCCCCGGCCTGCCCATGCTCGATAGCGCCCCCCCCAGCACTCAGCCTCCTGCCTGCAACTTTCATCCGCTGGCCTGCTTGCCTAGGACTCCGGTCACATTAGGTCCTGTATTAATTACCAGTGCAGTCTCTTGAGTTATGACATCAACCAGGACTGCCATCACTAAGTAATGAGGTCATGTGACATTGTGCTTTATGACCACACCGTTTAGCAGTGGAAGTTCTGATCCCAATCGCCATTATAACGTGAGGACTACCTCTAATTTTGTCCCTGCTCTGCGAAAGAGACCGATTAAGTTTCCTTAGCTGTACTAGTTTCAATAGGGCTGATTTAAGCAGTCAGTGCAACATGAAATGTGGGATCTCACCCCTATGCACAACCCTAAAATATGATTCCTGGGAAAAAAGAGAATTTAAAATATATGCAAAATGGAATCCACAGAAGCTGAACAAAGCATGAGATATATCTATGAAGCAAACGTTGGACACAAGATCTAAATATTTATGATTTTTATTTTTTAAAAAATCAATTTCTTCTTTTGAGGGAGAAACACATTCTTTATTTGGCAGAGGAAGAGGAGAGAGAAGACCAGAGAAGTTTGCTTTTAATTTTGAAATTATGTTTTTCTTATTTTATGTCTTCTCCCAAACTACCGTAGCAATTCTTGGAAATGTTTCAACTGCATCAAGATAATTATTATTTAAAACAAAACAAAACAGCACCATGAAAATCCTTTTACTTCTAGAAATATTTTTTAAAAAAATAAATTATGCTATGCATTTGCAATTAACAATATTTAATCTATTTAAAAAAATAAAATAGAAAAGAGACATCCCCAAACAAACCCAAAATACAAACTAAGAAAGAAAAGAAAGAAGAAAACAGGATAATTAATGTAATCTACTATATATTTTATACTTATCAGTAGTCACTTGTTTTCTAACGAATTCATTACTATGATATAATATTATTGTAATGGATACTTCCAGAAGTAACAATTTAGTGGTCATTTTATTTCTTCACTCGGTTTTCTGTCCTTCAGCTCTTGCCTATCCATGAGAAGATTCTTACCATACAGCTCCTAAGCCAGGGCTCTCCAACCTTGGCAACTTTATGGCTTGTGGACTTCAACTCCCAGAATTCCTCAGCCAGCGCAGTTGAAGTCCACAAGTCGTAAAGTTGCCAAGGTTGGAGACCCCTGTCCTAAGCCTCAGATCCCAAATCTTCTTCTGGTTCATTCAGTTGAAGAAAACTGGAGAGCTGAATAATAACTATTGCATGATTTAATTCCAAGGACACCAAGAACAATTTTTAATTCTTCCAGGAGTTGTTATATTTTAATTTATTTGTAGCTTTTAAAGATGTGATTTTTAAGTTTCTGATTATACGATTGGTTAGAATTAGAGAGTGGCTTATGGCAGAGCAATTAAAGAATGAAGAACCCGGATAACCAGAAGAATATTTGGAATGGTATACTGTGAAGCTGCAAAAGCTACATATTTGTCATTGAACGCAAAAGTTTGATTTTTTTATGGGGTAAATTATACTGTGTTTTCTTGATGGCTTTTTCCTGGGTTCAATTATACTACATTTTCTTGATGCATCTTTCTTGGGTTAAATTATACTACATTTTAGCTTATTTACTGCTCTTGTATGGGTTTGCATTCTAACTAAAGGCAAAATAACACTATAAATCTTTGAAAGTTTTATTCCAATTAGCTTCATTTGCATCAGTGGAGGTGGTTGTACCCCCCCTTTAACGCTATGATTAATTTTCTTCTGGTTTTGGATTCCTCTCCCCCCCCCTGCCAAGCATGACCTCATTGTTTTATGGATAGAAATTCCCACAGTGGGTAACATATATTTCACTGGGAGAAAACTATTTGTGTTGCCTTGCCCATTTCTATCCCTCTTCCTTAATGCATGAAATTATTTTCATGGCATGAAGCTGGAGTTCGGTCACTGAAGAACGAACCGAAGTTTAGAAAAATCATGATGTGGACACAACTTTGGCAAGCAGAAGTGCATCTTAACATGATGATTTTGGTGGGAGGTTCCTGTGGATATGACCAATCGGCACTGGCTAATTCACCAATCAGGGGACAGGGTGGTGCTCACTGTCAAGCCTGCCATCTTCAGCATACTTCTCTTTGCTGGCATTCTGCCATAAAATGCAAGGGAGGGCGGGAGGCAATTGAGGAAGTAAGGAATGGTAGTAAAGGAAGGGAAGGATGACAGGCTGACAGGAACCAGAGTTGTCAATCCAGAATAAACCCGCTGGCCAAGGACGCAGCCTGAGAACGGAATGCGAAACTACATCAAAGAGGCGCCAAACCTCAAAGCCATTCCCAAAACATCAAAACTGAATGCTACTGGACACTGATGGGCTGGACAAGGGGGGAGGGCCAGGGAAAGGGGTAAATTGTAGGCTTTGCATGGGAATACCCAGATCCAGCTTCACTTGTACCGTAATCGTTTGAGTTCTTTAGTAAAAGAACCTTTCACTTCCAACAGTGGAGTCCAGGGTCTTTCTTTCCTAAATGTCCAAGTTGGGACAAGCCTGACATTCGCTCTGCTGAAAGTCATCGTTGTAATCCAAACAGGAAGTCAGCCAAAGGAAGGTAGTGATGACATAGCTGAATACCATAGACCAAGGGTCCCCAAACCCTGGGCCGCACAAGCAGCGGGTGAGTGCACAAAGCTTTATTTGTGCATGCGCGGGATTAGGTTGCACGCACACAACCATCCACTCTTCCCTGCCACCGCCACTGCCACCATCACCACCAAAAAGGTTGGGGACCGCTGCGGTAAACTGTGTGGGTCTTGGAGCTGTCATTGGGAGTTTGAAATGCAAGAGGCAGTGACATCAAAGAATGGTAGACAAGTTCCTGTGTGATCTTTAAAAAAAACCCAGAGTTTAAATGTCCTTTGGAGTCTTCTGAATAATGATTAGCAATGTTTCTCTAATATCTATTTAGGCATTAAAGATATGTCACACCAGCTGTTCTCCTCCCTCCAGTATGTTTCCCTTGATATATTGGAACAGCTGAATCAGCGAGCAGATTGTCTCCCTGGTTAATTCCCAGTGTTAACAACCAAAGTTCTGCTTACCTTTCCCTCTCTCCCTTTCTACTCCTTTTTAACAAGCCTTTACTTTCATTTGTTTATCTGATTTTTATCTCGAATGCACCTAAAACAGGTAGTCCTCAAGTTAGGACCACCATTGAGCCCAAAAGTTACGTGAGTTTGCCCCATTTTACGACTTTTCTTGTCACAGTTGTTAAGGGAATCACTGCAGTTGTTAAGTTAGTAACCCGGTTGTTAAGTGAATCTGGCTTCCCCATTGACTTTGCTTGTCAGAAGGTCGCAAAAGCTGATCGCATGACCCCGGGGACACTGCAGCTGTCATAAATATGAGTCAGTGGCCAAGTGGCCAAATTTTGAACATGTGACCACGGGGATGCTGCAAGGGTCCTAAATGTGAAAAATGGTCATAAGTCACTTTTTTGAGGGCTGTTGTAACTTCGAACAGTCACTAAATGAACTGTTGTGGGGAACTACCTGTACTCTTTCCTCCTCTTAATTCCCCCACAACAACAGCCCTATGAGGTGGGTTGGGCTGAGAAAGAGTGACTGGCCCAAAGTCACCTAGCCACCCTGCTTAAGGAGGAACCAGAACTCGTGAACTCTTGGTTCCCAGGTCAGCGCCTTAACCACTAGACCAGACTGGCTATAGTGAGTCAATGAGTAAGTCTGAAGGTCCATTCTAGCCTAAGAATATAATTGTCTGGGAATGGTTTTCCAAATTCCAAGCTTTCAGAGAGACAATTTCTGATCGAGCCTGGGATTCTTTGTATGAAATGCTATGGAGCTCTGCCCCAGAGCTATTTCCTATTCTTTCCGTTTATTAATCACGGAGCTTATTAGTCACATTAACTCTCTTCTTTACTCTCCCAGTTATAAGCTGTGTTCGCATAACATACTGAACCGCAAAGGAGCCAGATGCATTTCAATCTGTCCTGTTTTGCAGATCCAGCCTCTGTTGGCTAGGCTGTGATTCAGTGAATTTTGCAAACCCAGAATTCTCTTTCAACGAATTCTCTAAGCAGCGGTTAAGTTAAGTGAACACAGCCATCGCTCCTGCGAAAAATAGGACTTTCCACAATCTCCCTTTACTAATTGTCATGCAAACAGCAGCAGCAGCACAAAGGAGGTTGAAAGAAAAAAAAATAGAGAGAGAGAGAGATGATCTTAATAAATGATGATCTGAAAAATACTGTGTTGAGAATTCTCTCTGCTTCTACCCTTTGTGTAGATGCCTGTTTGGGGGTTTGTTTGTTGCAATTTATAAAGCTGTATTTTAAACAATGAAATAAGGTAATGTCTTTGGAGAATACAGATACAATTTTGGAGCCATGTAAAAAGGCATCACCATTAGCATGACTAAGCTCTCTCATGCTGGCTTCTCTGGGATATTCCTGGAGGTATCTGCGTGGTATTTTACGATACTTACTTTTTCAAGATCCAATCTGGGTCGGTCACCTGGACCAGAGGTTTAATCGTCCGAGCTTTGGGACTTGTACTGGAGCCCATCTTCAGGGAACTTCTCTCTACTGTAATACTGTATATGCTTTGGGTTATTCAATGCATGGTATTTATGGAGTGCCTTCCTATTGGTGTGATTGGTGTGTTGATGGCCAGTGATTGGCTGTTTTTTCCTTGTGCTGAAAAAAATTCATTTTCTTTCTTTCTTTCTTTCTTTCTTTCTTTCTTTCTTTCTTTCTTTCTTTCTTTCTTTCTTTCTTTCTTTCTTTCTTTCTTTCTTTCTTTCTTTCTTTCTTTCTTTCTTTCTTTCTTTTTTCTTCCAATTCAGTTTTGTTCAGGATATTTTTATTACTTCATGCAGCCGCACCAGCAGGTCCTCGCCCGGAGGTCCCGCCCCATGCTCCTTTCCTGCTGATCGGGGGAGGCACTGCTGCGTTTGCTGCTGCCAGATCCATCCGGGCTCGAGATCCCGGGGCTCAGGTAAGCGCCCCGAGTTTTCCCTCCTTCCTTCCTTCCTTCCTTCCTTCCTTCCTTCCTTCCTTCCTTCCTTCCTTCCTTCCTCCCTTTATTATTGTATAAATAACTCAAGGTGGTGAATACACCCAATACTTCTTCCTACTCCTATTTTCTCCACAACAATGACCCTGCGAGGTGAATTAGGCTGAGAGAGAGGGAATAGCCCAAAGTCACCCAGCCATTTTCATACCTAAGGTGGAACTATAACTCACAGTCTCCCGGTTTCTAACCTGGTGCTTTAACCACTAGACCAAACTGACTCATAGTTTTCACATGGATACATTCTCTTGAGACTGAAGCTATAACTAAACTCATTTCAGCAGAGCTGATACTGGCAACACCTGAAGAAGTTATAAAAGTCTCCTCCCATGGAGAGTTCATTTTTGGCAGGGGCGTGGGTGACGGTGTGAAGGGAGAGGGCTGCTCCTCAAAAACATTCACCGTACAGATCAGCCACAGAATGCCAGAGAAGTTTGTTTTTGCAGTTTGCAGTGGCTCACAACCTTTTTCCCATTGACTTCTTTGTTCGGTCACATTGTCTGATCATGCACAGACAACTGTCTAGACACTATTTTTTAAAAATGACATTTATTCTACTGTAGCATAACATGTCTTGCAGGAGGACAGAGAGCGTGAGCATAGATTGTGAATTCAGGGGGTGGAAAAAGAAGCTCGGAACCGACAGCTGTACAGATCCACGATGGTGGTCAGTCACGGACAATAGCCTGGTTCTAGTCAGATCCTGACCTACCCGTTAGACATTGGGAAGCTACATTTTTTTCTTAATTAAAAACTTACCTCAGGTATTCCATTTCCGATGATTCATGGCTGTTGTCAGAGGTGGCTTTTTGCTAGTGGAGCAAAGTAAAAAAAAAATCCAAATAGCCTGTATCTTGTGTCCTATGAATCTGAATGTCCTTTTCCTGCACAATTTTTCATGTTGCAATAAAGAGCAAGCAGCACCGTTAAACTAGGTCTGTAGAGACCCGGTGTTGAACACTAATTAATGTTGGACTCCCCCACCCCACCAAATTGTACTCCCTTGCCCTACATTTGTATCCCCAGCCTTCCCAACTGGATGCCTTCCAGATGTGTGAAAAGTAGCTCCCAGAATTCTCAGAAAAATAGCTATTTTTACTGGGGAATTAAGAGAGGTAGATTTTTTTTAAAATATCCAATGTTGTGACTTTCCTCAAAGAATCGTGTGAATTGTCATTTGGCAGACTTCTAGTCCCTCAATCTGTCTTACTGAACTATAGTTCTAGAGCAGCGGCCTCCAACCTTTTGAGCACCAGGGACTGGTTCCGTGGAAAGAGGTTTTCTGCGGACCAGAGGGGGCGTGGTTTCACATGCTGCCTGCGCCCCGCAGATGGGGCTGTTCTTGTTTGCGCAGACCGGTTGCTGGCATGCCGCGGACTGGTGCGGGTCCACGGACCGGGGGCGGGGGACTCAAATTGTAGAGTACTTTGAGAAAGAGAAGTTACCTGTAAACCAAAGTTCACGTCTGTGGTATTCTCGGGCACAAGCAGTCAGAACCACTCATGAATAGTGGAAGCTTTATAGGGGGTTCTCAACTTAGGATGACAATGGGTAGCTTTACGGGTGGTCCTCAATTTACGACTACAACATTTCTGGTGATAAGCAAGGCGATTATTAAGTGAGTGGTGCCCGATTTTATGACCTTTCTTGCCACATTGTTAAGCGAATCATTGCAATCGTTAAGTGAATCATGTGGTTATTATGGGAACCCGGCTTCCCCCATGGACTTTGCTTGTTGGAAGCCAGCTGGGAAAGTCACAAACGGCAATTGCAGGAGCCCGGGATGCTGCAACTATTGTAAATACATGCTGGTTGCCATGTATCCAAATTTTGATCACATGACTGTGAAGATGCTGCATTAGTTGTAAATGTGAGGATCGGTCATAAGTCACCTTTTTCAGTGCTGTTGTAATCTTGAATGGTCACTAAATGAATGGTTGTAATTCAAGGACTATAGGAGAGGACCAAGCTGAGCCTGAGGGAGGGGTCAAATGCGTTATAAGCCACGAGTCCCTGCACACCCACAAGAGATTTAAGTCCAGCCCAACTTGAATGCCTCCTTAATTCCCGCTCATTTCCCTTGACCGTTAGTAGCTCAGATTTTTGTAGAGAGCTTAAGCTTGCAATATATCTTTATACCAGCGGTTCTCAACCTGTGGGTCGTGACCCCTTTGGGGGTTGAACGACCTTTTCACAGGGGTCGCCACGCGCGCTAGCCCGCCATCTTGGTGCCACCATCAGCAGGGGTGAAATGCTCCCGGTTCGGCCATGCCTGCGGGTCGCCGGACAGCTGGTAGCGACGGAAGCGGGAGACTTCGCCCACCCGCCCGGACGCCACCATTTGGGTTCTTTTATCCGCAGAGGGTAAAAGAACCCAAATGGCGGCGTCCGGGCGGGTGGGCAAAGTCTCCCGCTTCCGTCGCTACCAGCTGTCCGGCGACCCACAGGCACGCCCAAACTGGGAGCATTTCACCCCTGGTGCCACACTCCCTTTGTCACCTCATCGCACGCGGGGAGGGGGCGGGGAGGGGGTCATGGTGGCAGGGGGGTCACGGGGGGGTCGCAGCATTAGGAAGGTTGAGAACCACTGCTTTATACTCATTTGAACTGTCTGAATCTCCTGATTTCCTTGGCGCTTGACAAGGACTACGTTACAAAGATCTCATCAGACGGCATTCCCTTAGGAACAGTCAGATAAGGCTTCAGGGATTTGGGGGAGGTCGGGCCTGTGCCACTTTCTGTGGTGCAAGGACTCTAACCACAGTCCCCTCTTCACACCTCCCTCCAGTCTAGCTGGAGATTCCACCACATCATAGCTATGCTGAGCTTTCTCCTACCTCGTGCCCTCTGGACTCTTAGATTGCAACTCCCGTTGTTTTCAACCAAAAACGCAATCAGGCTAGCACAGATGGATAACCTCAGGCTGGGGAAAAATGGGAATGGACAGTTGGACCAAAGGATTTGGGAATCCAGCTTCATGACGGTGGACATATTTAGGAGAGATTTCTGGGAATTGTAATCCAAAGGTATCAATTTGGAGAAAGGCTAGCCTAGAAAATCCTTTGGCAGTCCTTTCAGTGACTAAGCAAATCTAAAATGTGCAAAATTGTTTGAGTGGGTGTTGAGGGAGTTGGAATGACTCAACTGAGTCATCCAAATACTTCTGCATTTTCTTCATCTGTATAGCTAAGCAGTTCCGGTTGAGATTGCATGGAAGCATTCCCAACCAATGTTGCTTTTTTTTTTTTTTTGGCTTTAATCTTCGATGATTCAACAGTTAAAAACACTGTTCCTCTTCAGCTTTTGCACAGATCCCCTATCTCCCTTATGTTTGCATGCATTAACCTTTGGCACCCTTCGAGTCAAAAGATTTATTGTACATTGCATTGCAATGTTTGGGGTGTGTGTTTTTCTTCTTCTAGAGTTTCTCATTCTTGCCCATTTTCCCCCCATTGTTTATTGGACCTACTAAATGTTTTTGCAAATTTAAAATGTCAAAAATTGGTTTTAGATGAAACTCCATATGATCTGCTTCAATAGATTGCTTCTGAACTGCCAGTTTAGACCACTTTGTTGCTTCGAAAATGGTGGTGGGAAACCCACCACAATAAATGTGTGTGTGTGTAAGTGTGAGTGTGTGCACTGGATGGCAGGCTTCCTAAACATGTCCTCTAGATGTATTTGAATATACTAATGGCCATGCTAGCTGGGAATTATGTGTATCCAGGGCACCAGGAAGGCATCCCGGTGGAGAATCTGTCTTACTGGACTATAGTTCTAGAGTGCTTTGAGAAAGAGAAGTCTGGTATTCTCAGGCACAAGCAATCAGAGCCGCTCATGACTAGGTAATCCTCAGCTTATGACGACAATTGAGACCAAAGTTCCTGGTGTTAAGCAAGGCAATTCTTAAGTGAGTCACTCTATGACTGACTGAAGTAGAGAATTGGAGCCAGTACAGCAAAAGCACAGAATAGAATTATTTGCTCATGACAGAGGGACCCTAGGCGGTGTACAAATAAAATATTAAAATAGGAAAAGTGTATAAAATTTAAAAAGAGGGGGCAGTGGCAGAGAAGGCTTTCTTCCTGGACCCTGCCAGTCAGAGTTCTTTCTGATGGGGTCTGCAACATACCTTCCCTGCCTGACTGGGTGGGATGGTCAGATGTAATAGACCTGGTGCAGCTCGCACAGCAAAGGTGTTACATGCACTGTTCTATAGGGCTCCAAGATTACCCGTGCGGCCATATTCTGCACCAGCTGAAGCTTCCGGATATTTTTCAAGGGTAGCCCCACATAGAGTGCATTGCAATAGTCAAACTCAAGGCCTGCGGGCCGGATCTGGCTCATGGGGTGCTTAGATCTAGCCCGAGGGGCCACCCTGGAAATAGCAAAGGACCAGCCTGCGGTGCAGGGGTGGGTTCTAACTTACCTCGCTGCCGGTTCGCTTCCTCCCGCGCTGCGTGGCTGTGCCTTGTGGGTGTGCGTGCACTTTGCACGTGCATGCGCAGTGCCGAAAAATTTAACCCCCCCCCAAAAAACCGAAAACAAGATAGCAACGCATGTGTAGTGCCGGAAACTCGGCTTCTGCGCATGCGCAGAAAAAAATTTTTTAAAAAAAATTCCCCCCCAATTTTTTTTTCCAAAAAAAATTATCCAAAAAAAAGATGGCGGCGTCCACGGACCGGCACCGACCGAACCTGATCCATGATGTCACCGTGATGTCACCAGCGGGTTGCTACCAGTTTGGGTGAACCGGTCTGAACCGGGAGGAACCCACCTCTGCCGCGGTGCCTCTGCCAGTGAAAACGGAGCTCGGGAGGGCCACCCGCGCCCCCCCTGAGTTCCATTTTCACTGGCAGAGGGTTGCAGGAGGCCATCACACCGAAAATGGAGCTCGGGAGCCCGTTTTCGCTGGCAGAGCACTCGGGCCGCCACAGACGCCCCCAACACGAATGACATCGAGCTGGCCATTCCCATCCTGGCCACGCCTACCCCAGCCCCCTGAGGTCAAACACAACCCTAATGTGGCCCTCAATGAAATCAAGTTTGACACCCCTGGTCTAAATGGAGAGTTTAGTTTGGAGTATAGCTTGGGCATGCAGGAAAGATACATTTTTTAAAAACATATTTATTTTCTGTTATCAACAAGAATAAAATACAAAACAGAAAAACAAACATCCAACACTAACAATGAGGGGAAAAATTATTTTGCACAAAAAAGGGAAAATAAAAATAACCCAAATATCAAATAGATCTAACATTAAACAATTAATATTCTAGCACATTGCAATAGTCCAAATAGAAAGTTTAGTTTGGAGAATAGCCTGGATGTGCAATAATAATAATAATATACATTTTCAATTAGCATGTGAGGGGTTTTTTCCCCCTAAAAAGTGTAAAAAATTCTGAACAATCTATAATATTTGGTAAAATTTATAAAAACAATTGTATTTTACTTAAGATGAATCTCTTCAAAGTGCAGTAATAAAATCAGAATTGTTTTCACCTTTGAATCATTCCATTTGTTCACCACCAGCCATGGCCCTCTATCAAAGCATCAGAAGGCAAGCCAAGAAACAATGGATGGAAACTAATCAAGGAGAGATGCAACCTGGAATTAAGGAGAAACTTCCTGACAGTGAGAACCATTAACCAATGGAACAGCTTGCCATCAGAAGTTGTTGGGTGCTTCATCACTGGAGGATTTATAAAAGAGATTGGATGGCTATTTGTGTAAAATGGTGTAGGGTTCCCTATTTTAGCAGGGGGTTGGACTAGAAGACCTCCAAGGTCCCTTCCAGCTCTATTCTGATTGATTGATCATGGAACACAATGGTACTTGTCATCTAATGCCTTCCAAGTGTTGCTAAAATTAATCTTCTATTACCCTTCACCAGAATTTTTTTTGGGTTGAAATAGCAAACAAAAAAAAATTTTTTTAAAAAAAATTCCTGAATATTTGTGCACTTCATACTTTTGCTCACATGAAAATAGTAAGGAAGTATTGCTATTTTTTAATAAGTAGACTACTATCAATGCTTGCCGACAGTGTTCAATTTGATGGATCATAAGTTCACCAATCTCACTTTATATTTTGGCTTGATTCATTCTTTTAAAATATTTAAAATGTTAATTGATTGTATCTTTCTCCTGCTATCCTTGGCATTCCCCCCCCCCCAAGCACTATTCAAGAATCCACTGATTTTTGACAGGCACTTTTGGGGCATTCTGTAAAGGGTCAGTTTGAAGAGGAAAAAAAATGAGAACAAGTTTCTAATCTCTGTAGGATTCTGCAGCATTACTATTCATGTCTGTTGAGTGAATAGTTTATGTTAGCAACAGCAGCAGCTTTCTTAGTCATAAGAAGCTTATTTATAATTGGTAAGAATCTGATGTTTATTCCTGTATTTATTTGGATTCATGCACTGTTCGGGTCAGAAAGATAACTGGATTGAAATTAATGCTATGCCAAATGCTTGATCCATTTCCTTTCATCCCTTTCATGAAGCTCCCTGTGTTTGAAGGAAAGCAGTCATTTGGCAGAGCATTGCTTTCAGCCCAGTTAAACATCCTATGATTCTATTGATTTTCAAACTGAAAGGCTTGCATGTTTATGGCAATAAATATAAACACATGTAAATAATGCCTCTTCAAGTGGATATAAATAATGCAATCTGAAGTGGAATGAACTGAGAGTTGAATTGCCTGCAGCACTGGGGGAGGGAGGGAGGAAGTCATCTTAAGGCTCTTTTAATTTAAAAAAAAAACAAACCTAAGTGTTCCCACTGATACATAAGGGCCCCTCCCTCCCTCCCTCCCTTCCTTCCTGTAAGATTTCAGAAGTGGTTTACCCTTGCTTATTCCTAGGGCTGAGAGAGAATGGGATTGGCCCAAGGTCACCTAGTTTGCTTTGTGACTAACATGGGACTAGAACTCACAGTCTCCCAGTTTCCATTCAATGTTCATCAGGTTTTTTTGTGCATGTCTTTGATTTGAGCCTCACTCATTTCTTACTTTCTTTTCAGTTATAGCATTGATTTCTCTCTAATGTTTCACATTCCCAACAAATCTCTAAAATATTCCAACAGTCTTTCCCTTCAGAGTCATCTCAAATATTTCATCACTTTTTTTAACCACGGTCTCTCTGCTGGAGGTGCCCTTTCCACTCACTACAAGAACAACATTTTAGCTTTATAAAAATCAATGTGCTTTCTCTGCCTCTTTTAATCTTAACCATTCCTTCCTTTTTAGTACATTCTTTTCCATTTTTCTTTTCCTCAAAATCTTTTTCTAATCTTATTCTCATATTTTGCAACAATCATTCTCATACATGTACATTTCTCATCCACAGTCTTTTTCACTTCATCATTCTACTAACCTTCCTTTTTTCATTTTTTTTAATGGGAACTATGTGCATACTACTAATGGGTGATTCCACTTTTCATAGCACTGTCACAGAGTATGTACATGGATTTGAGAAGGATTTGATTGAAAGAAAGTGCCAGGTAGTATTCCAGTTTTTCCTGTTATTTTATTTAACTTAAAAGAAATTTCAGTTCCCTAGCTTCCAGCCAGCACATGATTTATGACCCTGTAATTGTTTTGCATTTTACAGTGAACAGTTCTCTTCCCTTCCAGCACTAGAGTCTGTTATAAAAGTAAAAGACTCTTACTTTTCCTCTAGACTCTTAATTTTTAGTTTGAAGCCATTCTAAGCACTAATAGAATAACAGAATAACAGAGCTGGAAGGGACCTTGGAGGTCTTCTAATCCAACCCCCTGCTCAGGCAGGAAACCCTACACCAGGGGTGTCACACTCGCGGCCCATGGGTCAGATGCATCACGGGCTGGCCATGCCCACTCCCGGTTTAGTGAAGGGGGGAAAAAGCTGCAATACGTCACATGATGACAAGGTCACGCCGCGAGTTTGACACCCCTGCCCTACACCATTTCAGACATCTTAGCATGTGTTGATATAAACTTAGCATGTAGCATATATGCACCTTTCAGTGCTGCTAAACACTAAACCCTCTAAAGTTAGGATAAGGGCTTACAGAACTTACAAGCAATTTTCCGTGTAGCCCAAAGGAACTGGTAATTGGCCTAGATTCAACTGGGATCTCCTGATAGGTAAGCCTTTGATCTTTCTTTCTTTCATCTCTCTTCTGGCAAATATCAGTACTGCTTAGTAATTTTGTCTCACATTACTTTTCCTTTTAAATGGTTCACTCATCGTTGAGTACTTTGCGGACTTCCAACTACTTCTGAACTGATGAACCTTCAATGGCACGCACACACACTGCCCAATCCACTTTAGGATTACTAGCTGTTCTTTCTCTGAATTGAACCCAATAGTCACCTGTTTTGTTTCAAGGTTGGTGATGCACACAACAAACACAACATTCAAAGCTATCAGATTCCATGTCAGAGTCAAACTCTGAATTGTGGCTTATAACACCATCTGTAACAGCCTCTATTCTTCTTCCCCAACAAACTGATGGATTGTTTTAAGACCTTCCCCTTCACCATCTATGTGTTTGCCAATTTCTTTTATAATCAATTATGTCTTCCAATAATTTAGATTATCTTTTACACCGCATTGCATTGCATTGCATTGCATTGCATTGCATTGCATTGCATTGAGATGTACTGAGATGTATTGTATGTATGAGAATCACTCTTGCTTAAATTTAAACTATGTACATATACAGATTTGTCATAGTTTCTTTTTAAAGCAGGACTCATCATTTTCTCTTTCTGAAGTCATTCTGTTTTTACTCTAGCTTCTTTGACTTCTTTCCTTTACTTCCATGCCAATTTTCCCCAAATCCAGTATCAATATGTGCCACATTCAGAATGTCTCATCACCATTAGAACTTAGAATAACTTTATTGTCACACACTAATCGGCATACATTAAAATGACATTTTGTTGCATACAGCTCTCAAAGGGTCACCACCTCCAATATACACTACATAAACATGACTAAATAAATAAATAAATACAAAATAATGCATATACCCAGATATATGACACAGTGAAACAACACAGTCTAGTTCGGATGTATACATGTACATGGTGAGAAAAATGAATCTTGCAAGCTTACCAGATGGATGGCATAGGGAACAAAGCTGTTACAGAATCTGGTAGTCCTGCTAGAAATACTTTGAAACCTCCTCCCAGAGGGGAGCAACAGAAACAGACCGTGAAGTGGGTGTGTGGGGTCTCTAACAATGCTTTGAGCTCTAAGCACATAGCGTTTATAAGCAGTATCCTGAATAACAGGAAGCGAGCTTCCTATAATCTTCTCGGCTGTCCTCACCACTCTCTGTATGGACTTTCTATCTGAGGCACTGCAGCCACCAAACCAAACAGTGATACAGTTTGTTAAAATGCTCTGAAGTGTGCCTCTGTAAAAAGTGGCCAGGACAGAAGGAGAAAGATGTGCTCTCCTCATCCGATGCAGGAAATGCAGACTTTTGCAGACATTGTATATTTTACTCTAGTTCTCTTAGTCTATCTTGACAAATAGTCAAATCAATCATGTTACTAGAGTTATTTTAATCCTTGGCCATTCGTTAATAGACTTATGACTAAACTGTGTATTTATATAAAATAGATGAAGCAGATACTCAGCAAGCAGTCACTGTTCTTATTTATTGTTGGATCTCCAGAGGCAAACATTTTTTTCCTATATTTTCTATCTATTCATGACAGGTAGCAAAATAATTTTCACATGGATTACATTTATTTAGTATGCTGTATAATTTCCCCCTAAATTCATCTTCGGTTCTTCCATCATCTCCATTCATTGCTGTATAACTTACAAGTACCACTAATTCAAGGATTCTTACACCCACAACAGCTACTTACAGACATATGGTTTAAGCCTTTCATTCATAATTAAACCTACATTTTAACTTCCCTGCATATATTCATGAGCTCCGCTCCACCAAATCAGACATCCTTCTTTCAGATCTTAATGCGTCCTTACTTTCACCCTTAGTTTCAAAGATATACAACGTATCTCTTTTTTCCTTTCTTTTTATTCAATAATTCATGCTCTTTGTCATTTTGTCCTCTTATATTCCGAATGGGAATTTCCATATGACATGGTCAGCACCAGAGGACCCCGAAATGCTGACTTCTCTTGCTTCTTATGGCCTTGATCAATAAAATCTTTCAGAATAACACTTTTAGTATAAAATAGTGAAGGTACGGACTTGGTTATCAGCTTCACACCTGTACCACATATTGGTAGTCCTCAACTTACAACCATTCATTTAGTGATTGTTCAAAAGGAACTGAAAACAGTGACTAACAACTGGTCCTCCCACTTAACAACCATTGCAGCATCCCTACACATGATAAAAATTCGGGTGCTCGGCAACCAGCATGTATTTATGCCAGTTGCAGTGTCCCAGGGTCATGTGACTGCCATTTCCGACCTGCCCAGCCGGCTTCTGACAAGCAATGGGAGAATCCAGGTTCACTTAATAACTGCATGACTCACTTAACAACTGCAGGGTTTCGCTTATCAACGGTGGACAAAAAGGTTGTAAAATTGAATGAGATTCACTTAACAACCACTTTGTTTAAAAAACAGAAATTCGGGTTCCCAACTGTGGGATCATAAGTCAAGGACTAGTGTTTCCTCCCAGTTGTTAAGGATGGTATGGTTAATTTGGGCACATTTTGGCCAGCATCCCAGTAGCACATTAAAAACCCAATTTTATTCCAAGTGTGACCATGACATTCTGGACAGGCTAGGATCTCTAATTGAGAGGCTGTCTGGTAAGCCAATATCCTGTGCCAGCATCTCAACAGTTAGGAGGTATATGCAGTATTATGGCGTGTCAACTTTTCCAACTTTCAATTTCCAAACATTAGGGGTGCTCAAGAGTTGTGGCCTGCCTTGGGGATTGTAAATATATTGTAGTTACTTTAATATAATTTAGATGTGCTTTGTAAGTAACTATATACATATCATAACTTTTTAACATTTTCTTTGTTTCATTGCAGTATAATGACATATACCAAGGAGGTTTACATGAACATTTGTCCCATAGTCCACTGAAAACAAACTGATGATTCTCTTTCATGGCTCCTCATTTAGGGAAGTATTAGCAATATATACTCGTAGAGTTTCTCAAGCTCAGGAAGACATTTGTCCCATTCCTGCATGGAGAAGCTTTAGCATTTAAGAAGAGCTTTTCCCATGTCATCTAAGAATTTCACAGGCAGAAAAGCTTCCCTTTGCAAAGAATGGCCATGGACTATGCCAACCCTACATCTGGTCACCCACATATACATCCATTTGCGCAACTTACATCTGCAAGTATACCCAACTTTTCAATGTGTGTGTGAGATATGTTTTTTCTTTTCCTTCTCTTAATGAAAACTTGGATTTCAAGCCTGAAAGGTTCTGTGCTGGTTAGCTGTGAAACCTTGGAAGCTACGTGTGTTTTTTCTAGCCATATGCGTTATGTCATGGAATGTTAAAATGCCATTTGTAATAATGATTCATTTTAATATTCAGATGCTCCTTCACAGCAGTTTGCAATAATAATATGCAGTCTCAGATGGAATTATAAGATTAAAAATGTTCAGCTTGTATCCTGAAATCAAGATCCGTCACGTATACACAAGGAGACACTTCAGACATTCTGCTTATCACACAATATGTATAGAATTGCTGCTTAAACACACTATCAGTTCTCAATCTGATTATTATGGGTGTTTTCCACCATAGGAGTTGATAGCACTGAAATTTCAGCACATTTGGGGCCAAAGCAACAATGTTTCAGGCACTAAAACAATCAAATAATAAAGGAACATTGGTTGAAAATCTGTACATCAATTTCTATGGAATATTTTAGCTCTAATTTGCCTGCCATTTTTAAATAGAAATAGTTTTCTTGCAACCTATTCAATAGGATTAATTTAACAAATCTTACTCGAGTTTTCCTTAAAGGGACAGTTACAACTCCCTTTCCTTTCCTTTCCTTTCCTTTCCTTTCCTTTCCTTTCCTTTCCTTTTTTCTCCTCTCCTCGCCTTCCCTTCCTTTTCCTTTCCCTGC